>CM037873.1:48525436-49125436 GCA_021292105.1 Anadara kagoshimensis | reverse complement strand
CATCTAAAAAAAATTCCAAGTCCTGAGTGAGGGTTCAAATTAACCCACAACCCTCAACTTTGAAAGCCAGTGGCAGTACCACTCAGTCATATGTCTGTCAATATGGGCACAGTATTGGGAAGGTCACAAGTTCCAGTTCCAGTTTGGAAGCTGCACAGGGTGTAGTTTCATATAAGAAATATAAATATCCATGGATTGGTATTTGTACAATGTGTTGTTTCTTTTTAAATTATATGAAACTGGACCCTGTAGGAAGCTGCATTTCCCCTTTATTTCCTGTTACACCAATTATAATAAGTGCATATGCTACTTTATGCTTAGGTAAACCCTGCAAATTGTAATGAAATGACACCCTAGTTGAGTAAACTAAAGCTTTCATATCTAGTCGAGTGCATGATCAATATACTGCATGTATACATTGTGAATAGGATGGCCATTCAACAAAGTAGGTCGGTGTTTACATACAAATACAGAACGTTAATCAATGAGAAATTTCATAATACCCATACAAAACAATGTCCTCTGATAATTAACTTAATCCACCCGATAATCCTCACCTGCATCATGTTGCATTAATCCGATTTTAGCCTTCAACGCGCACCTGCTAATTTTAAAACTCACGTGTGGAGGGAAAATTTGACATAAACAACACTTCCTTGGAAACCTGTACACTTCCGGTCTTAAATACAACACCAGTTCTCCTTGTAATTTCTCGAGTAGATTTAACAGAATAAAAAATTCTGGTAATATTTTTACAGAATTTAAGTACGGCACAGAAAATTGTGTGAATATATTCCTTACTCCATGTTTTGTCACAAATTGTCTATGTCGTCAAAATAAACACGGTAGAATAATCTGAAAGTACATTTTGTTGGCAACTTGACAAAAATGTGTGTATTAGACCTCTGTCGGGTAGATTTAAATCTAGTCAATTTAATTAAAACTGGTGAATATATGGAACATCTTATCCTCGAAATCGGCGGCATAGAACATGACTGGTAAAATGAATCCAGAAATTCTACCCTCCACTGAAATTTTAATATTTACTGGTTCCAAGAGCCTGCAAATGACGAATATATGTACACTAATAATTAAAGCAGTGATACATATTAAATGTCGCTGATTAAAGCGATGAGAGAAAAAAATATGATTTATTTTAAATAAAATTATAAATGCGTGGGCACAAAAAGAACTCATATCAAATCATGCAAATCGAAAAATCTAACTTTTGTCTCTTAACAATCCTAAATTTGGAGACTATGTGAATGTCATCGGTCTTAGTGAGCTTGATATAGAAGACACGACTGATTCACTTTATCTAGGTAGATTTTAAGGCAGTTGAAAAATTTATTATGTTTATCATTTTAACCCCCTTCTGAATATTCTTTCATAGCTATATCCCTTTTTATTTTTTCTGGTTTATTTTGCCAGATAAAATTAAATAGAAGCTTATTTTAGCCCAGCCATCAATGTATCTGGGAAAGTAGAAGGTGATTCATTTGAGAGATTATTAGAGGTTTTGTGATAGTTATTCTTCCTATAATTGTTAGATTTCGTCTTGACCATTGCTTCAAGAGTGTTTTCATTTCTCAAGTCTTTCAAAATTTGAAAGAACAGTAATAGTAGTAGGGGCTGTGTCTCTACCTTCCCCGTTTGCATCACCCTTTGTTCTACTAGGACCTACTGCATCACCCTATTGTTCTACTAGGACCTTGTTCCAAATATAGGTCACCGCATCACCCTTTGTTCTACTAGGACCTATCGCATCACCCTTTGTTCTACTAGGACCTATCGCATCACCCTTTGCAGGCCCGTAGTATCCGGGGGGGCCAGGGGGGCCGGGCCCCCCCACTTTTTTGTGGACTTATAAAAATATTTTAGAAAAAATGTATGAAAACCTGTTAAAAATAAACTTGTATAACTTCATGAACGCGTAAGCTATATAATTTTAATCTTTGTGATAGTTTTACTGAAGCTAGCATGTGATTGTCGTTTAAATAGTGTGTAAACAAAGGTCAAATCCGGACTGGAGAACATACGGTACCGTTTCCTATTCCGCGTGTTATCATTCTAGAGTGACTTCCGAAATCGTATTGGAGACTTTTAATTTTATGTTATATAATCACCATGTATCAGAGTATATTGTCCAGAAATATTGCGGAAATCAAAAAAATCAAGTTGAAACAAGAAACAATATTGGAAGACAGAATCAAATTGAGAATGCAGGAAATGACGTCTCAGACCTTCTGATTTTTAAAATTTTTCTGGGGGGGGGGGGGGCATGCCCCCAGACCCCCCTAGTAGGCTCGGGCACTTCGTGCCCTCGAAGTCGAATTACACAAAATGTGGCCCCCCCACTTTCAAAAACGTTGCTACGGGCCTGCTTTGTCCTACTAGGACCTACTGCACAACCCTTTGTTTTTTTATTATGCTAAATAGATGATACAATGGGGATAGGGTTCAAGCGTGTTGGTTAAATGATGTGCTAGCAATCAGAATTCTTTAAATCTTGTTCATTTAAATAATGTTCCTTATATGGACCCAATGCATCACTCTATTGTATGAGAATCAATTCATAAAACGCGGTCTGGTTTTAAACGGACCAATCAGCGATGAACGCATTATATCTGTTCGCTTTCATATAATATTGTGTAAGCGTTATCTAGTCACTTTAAAGCGCAATTTTGGTTTGTGATCGGACGTTTATATTTTAAAACTTATATGGATGATTTAGACGAAGGCTTTTTAGATACTGAAAAAGAAATTGATCATCTTTGTGAGCTGTTCAAAAGATTGCATTTATAAACAGAGGTATGGAACTTATAACTCTTAAAAACTTTTTTGACTTTGAACAAAGACTAGAAACATTAAAACCTGTATTTTCAGAATCTCAAAGTTATGACTTGGCTCGATCAGGATTCTATTTTGATCAAGTGAAAAATTGTTTAATTTGTTTTTGCTGTAATTTTATTTTGGAAAAAATTGGAAATACTAAAAAACATCAGGCAAATTCGCCGAATGTTCCTATTTAAATATGACTGGACAAAACCATCAATCTATGGAAGTCGATGTTGAAAAATGTACTTGTGGTGAACGCGCCGATCACGAATGGGTATGCGATGACTGGTGGGAAGATATGGAAGAAATATGAAGTTACGCTTAAAATATTTATTTTTACAGATGGCTCAACGTCAAATTGAACTGAAGAAAATTCCAGATTGTTCGTTTACCGCAGTGGATAAAAACTATATTTCGGTTCAAATATCATCAAAAGTCGGTGTAGAAATCTTCAAAAAAGGACCAAATGTGAAAATGCGACTTAGGAAATCCGGCATTAGTATCATGTTAGATTTTGACACTTTTGAAACTTTGTGTGATATGAAATATGCGATAATGACGTGTAAGTCGATGATTCAGTGAAATTTTCCTATATTGTAGACTGTAAGGATGGAAGTCGGACGTAATCCAGTCAGTTTAATCCAGTTGGAAGATACGTTAAATATAGCTTTTGCCTTATTATGAAAGAAGAAATAAACATTAAAGGAAAGGAGTTGTGTTCATGCATTCAGTGAATAGAATCCCATCACAGCTTAACAAGTACTAGGTTCGAATCCTGGCACCATTGAAATTAGCATATGATTCGAAACAATATATTCAGGCGTATGCTAATTTATTTGATGGCAGCGGGAAATGGACAGACAATAATGGACTATACATTACTAAAGAAAAATTTACTGACGGTCATGCCATTTATTTGTTCACTTTAGAAACACCATTCGACGAGGACAGTTTGTCTTTGATGAAGAACGGGAACTTGAGATTAGAAGTCAATTTTTCAAGTGCGTTGACCACGAACTATACTTGCATTGCTTATGCTGAATTTCAACAAATCATCCAGATTGACAAGTCACGTACCATAACTTTGAATTAAAAATGGATACCATACAGTTAGATTGTGCTATACATTGTGACTTATTGTTAAACTCATATATTCAGGGTGTCTATGCAGAGAACACTTTACCAAAAACTGTAAATAGTTTTCCATCTGCATACATTTGTAATACAGACCCTATTGAAGATTATGGTAGCCACTGGGTTTTCTTTAGTTTCAATAGTGACGGAACAGCAGAGTTTTTTGATAGTTTCGGACATGCGCCCGAGTATTATAGTATGAACTTTAAGTAATTCTTAAACAGAAATGGTCGCTATATACTTTATAATGATAAAGTTCTACAGAGCCATTATAGTAGTGTGTGTGGACATTATTGTTTATTTTATGCATTGTGTAAAACTAGACATGTAAATAATATTATCGATATTTTTACTGAAGACAAAGAGCTCAATGAACAATTTGTATTTTCAGTCATTTCACGTTATTTTCATAGATGTAACTTGTAAATACTACAGTGTATATGTGAATTATATGTAATGTATTAAAAAAATCAAAAATGAATTAAAAAAATTAGTTTTAGTTTACTTTTTACGTTTGTTATTTATTTATCTACTCTAGAAATTGTGGTCGGATTCGAACTCTATATACACATCATTTGTTCTCTCTATTGACAAGGTATTTTTGTGTTAGAAATAGACATGATTGTGAAAAATAGGATTCGAACCTAGTACTTGTTAAGCTGTGATGGGATTCTATTCACTGAATGCATGAACATGTTAGAAGTAAAAAATAACAACAAAATCTTATAAATACTTGCACTTTATATACATAACCTTGTTTCCAATTGATACAACTTTACAACTATTGATTTCAAATGAGTTTCCCATTTTACAGTTTTCAAACAAGTTTCTCTCCAATCTTTACACAAATATTTTTGGCGATAAAACGTATCTGTTTCCGAAACGATGTGTGCAGATAGTGTTTTCCAGAGTGTTATAACTTTGGAGTCGTCAAGTTCTTTCAATGATGACTTGAAATGGAGTTTCAATATATTTTTAAAATCCGAACGATCATGTTTTTCATTAGAATCGCACTGACATGCGTAACACAACTCCTTTCCTTTAATGTTTATTTCTTCTTTCATACATAAGGCAAAAGCTATATTTAACGTATCTTCCAACTGGATTAAACTGACTGGATTACGTCCGACTTCCATCCTTACAGTCTACAATATAGGAAAATTTCACTGAATCATCGACTTACACGTCATTATCGCATATTTCATATCACACAAAGTTTCAAAAGTGTCAAAATCTAACATGATACTAATGCCGGATTTCCTAAGTCGCATTTTCACATTTGGTCCTTTTTTGAAGATTTCTACACTGACTTTTGATGATATTTGAACCGAAATATAGTTTTTATCCACTGCGGTAAACGAACAATCTGGAATTTTCTTCAGTTCAATTTGACGTTGAGCCATCTGTAAAAATAAATATTTTAAGCGTAACTTCATATTTCTTCCATATCTTCCCACCAGTCATCGCATACCCATTCGTGATCGGCGCGTTCACCACAAGTACATTTTTCAACATCGACTTCCATAGATTGATGGTTTTGTCCAGTCATATTTAAATAGGAACATTCGGCGAATTTGCCTGATGTTTTTTAGTATTTCCAATTTTTTCCAAAATAAAATTACAGCAAAAACAAATTAAACAATTTTTCACTTGATCAAAATAGAATCCTGATCGAGCCAAGTCATAACTTTGAGATTCTGAAAATACAGGTTTTAATGTTTCTAGTCTTTGTTCAAAGTCAAAAAAGTTTTTAAGAGTTATAAGTTCCATACCTCTGTTTATAAATGCAATCTTTTGAACAGCTCACAAAGATGATCAATTTCTTTTTCAATATCTAAAAAGCCTTCGTCTAAATCATCCATATAAGTTTTAAAATATAAACGTCCGATCACAAACCAAAATTGCGCTTTAAAGTGACTAGATAACGCTTACACAATATTATATGAAAGCGAACAGATATAATGCGTTCATCGCTGATTGGTCCGTTTAAAACCAGACCGCGTTTTATGAATTGATTCTCATACAATAGAGTGATGCATTGGGTCCATATAAGGAACATTATTTAAATGAACAAGATTTAAAGAATTCTGATTGCTAGCACATCATTTAACCAACACGCTTGAACCCTATCCCCATTGTATCATCTATTTAGCATAATAAAAAAACAAAGGGTTGTGCAGTAGGTCCTAGTAGGACAAAGGGTGATGCGATAGGTCCTAGTAGAACAAAGGGTGATGCGATAGGTCCTAGTAGAACAAAGGGTGATGCGGTGACCTATATTTGGAACAAAGGGTGATGCAGTAGGTCCTAGTAGAACAATAGGGTGATGCAGTAGGTCCTAGTAGAACAAAGGGTGATGCAAACGGGGAAGGTAGAGACACAGCCCCTACTACTAGTAATATTAATTTAAATGAATAAATAAAAAATACCACCTTTATGCAGCAAATTAGTCCCTATAATCAGATAATGTGGTTTATCAGTTTATATATAACGTTTTTTTTCCATAAAATTATCTAAACTCTATAATCTATTTAATTAAGAAGAAAAGATAAAATCCGGCTTAAACAAAAACTGAAAATACTAATAGAAACCTACTAGGTAGCAAACATGTTGGGTCAACGTTGGTCCATTGTTCTGTTGTTGTAGGGTTTGTTGGGCTAATGTTGGCTGTCATCATAGGTCCAGCGTTACCTTGCTCTTCGGACCAACATTGATTAGCCAACGCCAACTATACAACAATATGCCAAAATTGGCCCAACGTTAGTCTGCTAGATCATGGAGCTTAACTTAACTCGATGCGAGTTGCCCTATGGTCAGTATTTAGGCCGAATTATCTGCCTTAACGTCATGATGGTATGGTTACAGGTAACAATATCAAAAATAACATATCATTGTTAAGACAGATAATTCGGCTTAGCCAACATTGGGCTGTCACACGTTATCCTTCACATTCGGTCTCACTATGCTCGTTGTGTCTTGGTGTATATATTGTAACTAAGGTGAATGCTGAATCCAATATTTATACCCCCGCAAACTAGTTGTCTGTCACTGTCTGCCTCTGTCATTGTAAAATCGTGCCCTGGTCATATCTCATAATTGCTTTTGACGACCGTCATAACAGAACTATTGTCATATACCATTTTTTGAATGTATTTTATGATTAAATTTAAAAAATGGTATATGACAGTTCATATAAAAAAATCTTCATGGACCAAAGTGTGACATGACCTTGAACCAATGTCATATCAGAAATGTCAAGGTCACAAAAAACATTTAACCCTTGTAGATGTTGGGGGCTGGGGTATTTGGCTCTCAAGAGAGTGTAACTTATTACACGTCTTCTATTTTTAATTAATTCAGTTTTAACAAGAAATCCCGTTGACGCAGAATAATGTCCAATCCTGGGTCACTGCCTTGACGGCTTAGTGATTACAACATCCAAATCTAGAATGGGAGGTCAATGGGTGCGATATACATAGAGAATTGTAAAATTTGAGACGCTTCTTCCTCCTCCGCTTCCGCACGGCATAACTGATAAAGAGCAGAGTATCCACAGGTTCGCTAAGTAGCTTAAACAATTGGCAAAAGTGAATATTTCAGAGAGACATAACTCTGTCAAAGTTAATTAAAATTAAGTTCAAGTCTAACTTGGCTTACTTGAAGGTGCATACTAAATATGAATCCATAAAATACAACATTTCGACAAATAAAGGGAGAAAATGCGGAAAATTTAGCCGACAGACGAACGGAAAACCTATAGTCCTCTTAAGGTTTCATCGGCAGTGAACTAATGAAACCAACTGCTCAGTGTTGGAAAACATTCATTGAGTAAAAATATAGATACAGTCAAACCTGTCTATAAAGTCCATCCAAGGGGACCAGTCAAAGTGGTCATTATGAACAGGTGGGCTTTATATACAGGTTCAAATAATATTAATAAAGAACAATTGGGATACAATTCTACTGACCTTTATAAGCAGGTGGTTTTTATATAGAGGTGGCCTTTAAGGCAGGTTGGACTGTAAATAACTTAGTTCAAGATTGAAAAAAGATGTGTGGTGTTTTTAAACAAGCATTTATATTAAATAAGTTAAAAAAGGATAACAGCAGATGATACAGAAGCAAACGCCGACATAAACATATTTATAGACATTGATTATAACAAAATGGAAGAAAACAGACGGGTTTTATAACAAATTTATAGTCAAAGATAATTTATATTCGACATAACAACAGGTGCGATGTCAATTAACTTATTGTAGTATAAGTTATTATAAAGTTATTATTTTAGCCTGTATTGACGGTTTTTATTTTATTTTATTTTATTTTATTTTATTTTATTTCCACCGTGCAACATTCTAGTATGGCAGCATTGCAATGATGTTCAGGGTTTGTGTCAATGAAAACGTGCCAAGAGCTTAGAAATGTTTGTCTGTACTTAATAATTAGTTATCTGGCCTATATTTATTCCATTTGGCATATTAGTAATATTTAAGGGGTGATTATTATTATTATTATTATTATTATTATTATTATTATTAAAAATTACCGGTATACCATTACAGTATTAATTTCTGAAAATCAATTAAAATTAATTTTGTAAAAATTGATTGGAGTTAACTCCCCTTTTCACGCACCTGTTACCGACAGAGGGCGTAGTGTTAAGTTTACAATCAAGACAGACACGTTGGACGATGTTCAGAACATGAACTACAGATTTGTATTAATAATGGTTCATCGGGAATTTAAGTAATGGTCGGCTATCTACATAAGATAAGGACATTCACCGGTATTTTGTGAAACGTCTCGAAGTTTTTTATGGTCACATTTCGAACTTTGAAGTTGAACAGAGAAAGTTTTCCAAGATGACAGTTGCTGGGTCCACAAGAGCTACCACGGGGACAAGACATCCAGTGAAAATATTTGCAAATATTTTCATTTCATTCATTGGAGCTGGAGTGTTGGGATTACCGTTTGCTTTTAAAGAGGTTAATTTATTTCAATAGTTGTTTAATAGAATATATACTCTACAAAAATGATAAATGATATACTTTCGTTTCTTGCACTTAATTCCTGGTAATTAATTTGGTAGGCCTTGGGTTTGAGAAAGTTTGACCAAGACTTGAATATTATAGTGAGCGCCTGTTTGTGTATAAATCTAGTTTCAAATGATAATCATAGGTAGATATGTAACTGGTGCATGGTTGAGCAAGAGGTTTCAGTCCTATCCAGTATACTGTAACATAGTACTTTAGTCTTGTAACACCTGTAACAGATACCACAACACCAGCAGTGTATCTGATATGTTAACAACATTAAAGTGGACAACATAACAGAAACGCAGACTCAAAACAAGACTGGTCATGATGTACAAAATTACCCACAAACTCGTTAAAATTGACACGGACAACATACTTTTATCCCAGTAGACGACAGAATACGCAAATCCCATCCCTACTCCTACAAACACATCTACACATCAAAGGACAACTACAAATATTAATTTTTTTCCATTTACAATTATTCAATGGAATCTTTTACCGGCCTACATAATACAGTCACCAACCATCGACACTTTCAGAGAACAACTATCCTACATTGTTCTGAACAAAATCCAAACAAAATAAACCCCTAACAACATGTACATAGTTTTAATCACTATTCAGTTTTTCACTTTGCACATCACAACTGCATACTTACACCTAAAATTTTCTTTATTTCCATGCATGCGAACAGTATGTAATCTTCTGATAAGGAATATTGTATATTGAAAGAAGAAGAAGTCTTGGTAGCTCAGTTAGTAAAGCACTTGTCTGTTTTGGAGGTCCAAGGTTTGATCCCCAGTTCAACCATGCATTTGTCTCCTACCTATAGTTTGTTGGACCTCAGAAGTTGTGGACTGCCAGTTGCAGTCCATCAGAGAGAATTTGGGTGCGATTTCCAAATTGGAACTATGAGAAACTCAAAATAAGGAGGAGAAATTTAGTGGTCTGGGTAGCTCAGTTGATAAAGAACTTGCCAATAGGTACTGAAGGTAGTGTTGTTCCGATTAATTGATTTAATTAGGCGATGTCTGGTTGTTTGTGCTTCAAAATTGATTAATTGATTTCTATTTTTCATGATTGATCATAGTCCGACTAATTTCAATAATACTTTAATTTGCTGACAACTCCAACAGCGACCAAGCCTTTCACATAATTCTAACAATACTTGTCAAAATGGGTATTATAAATGATGGATGACAAAAAGAAAACAACAACTAAAAGTTTGAAGCCAGTATTGATGTTTTATTAAGTATATATTTGTTTAAATTTCAAATTTCTGTGAACAAAAACATACAATAATGTATGATCGATCTTAGTCGATCATCGGTCACTTAGTAGAGAGTGATGATCGATAATGATTTTAGAAGTGATTTCCAACACTAACTGAAGGTCACAGGTTAGATCCCCAGTTCAACCCTGCAATTTTTCTTCTGCCTTTTTTTCACTGACATCCAGATACTGTAAAAGATAATGTTCCTTCCCACTTCCTTGGGAGTTCATCCCTCAAAAGTTGCATATTGTCTAACTTTGTGCATGTGTTGAGGATTGATTCATTGATTGAATGGGTTTTGTGTCCTAGTCAGCAATATCTCACTTATATCGAGATGTCACAAGCTATAGGTTAAGTGGCAGAAATTTCTACCTTTTATTTGTTCTCAGGACAGTGAAGGGAGGTTTCTTTAACATGCCACACCTTTTATGACATGGGGCATCAGTTTTTACCATCTCTTCCGAAGGACCCTAAATGCTGAGTGCTTGGTGAAAGAACACTTACTATCTATTTTCAAGTCTTGGCGGGACGCAGCAGTGGGTCAGCACACAATTTCCTGGCTCCCACACACAGAGCAAGCACTGTGACTACCAATTACGGTAGCTACCATAGTGGTGAATATGTTGAGGATGATGTACATGCAAGAAAAATCCAATATGTACACTTCAAATAGGGAGGTGTTCAAAGTTCCTTGGGTCAGAGGTCCTGGACCTATTGATTTTACATTGGGACCTTTGACATTTAAAATGTAAAAGTCCTATAGACCTGCCATGTTTTCCCAGGATAATGATACTTTTTCTTTATGATAAAATGATTTCACTTGGGTCTTTCAGTGTTGATATTGGGACTTTCAAAACTTCTATTTGGAATCTGCCAATAATTTGAACCTTCAGTTCCATTACAAAACAAAGTTTTGAACCCTTGATTGGTAAAAACGTAGATGGCAGAGTTAAATATCTTTAATTTGTTTAAAACTTTAAATGACAATAAACGCTGTATAAAACTGAACAGCTGTATATATTGACACTGAACACGGGAAACTTAAAGAACAAAGTAATTTAAATGAAGCTGTCGCATTAAGCTGTTACTATAGATTTATAGGACTAGAAAATCTTGTTATTCTACACTAATATACATGTATTTAAATGATGCAAAAACTAAAACACTAAACGGATTGTGTAACTTTTACATGCTGAAATGAATATTTAGTACATGTATATTTATGTAATAAAATTGGTTTTTTTTTCTAGTCTATGCTTGCATTTGTGGTAGATAAAATTGCTATTGGCTACTAATTTAAGGGAAATTTGTTCAAAAAGTAACCTATTTTATTAATTTCAGAAAAACACTTTAAAAAGGATTATATTTTCCCAAATTTTGAAAATTTGGCTTTTAATTTGTGGAGTTTGTTTACAGAGGTGGTTTTGTTGGTGAATTGTGAAATTTGAATCTTGAAGTTGAAAAAAATTTTAAAACCTTTTTCTGCAAGAGAATATTGTAGAAATTATCAGACATCTCACCATAATCTTCACCACTGAAACCATCTCTGAATTCAATGAATTAATGTGTACCGGGTACATGCAGTAAAACAGCATTCATCTCACCATAGTTTATGCAAACATTTTTGTAATATTTCAATCAAATTTGATAATCTGCTGATTGAAATATTGTTGAAGTGTTTGCAGGGGAAGGAAACTTAATGCACATATATACATCTTCCATAGACTGTGTATTATCAGATTCACACACTATCATATAAAACTATGACCAATTTACATGTTCTATCAAAGCTAGTATGTGGGTGTGATCAACATAGCCATGTTATTGTCACCTGTGAATAATGGAAATTAGATTACCGTTACTAAAAAATTTAAGTTTGTGAAAATCTAGTAAAGCCTTAGACAAAAATCATTTTTACGGGTCATTTTAGCGACTGTAGGATTTGGACACCAAATAAAAATACCTGTATGCAACCATTCAATTAAAGTGATATTTGAAATTACAGTCCAATCAGCCTTAAAGGTCACCTCTATATAAGGGCCACTTGCCTAAAGGTTGTAGAATTGTAGCCCAATTGTTCTTTATTCATATTATTTGAACCTGTCTATAAAGACCACCTGTCTATATAGGCCATTTTTACTGGTTCCCTGGGGTGGCCTTTATAGGCAGGTTTGACTGAAAAAGACATAGTCAACCTTGCCTTTAAGACCACTGCTATATAAAGACCACCTGCTTATAAAGACCAGTAAAATTTATTCTTAATACTCTTTATTACAATTGTTCTTTATTTATGTTATTTGAACCTGTATATAAAGGCCAAATTTACTGATTCCCTTGAGTGGCCTTTATAGACAGGCTTGAGTGTAATCTTAAAACTAAAATACATTGTGTGTGTGGAAATTTATTCCAATGTTGAAATTGTGCATGTTACTTCAGATCATCTTTTGAGAAAATGATCGGGGGGGGGGGGGGGGGGGGTTTCTTTTGTTGGTGATATTAACATACTACTATGCAGTAAAAATTTTAAGTGGAAAACAAATTTTTCAAAGTAGGCAACAAGTATGGAGTACCATAAAATGTATTGCAAAACACAGTGGCGGATTCAGGGGGGGGGGGCATAGGGGGCATATGCCCCCCCTTTATGTTGCTAATAATACATATTGTCGCACTGTTTTCATACTATGATACAGGCATTTTGAACGAAAGATTTTTTTCCTCTTTGATGCAGCTCAGATTGCACCAGAATGCAGGATTTTTGCGCCATTTTTTTCAAAAACCCCTAAAACGTTTAAGCCTGGCTCTCACATTATACGCCCCCTTTCTAAAATTCTGGATCCGCCTCTGAAACATATGTAGAAACTTGGTGGAAATAGGCAACAAACTCGATCTTAATCCTTAAAAGTAGCAGGCAACTTTTGTTGCCTTGCTGTCCTATTGATACCACTGAAGTTATGTACAGGTATTTAATTATAATTTTCTCTATTTATAGGCTGGTATATTGGAGGGTATTATAGTAATGAGTATAGTTGGTGTAATCAGGTAAATATAGCTATACATTGTAATTTGATCATTGAACTGTCTCCAATTATAAACTTGCAGGTAACCACATGGGTGTTGCTACATTTTGATCATTAAACTGTCTCTAATTATAAATTTGGTAGCCATTGGGTGTTTAACAGTTATCAGGTAAATATAGCTACATTTTGAACATTGAACTTTCTCCAACAGTAAAAGCCTAGTTCTGGGATCATAGTAGCCACAGTTGGTGTTATCAAATCTGATAAAATATAACATTTGATTGGTTGCTGAACTTTCTCAATAAAAGTTTAGAATTGGAATCTTTGTAACAAAATTATTCAAAAATACTCAATGTTTTTAGTTTATAGCAATTTTTATCTGTCATTGAATTTCATAAATAATTTAATATACATTTTGATTATTTAAATTTTTATTTGTTATTTCAGTGTTAAAGCCATGTTACTAATTATAGACTGCAAGTACGAGTTGCTACGTCAACATCCTAATTATGCTCATAAGCAGAGAACGGTAAATTCAACGGATTTCTCCAATAAATCGTTTTTAGGAAAGGATGACAATGCAGAAGATGGTTTGTTAGTGGCGCCATCTAGGGATTGTACTGTCATACATAAAGGTGATGGGGTAGATATAGAAATGTTCCAGGTAATTGTTGCGACTGGTCTCCTGTACTAGAGTGGTACTCTTGTCAGAACTTCCATTTGACCTTTGAACTTTTATGACCCTGAAAGTCAAATACCACTTTCTGAATAAATATGGAGACATTACCCTTTATAGTGCAGTGTTTAATCTAGGAATTTTTATAGGGATCTTTCTCAAAAACCTTCCACTAAAACACTATAACAACAATACTTTTGCAATCATTTAATGTTAAATATGGTCCACAAAGACATTAACAATGGGGGTCATTTCACTCATATGGCAAATTAAGGGGTCAATGGCCCCATCTAGAATGAACACTGAATATGAAAAAGACATTTAAAAATGCAGAGTGTTAAATACATAGCTTAGCTTGCAGGGTCAAATGGAAGCTCTACTTGCTTTTTATTGTGAAATTTGTCATGATATTGAAGTGAGGGCTTTTTAATAGTTGGTTATCATGGAAACAAAATTTCCCTAAATTTATATACCAATTTAATAAGGTCTTTTTTAAAGTTATATCATGACAAATTTTTCTCCTTGTTACTTAATCAGAGTAAAGGTTTATTGTTGTATTTTGTGAATTCATAACCTTTGTACAGAACATTTATTATATTATATTATACCCCCTCAAACAAAATTGGGGGTGGGGTTAGTATACCGGTATATAGGGAATCACCCTGTTTGTCTCTCCATCTGTCCCAATATTGTGTTTTTGTTTTATGTCTCGTGTTTATGTAAACCAACAAATATGTTGTGTCGCATACCAAAAGTGTTGTCTTATCAAAATGATGGGGGGGGGGGTGGTATTTGTTTCTGAAGATCATTAGTTACTTAAATAGTTTTATTCGTCAATTATGAAAAGCCAACTGATTCTTATCGCTATATTCAATTGTCCAGTGTAAGACAGTAATACCTTTACTCTGTTAATTCTGAAAGATTTCTGATTAAGTTACAGAACTGAATCCAGGCTCCTGTTTCACAGTCATTCCTTACCTAACATTTTCCTTAACTGTGTGGTTAAGGTTTACAAAGTTTGCAAACATTTAATGGGGCTACACATAAAACATTTGATAAAACCTAAACACAGCTTTCATTAGTTTTAATTATCTTCGGAAGAACACCTGAAATTTCTAGATACAGGTATATGAAAAGCATTCAAATTTCCTAGATTTAAGTTAATCAAAAACAAACATACTAATCCATGTCTGAATCACAATCCAGAAGCAAAGTAAAAACTTTGGAACTGACAAGTAAGGTCAGACATGTGAACTTCCACCAGGGAAGTGAGGCTGGGTGCTCCGGAAGGGTAAGCACCTCCTGTTTAGCTAGCTACACCCATCACGTGTATAATAAAAAATGTGTGAAAGGAACATGGAACTATGGGATGTCAAATATATCCAGGGCAATCCTGGACACAGAGACATCAAAGTTATCAAAAATACTGTTGACGGCCATAAAACTTTTTTAAGGGCCTTGATAAGCCTAGGCTTGCAATATCCCTGAGTTAACAAAAAAATTATAGAATTCTTAGTAGGAAATGATTGTGAAACTTGAGCCAGCTCCCTTCTCTGCTTGCTAGAGTACTATATAGTTGTTCTGGGTTTTTTTGGCTTACAAATTCTTCAAGAAACGCATTATCGTTATAATAAAATAAATAACATGAGCTTGGATTCAAAGCTGAAAAGACCTTGTACATTATTAACCTATCATGACATCAAAATTAAAAAAATAAGAATAGCCAAAATAACCCAGATATACTATAATCCTTGTGACAGTACCAATAAATTTCTGATAAGTAATTCTTATGAAATGGAGCAAGAATTGATTGATGATGAATGGATAGGATGGAGGTAGGAAGGGATAGATGGATGGATGGGTGGATGGAAGGATGAATGGAATGATGGATGGACGGATGGATGGATGGATGGATGAGTGTTCAATGTAGAAAATTTTTTAGAGGGGAGCCATCTTTTTTAAAAACAAAGTTGTCTAAAAAGGTATAGTTTTGCATTCATGTAATGTTTCAAATGACCTATCATGGCCTTAATAATGGGATCAAAAGAAGGGACCAGTGACCTGGTGGTCCCTCTCTAGATGGAAAATTTTCCATATGATGTACAAAATATATTTTTCTATGGTGAAATGTTTCACATGTAGGGTGCATCGATTTGCTTTGTGGTTTAACTTGTCAGTTTTGATTTAATGTGAATTCTGTATTTTAGAAACCAAACGCTCATGTAGAGTTATCTTACGGAGACGTAGGTAAGTGTCAGTTTTATTACCGATCTTATAATACCTCAATTGTATTAAAAGACTTGTATTTAATGTATTTCTATTGAATTTTATTTTGTCACATGAATACCGAAATATTTCACTCAAATTAACTGCCAGTATGTGGCATTGTTTAGAAGGTGCCATTTTCAAAGTTTTTCATGTAAAACACCATATTATCAAAATGTTCTGTATTCATGTTATCTTAAATATGGCCCACTAAGGCCTGAACAATGGTGTCATTTTGCAAAATAAAGGATCAATGGTTTCATAGCCCCCTTCTAGAATGTACACTGAACCCATCTAATGTGTACACTAGCATGTGATAATACTAGTATCAACCTGTGACAATCCTCCACTGATTAAGGAGATAAATGAAGGTTATTGTTTGGTAACTAATGGCAACTAGACTTCTAGAGAGAGATCCAGATGATCACACATGAAATGCATCTTTCAAAATGTGGAGGAAAATTTTGATCCACGGCCCCCCAAGGTAAAATGTCACCCTTCAAAAGAGTTGTCTCCATTGGGCAACATGATCTGTCCTTGTAATACAAAAATTGATTGTGTACATCCAAGTTGTTTAAAGAAATCATGAGCTGTACATCTAAACTTAGCTGAAAATCCCACTTTTACAATTAGCTTTCAACTATTATCAGTCATAGTAATGTCACTCCTTTCATAACACAAGCAGCCAGTTTGTAAAGTCTCAACTGATTACCAAAGACAATCATGTGGTGTTGTGTTAAATATCCACTCTTACTAACCAGTGACTAAAATTGACTTGACTTAATTTCATCTCTCCTGGTGGAGAATTGGGCCAATAATCTTTCCTTGCCAGTTATCCCTATTACTTGCTAGTGTGACTGCTTCTCCCCATGTCTTCATTACTAGTTCTTTCTTTTCCCCTTTTATTGTCCTAGTGACTAATACTAATATATATGTAATTAAATTTTGTATACTGAATGTGACAAGTTTGGAAGTTTTTCAAGTAAAGTTATTTCATCTGTTTATTGTAGGATATCATGCTATAGGTCACATTGGAAGAACATTTGTAGATATAGCCATAGTAGTGTCACAAGCAGGTAAATAGTCATACTTATTATACCTCACAGAAAATTCTTAAACTTTTACTGCGCAATTTCTAATCGGGTGGTATGAAACAATTCACAATTGTTTGAAACAGAAGTCAATGTAGCCATGGGATATTGATTGATTTTTAGTAGCCATTGGCTACTGGGCCCCTGCTAATCTTCATCCCTGGCATGTAATAAAAATCATATTACGCTTGTGTAATATCACTCATGTAACCATGGTTAATGATGTCATATGATTGTTGTAAGATATTATGACATCATATTTTAACCAGTGTAACTTGTGGTTTTGTAGCCATTTTGACTGTTCTGTTAAAGCTGAGAAAACACTACAGATAAATAGAATTGAGTTTTCTTATATAATAAACAGAATCTTATATTTACGATTATGTCTATTGAATTATTAAACTCATTGAATAAAATATTTATGCAACTTGCACAAGGCTCGTTGCATAAATTTTATTCAACTCATTTAATAACTCCAATATTACCAGGGTTCTCACTGAAGCAAATTTGGGGCCCTGTTCTCAATGCAAAAAGTATGTTTTTTCCAAATTGATAATGGAAATATTCCTAATTTATTTGTATGTTGTGTTAACATAAAAACATTACAGACCACAGCTAGAAAATGATGGAAATAAATTTAAAGGCTTGAAAGAAAGACAAATAGAATTTTAAGTTAATTTTAATTATTTTTCATGACCAGTAAAAGTTTAAAAGTAACATTTTTGTGTCTTGTTGAATTTTTCCAATATTAGTCAAAACGCCGCTAATTCCCAATTCCAAGGGCCCGGCCCCATTTCCAAAAAGTGTTGAAAGACCCCTGATTACATAACCACGTGGTGACTGATTGGTCAAAAGAATGAACTTAAGTATCACTGCACTTTTTACAGCCAAGATTCTATTCCAGCTTTGACAGAACCAGGTTTGAGAAGGCTTGTCATTATGCTTACAATAAGATTGATGGTTCTTTAGGCACTCCCTTTTCATTACAATGTGATAATCATACGGGCCAGATTAGAAAAAATGCATGTAGTAACAGAATTGTAAATGCACTTGTATTAGTAGTCAAATTTGAATTTGGCTTTGAATTATTTCACAGGTAATGTTTTTAGATTTTATATTTCATATTCAACCCAAAAAACTTGAATTACTTTTCATATTTTTTTAAGTGTGATATATTTTATATTTCAGGTTTTTGTTGTGCATATCTAATATTTATCATAGAAAATCTATCGGATTATATACGAGGGTTAAAATTGTAAGTAGATTTTAAAATTACATGCATTAAACATTCTTTGTACAGATCCCCATTCACTTTTAGGAAGGTCTGTATATAATATTGTACAGCAATTTATTTTCGCGAGATTGCTATAAAAGTCATTTTGCAGTGATTTTGTTACATTTAAAAAAAAACCATACCTTCTGCCTTTTAAATTGAGAAAATTTGAAGTTCTGAAATACATTAAACTGCATAATGACATGTTTGCAACAGCTTTGGATCCTCACTGCAAAGATGTTATATTGTGACAATATCTAGTATATCACTGTTGTTTTAGTGATCAAATTTGGAAAATTTAGTCATTTTTGCCAGGGAAACTACTTTATTCTGTAATAATTTTAGGCAAACAGAATCACTGAATTTTGCAGCATGAAATATTCACTGTATCCATGGTGAGCCCTTCATTGAAAACCAAAAGTATGTAAGAAAAATTGCCTGTTTGTAATGTACAAAACCACATCTACTCACATGTGAACGGTGTTTTTATTACATTAACTTTATTTTTTGCACACATTAATTTTGTGATTTTTTTTCTGGTATGTGAAACATGCATATTTTTTTGATTTGGCCTAATATCTATCATTTAGATATCATAAAGTCAGTAGGCAATACTTTTGTATTGTCAGAAATATACCACTGTCTAAAGTTGCTGCTAGTTAAAATCTGAAAATCCTCAGGTGTCTCCAAAGGTATATAGTCTAACCTGCCTTAAAGGCCACCTCTATATAAGGGCCACCTGCTTGTAACGGCCAGTAGAATTGTATCTCAGTTGTTCTTTATTCATATTATTTGAACCTGTATACAAAGGCCACCTGCCCATTAAGGCCATATTTACTGGTTCCCTTGGGTGGCCTTTATAGACAGGTTTGACTGTACTCCCTTATACAAAGTAAATTTAGTTAAATATATTTTGGTCCTTTGGGTACTTTTTCGACCCCATGAAAAATTTTGGTTTCACAATTTTGGTCTAAGCACTGTTGATAAGGTATTGTATTCTGAAATGACCATCTAGTGCTGTAATATCAACACTGATATAATATGTAATTTCTGTCTTTCAGTGCTCAGTGGTTGATTATTTTACTGCCACCATTGATCTTGTTGACAATGCTCAGACATTTAGGAAGTCTAGCCATTACAAGGTAAGATATTAAACCTGAAAACCACCTCACTTACAGGGATTCAAAATTATGTTTGTTTTGTAATGGAAGGTCCAGGAACTTTTGTTTTTATTTTTAGCAGGTCCCATATAAAATTTTGAAAGTCCAATATCATCATTGAAAGTCTATTATGTTGTCATATAGAAAAAGTAAAATTATCATGGTAAAAAAAAATACATGTCCATCAAGACTTTTACGGTTTAAATATATAAAGGGTTCCAATGGAAAATCAAAAGGCACCTGACCTTGGACCCTGGAAATTTTAAACCCCTGACTTTGCACTTAGCACTTCATTTATTTATATCCCATATAGATTTGTTTCTACATTTTCCGTAAAAAGTATCCAGGTCACGATCTGACCAAGACTTGAAAAAAGGTAGAGACTGTTCTTTCCTTAACCACATGCATTTAGAAAGTCCCAGGTCCTTTGAAGAGACCATCAAAACCAATGCCCTGTGCCTCAGCAATTGAGGAACTTAAAGAAGACTTCCTGCACATCACTCTTACTCTTAGTGCACTGCCAAGGTAAAATTTTCTGCCACTTCACCTATAGCTGGTGATGTCTCGATATGAATGAAATATTCTTGACTGAGATGTGAAACCTTATTCAATCAACCAATCCTGAAAAAGTGTATCCTTATGATCATGATAATAACACACACAAATTGTGAAAATATAAAGATTGTTCTCGGTTGTGATCTATATTTCCAAGTCAAAGTATGTGTCACAAATGCTCAAAATGACATGTTTTGCTCAGATATGGCATAAAACATGAAAACCAGTAAAATCCGCTGCATTAAAATACAATTTAACAATGTTCATTTTAGATGGGACCGTAGATTAATTCCTTAATATGCTTAACATGATAATGTCCCCATTATTGAGGCCTTAGTGTGCCATATTTAAGATTACATGAATGCAAAAAATATTGGTGTCATGGTATTTTAGAGGAAAGTTTTTGAAAAAATGGCTCCTCGTAAAAAATCCTAGATTGAATGCTAAGTAAACTGCCACAAAATTAATTATTATACATTTATATGCTCTAAATTAAGGTAACTAATGATTAACACTTTTGGTTTGATTTTAATTAGGTTTGATGCCTTTCATTATGAGGGCCAAAAAGGCCCCTTTTTCGTATATGTGTACTCATTTTATTGCGCTAGGAACTTCTTTGAGTGAGATTCAACATTAGGCAGTGAATGATCACCATGTTATTTACATAAGACACTTTAACCAATTTGCCACTAATTTAATGGGAGACACTAAGAGATACAGTCCCACCTGCCTTAAAGACCACCTCTATATAAGGGCCACCTGCATATAAAGGTCACCTGCCCATAAAGACCACTTTTACTGGTTCCCTTGGGTGGCCTTTATAAACAGGTTTTACTGTATAAGATTTATGAGTTGTTCTTGTGCTGAAAATTTTAGTTAATGTCACATGTTGCACTTTTATTTTCATCTCCAACTTTTGAAAAAAGAAGGAAGTATTAAATTCAAAATTATGTAAACTTCTGTTCATCTAGCCACTTATTTCTTATCTGGAGTAATTCTCAAAAAAAAAAAAAAAAATTTATGAACCTTAGTGCAAAACATCAACATTGATAGGAGATGTGCATGTCATTAACCTGAGTTTACATGCTCATTTTCCTGGGAGTTATGGCCCTTTGAACATGTGTCAATCACAAAAAGTATCTACTGGTAGGGGATCCTAATGTTCACTGAATTTACTTGTTTTCAATTTAATGGCACAGATTGTTTTTTATTTTCAGTTTAATGGCACAGGTTTCAAATTTAATGGCTTTTGGTGTCGTGTTTTGGTTTGATTTTGAACATTTTCATACAGTGGAGTAAGTAAATAAAATGGGACAGCCAACATGTAATATGTATCTTGTAACTGTTAAATAAATTTCAGACAAATATTCAGGGATTTTGAGTGTGAATCTGAAACATTGTTTATAACATTCAGGAGACATTTTTACCAAGCAACACATTTTAGCAAAAAAATAATGTAGTGATAGGTGAAAAATACCCAAAAAAAAAAAATGAAAACAGGTTTTGCTGTCATGGAGGTTCCAATTATATACTTGTAACAATTTCCCCTTCAAGACTTTATTTTTACACACTTTAAAACTCAGAAATGAAATTTTCACTAAAACTAGAAGGAAAATTTTAAATATGTAGAGACATCTTTGGGATTTCTCAGAGTTTTCATTGTAATAACATGATACTGTTAATCTTGTTTCAGAATACACCCTAAGAAGATGTCTATACAAGGGCTTCCATTCTTCTTAGCTATATCTATATACTGTTATGAGGTAAGTACATCAAAACCTGCCATAATGACCACCTCTGTATAAAGACCACCTGTCAATTAAGACCATTGTTTCAAGGTCCCTGTGCTTCATATTTCAATCAAAAACAATCTCTGTAAAAACACCACCTTTCCATTATGCCCAATGATTCAATGTTTCCTACCAAAAATAACCTATGTACATGCATATAGAAAGACCACCTGTCTAAAATGTCCATATGGAATTCCAACCTAGCTTGTGAAAAATACCATGATTTATAAGTGTAATTTAGACCTCACTTTAGACCTAAGGAACCTCGCTTGTATTGTGGAAGTCCGTACTAAATTCAGTAAAATTGTTTTATTTGATATGTTCAATATATGAAAAAACATTCAACTAGATAAAATATTTGTGATTTCCATGGTTACTCTTGTACGAATATATCTTCTCAACCAAAATTTCTTATTTCCCTTGTAACACTTTCCTTTCAATTGGAATCATAAAAGTTTCTTAATGCGAAATAGTTTAGAAGATCAAAACCGTGGTTTATGGTTACTCTTGAACGAATATATCTTCTCAGTCAAAGTTTTTTATTTTCCTTGGTTCACTTTCCCTACAGTCATGATAATTTCCTACAATGAAATAGTTTAGAACATCTAAACCGTGAAAATTTCTTGCTGCAAATGTTTCTTCTATAGAATTTTACAGATATAAAAATGGCGATAAAGTGATCCAACACCCCTGGTTCTGCTAATCTTTGACCCTTGAGACACCCGATCATTATCAGCAAAACTAATGGATAAAATGCAGTTAGTTGACCATTGAGTTTTATCCAACTATGTATTGCTAATGGAGTTCGCCATTGTACCACATGATCAATACTCCTTAGCATTTATACAGAACATTTTAAACAACGTTTACGCCAAATTTTCCAGGAGTAACATCATTTTATGGGGAATATGAACTGAAGTGATTTTATCTTCAATGGAAATACTGGAAATTGTTTTGTAGATATGTTATGGAGTATCACGTAGTACACTGGCAAAGCCCATTGTTTTGATATTGTTTACATTTGACATTTGTTGTGTTTATTTTCAGGGTGCTGGTATGATATTATCATTAGAAGGTTCCATAGCTGAAGATTTACGACATAAATTTAAAAAGTAAATATTGTATAAATGCTTATATTTCGCTGTGGTTTTATTTTCGCTATATTTGCGGTCCAGTGTATTCCCGTGAAAATTAAACCACCGTGAATAGACACTTGTGTTACCACCCCATTAATCTTCCTAGAGTCGTTTTCCTTTAACCAGATAAGACCACGAACATATGACACCGCGAATACACTAGTTATCGTCAAACCGCGAAAATTTGACACCATGAAAATAAAGCAATATACAGTACACGTATACACACACATAATATTACAATATATAACAATAAATATTCATGGGTAGAAACATTTGCGGTTTAACATTTAGAAATCTGTTTGTGTTTACTTGCTTTCACAGTTGACCAGCTGGTAGGTATGTCCAATTGTGTCTCTGTGTCCAGGATTGCCCTGAATATATTTGACCTCCCATAGTTCCATGTTCCTTTAACTCAATTTTGATTACACACATGGTGGGTGTAGTTAGCTAAACAGGAGGTGTTTACCCTTCTGGAGCACCTGGCCTCACTTCCCTGGTGGAAGTTCATGCGTTTAACCTAAATTGTCAGTTTGAAAAGTTTTAACTTTGCTTCTGGATTGTGATGCTTATTTTTGAGGGTGAGACTTGACAGTGAAAATCCTGAATATTAATACATTAAGAATATTTCTCGTTTTATAGATAGTTACTTATAGCTTGTCTGCACATAATACAAAACATTAATAATGTCATACATACTCCAGTCACTGATGTCTCCAATGTTAAGTTTATGGAGCACCTTGGTTTATTTTGGCTATTCAAAAAGGGAGCTATTCCTCTTATAAGCAGAACCTCAGTGGCCAAGCAGCTAAAGTGTTGGCTAGTAGCAGGGATTTTTCTGGGTATCCATAGGGTCGGGTAAAGGGACCCATTCCCAATGCAAAAACCATACATTTTTCCCAATTTTGTAGTAAAAAATTCCCAATTAGCTATGTTTATCAATTTTTTGAGAAAAAAAAATTCACAAGATCATCAACATCATATTCGGATGATATCTTATTCTGATAACGATTTCAATCTACATTAACCCACATTTTGCTGTATGATTTATATCGAGACAAAAGAGACAAGAGTTATTTTGCTGTAAACACAGATATAATTTGTTCAATTACTAGTATTCTAGTGGTCTAGAATTTCTAATATGTTGTGATTTTTCCCAAAATTACATTTTTGTTGAGCATTTTCCCAATTTCATCCCAAGGTCCTTTTCCCAAAAAGGTCAGAAAAATCCCTGAGTAGATTACAGCACCTCTCACAGCCTAGGTTTAAATCTCATTTAGGTCAGATTCCTGAGTGAGAATATTTGTCAGTTTACTTGACTTAGATTGTTTTTTTCTCGTGGTACTCTGGTTTTCTCTACTATCTTAGTACTGATAGCCTTGATGGAAGTAAAAGAATCTTGACTGGGGCATAAAACATGTTTAATCCACCTATAAATTATAATTTTATGGTAAATCGGCTAGCAACATAAGAGAAATCTACCCTTCTTACTGAGATTAAAACCTTTGAATCTTTGAAATTATAGGTTATCCCAAAAGATGTTTTGAAAACACATCCTTATTTTGGTTTTAGTGATTTCATCAAAACAGGGAGAGAGAGATTGATTAATACATTAATGTTTTTTCTAATCTTTTTCAGGTTTTTTGTATCGACCATGTTTCTAGTCACATCACTGTACATATCATTTGGTTCTTGTGGATATTTGGTAAGTAATTAATTATCCACTGCCTTTCGAAGAAAAAGGGGAATATTAAATTTGAGTTTCCATCCGTCCTTCTTTTTTCCATCTGTCCAAAATTCTTATCTGCATAATTATTCAAAACTATGAAGCACTATTTCATGAAACTTGGTGCAAAGCATCAACATTGATAGATGTGCTTTGAACATATATGCAAATCAAAAAAAAAAAAAAAAAACCCTGCTGGCGGGGGATCATAATTCACTGAATTTGTTTGTTATTAAGGTATTTTTTGTACCCAGATTGAATGGTTAAAGAGTTTAATGTACCCAGATTTAATGGTTAAAGTGTTTTATGTATCCAGATTTAATGGTTAAAGTGTTTTATGTATCCAGATTTAATGGTTAAAGAGTTTTATGTACCCAGTTTGAATAGTTAAAGAGGAAATAGTCACATTTAAATGATTAATATTTCTTAAGAGAATAAAAATATGAAGAAAATAGAAACACAATTATTTTTAATAATGCTTTGTTGTCTTTTTCAGTCATTTGGTCCAGAAACCAACCCAATTATCACCCTGAACTTGCCAAAAGGTAACTATGGGTTACATAAATAATGTCTGTGTCATAGTGTTTGTGATGGCTGTTTTTGCTTTTTTTTTATGGAAAACCGGGTTTGTCAGTTTCACGTGATCAACACCCACTTCATGTTTGTACAGGACATTTTGGTAATATGTTGCATTGGAAATTCTCAGAATAACATTTTTACAGGAAAACTGATATGATTTCATATCCAATGGAAATAATATTTCTGCACAAATGTGATTGGGTGTCATGTGGTACAACGACAAAATCCAATAAAAGAATTTTTGATATCATTAACTTACTATTAGGGGCAATAGTGCAAGGAGGACCCCTTCTAGATTGAACAATGGACTAGGATCAAGATTTCATTTTAATCTTTTTGGTTTATTTGAATGGAACTGATTCTGAATATTTAATCAAAATCAGAATAAAGTTAGACCTAAAATAAAATTACAGTCCAGCTTCCCTTAAAGGCCACCTCCATATAAGAGCCACCTGCTTATAAAGGCCAGTAGAATTGTATCCCGATTGTTCTTTATTCATATTATTTGAACATGTATATAAAGGCCACCTGACTATAAAAGTGGTTACTGGTCCCCTTGAGTGGCCTTTATAGACAAGTTTGACTGTAGTACAAAATTTGAGAGAAAGAGACAGAGATTTTAACACCTGAAAAACAGTCAGTAAGACAAAGAGAGAAATAAATAAAATGGTTTAAAATTGAAATGAGAAAGATTATAACACAGTGACAGAAAATTTTCAGAGAGAGAAATCAGTTCAAAATTGGAATGAGAGCGTTTTCAATGACTTTGGAAAAACATGATCTTAAACTGAAATAAGTTTCAAATTACATGTATTAAAATTATGTGGGCTGCATCAATATTTTTTTCTTTTTGTAGGTGATTCCTTTGATTTTGCCATGATTGTTAAATCATTCTTGTGCCTTGCCTTGTTTTTCACATACCCTGGTAAGTAAATAGTTCATATTTCATTTCACTTCATTTAAATTTCTTTTACATGTATATGATAATCAACTACATGTCATAGGATAAGGTGTTTCAGAGGAGTAATAAATTTTTATGCCCCAGTTCAGATTTTTTTTTCACTTTTATCCAGGTGGTCAGTTCATGGATGATAGAGGAAACTGGAGTTCCTCAGTGAAAACTATTTAACTTCAGCAAGTGAACTGACAAACTTTCTCACACATGGGATCTGTCTTGATTGAGATTTGAATCTACATGTAGATAGGTATTGATGGGGCACTGATTCATAAGCTTGCACTTTAGACCACTCGGCCAAGGATACCCCATGTTATGCCTGTGATTTAGAAACTAAAGATTAATTAGGGGTGGGTCTTTTCACTTGATTTGACAGTTATTGTAAAGAGAGGACTCGCCTGTTTACTAGCCATGCATTAGATGCCTCTAGGGATTTATTGATTGATTGATTGATTTCACGTCCCAGTCAAGAGTATTTTATTTAAATCAGTACATCACCAGCTTTAGGTAAAGTTGCAAAAATTTTTGCCTTTGCAGTGTGCTCAGGGCAATGTGCAGGAAATGTTTTCTAGCATGCCAGGTCTGCTGTGATATGGGACATTGATTTTTAAGTTCTCTTCCAAAGGACTCGGTGACTTTTATTTTTAAATGCTGAGTGCTCGGTAAAAGAACAGTTAATACCTCTTCAAGTCTTGGTCAGACCAGGCCAGGGTTTTAACCCATGACTTCTCGCATGCCTCTAGACGCTTATTTAACCTGAAAACTTGATGATGAAACTGGGACTAACATATTATCTTTATCAAACATTTATTTATTTATTTATTTATTTATTTATTTATTTATTTATTTATTTATTTATTTATTTATTTATTTTATTTATTTATTTATTTATTTATTTATTTCAGTTATGATGTTTCCTGTTATGAAGATTTTAGAATCATATTTTATCACAGATCCACAAAAAATTACATGAAAGGGGTAAGTTGTAATATTTATAGGACTCGGTGGCCAAATGCTCTAAAGCTTACAATTAAAGATTGCAACACTTCTCACTCCCTATGTTTGAATTCCACCCAGGACAGATCCTAGCAGGAGAAAGTTTGCAAGTTTGCTTTCTTAAATGTCAGCTGGGCATTCCAGTTTCCCCCACCATCCATGCCTTGATATAAGTGAAAGGATTTTGACTTAGTCATAAAGCACAATTACTCCAATCCACTCATTTCATGATAGTACTGCAGTGTAAACAGGCTCCAATTTAGTGTAAACAGGCTCCAATTTATACTATTTTCTAAAATCACTTTAATTTTCCAATACCAAATTTAAACCAAAAAAATTATTTTTGACATGAAATTCTTTCAATATCACATCCAAAATGCTGTAACTGTAAGTTTTACATAATCTTTTGGCATTGTTTTAAATGGGTCTATTTTAATATCAGGATAGTTGCAACAAATAAAGCATGAGAAGGTGAAAATGGATACATACCATTACACCATGTTATTACTTGTTCATGTAGTTTAGACTCGCTCATGTTAATAAAAGCTTTGGCATCAGATCATGAAGGACTGATTGCCATTTCTTTTTGACAGGCTAGATGAACATCTCCAATCAAACTGGGGTTGTTAAAGGGCAAAATTGTACTTGTAGTGGCTTCACTTTACTGTAACCAGGATATTGTATTTTGATTACCTGTATGCACATGGTCGGGAATTTCCAAGTTGGGATACATTTGGAGGATACTTTTGAAATAGCATCCCTTATTATTATCTTGCCTTTTGAATAAAAATTTGGGGAGGGGGCAATACATAAATGGAACTTTAGTCCATCCTGACACTTTTTCCAGAGTGTGTCTCCAATACTATCTTACGAAAATTGGCACAAAGTATCAACATTGACTGGAGATACCCATATTATTAACCTGAGTTGGTTTGCTCACTTTTCTAGGAGTTATGACCCTTTGTTCATTAATACAAAAAGCACCAACTGGAAGGCGATCCGAATAAACTTTATTAGATTATTATTATTGTACAGCGTGAACAAAGTGAACGCGTACATTGCGATCACTTTCTTCCAAGATATCGAGCTTCTTTGCTATTAAATTATAAGATATGAGTACACCTGGAAATAGTGCGCCTGGTAAATGAGCGTGAAAGAAGTATATCTGTTTTATCATGAGATATGTATTCTGAGACGGGTAATGCATTTGGTTACATATGCACAATTGGAATAAATTTTCGGAATACATTTCGGAATCTAGTAAAATATTGCGACGGGATGCATCTAATAATTTCTGCAATTTGGTGAACTGATCTCATGTTTACAATAAAAAGTAGTTCAAGAAGTTTGCGTCCTACGATGTAAAATCATAACTTTTTAAGAAATGAACAGCAACGGCAGGTTGTTTAATTAATTCTTCGTGAAATCTACGGAAATTTAAATTTATTTTGAAGGTTATGATAACGTATTTTGATGTTGAGGCAATTGTGTCATATTTTAAAATGTTTATCGATAAGATTTTACTTTCGTGAAAGGGAGATAATTCGTACAGTGTTGTGAGCAAATTTTAAGTACAGTCGTTTTACCAGTTCCGAACAGGGTTTCATATAAGCGCTGCTGCAGACGTCATCCACAAGCAGAGGAAATAAAATTTATGTGGTGTAATTATACAAATGTTTACCGATTCCAAAATATCGACACCTGTCCTCAAAAACACGTGGTAGTATGTTTTCTTGAAAAAAGCATTTCCGTGATCACGATTTGTTTACATCGTTAAACTAGGTCACCAACAATCTGTCGTACATTTAGGAAGCGGTTGAAGAAACACATTCAAGTAGAAGCAAATTGAGAAAGTTATTTTGCGATTCCTTTAATTGAACGGGATTGAAATTTTAGATTATTCGGTAGGAAAAAATCGGAACTGGTAAAACAACTAAATGATCCAGTTATGCATACAAGCGCTAGAATGTACCCCCTCATAGCGACGGTAGGATCTGCAAAACTCTACTTTCTCTCTATCCGAAATGACAAAACGATCGGGTACAACTTTTTTTAAATTTTAATTACCGATTATTTATGAAATTAATTTTTTCTACCATTTAATTCAGCAATACATGGTTTGGTACATAAAAATTTGTTTCTTTTTTCCAAAAAAAAAAAAAAAACCATCCGTCGGACTATGCATAGATCGACCCCACCCCACCCTTCCCCCCGAATTTTCGGTTATATTCTGTCTTTCCACAACACAATTTTCCCAACTACGCTGTACAACAGCACGACAGTGCTATGTTTATTATTATTATTAATATTTTCAGAACATTCTGCGGTTTTGTATGGTGATGATAACAGGATCTATTGTATTAATTATTCCAAACTTTGCCAATTTGATGGCATTAGTGGGAGCAAGTTGTTGTACTATGTTAGCCTTTTTACTACCTGGTGTCTTCCATATGGCTATATTTAAAGGGTAAGTCAGTTGTCATGGTAATACTAAAGCAAGCAAGGTGATAAAAGTTGCCAGTTACAGTCTAACCTGTCTATAAAGGCCACCCAAGAGAACCAGTAAAAGTAGCCTTTATGGACAGGTAGCCTTTATACAGGTTCAAATAATATGAATAAAGATAAATTGGGACACAATTCTACTGGCCTTTATAAGCAGATGGCCCTTATATAGAAGTGGCCTTTAAGGCAGGTTGGACTGTACGTGTTTGGATTTGGATAAAGTTTGTTGCCTACTTCCGCTAAGTTTACATTTTGTGAATGTGTTTTTAAAACATATTTACTCCATATTTGCTGCCTACATTAAGAAATGTGTCTTCTACTTTAAAATTTACTGAAAGTGTTTGAGTTGAAAATTTACTAAACGGACTTGAAACATTGTTTGTTATACAGAGCACACAACCTCACTTCCCTGGTGGAAGTTCACATGTTTAACTTAATTTGGCAGTGTTCAAAGTTTTTGCTCAGCTTTCGGGATTGTGATTTGAACCTGAACCAATATGTTTGTGTTTGATTGAAATACAAATATATTACATTCTGTTATAGTTGACAGTGCATGTTGAAAACAGATATTGTCACCAAATAGATTTTTGCAAGGCAAAGCACTGTAAGCTGAAAAATATTGTTTATTTATTTTATTATACATGTACCAAATAATCATCTGGTTTACAACAATGAATACTTGCTATTATCACAAAATTTTGGCCATCTGATGTTTTGTATGAATTCACATTAAAATCATTCTTAAACTGAACAGTTGAAGACTTTTAAGCACACTTCTGATGTAGAATACCACCTAATACTGTAGTTACGCTAAAAGTCAAACTCGCAATTTAGGATGGTAAATCGGATTGTTACAAGCTGGTGAAACTGAAAACCTATGGTTTGGTTATTTGAAAATTCTTTATAAAGATTGAATTTCTGATGTAATATGTGTAAAATTCTTTTTTCAGATCTCTAAGTATCAAACAAGTCATAGTAGATTGGACGCTTATATTTTTAGGAATTGTAGGGTAAGTGTGATCAGTAATTTTGTGCTAATAATATATAAAGTAGGTTACTAAGAGAGAGAAAGAGAGAACCATTATTCAGCATAATTTGATGGCATTTAGTCACCCTTTCACAATCAAAATTTTTGCCACTTATAGCTGGTAATGTCTTGCTATAAGTGAAATATTCTTGACTGGGACATAAAATCCTATTCAATCAATCAATCAATCCATTCCCACCAATCCATCCATCCATCCATCCTTCCATCTTTACAAGGTGAGGACTACCGTAGATATGAGGACAAGTTTCTTGTTTCACATTTATAGTTTATATGGTTCATTATGTCTGGGTAAATTGAATGCATATACACATTATTTATCATTGAGTAGGGTTAGGTTCTAGGACATTTGACTGATCTTTATCCTTCATTACAGAATAATGAGTAACAAATCTCACATTTATCTCTATATTGATTTATTTCTTGCCATCACTTTTATAGTAACAAGGATTTTTTCTGGCATTTTGGTAAGGGGCCTTGAATGAAATGGATAAATCAATCAACCAAAATACACATTTTGGGAAAAACGAAAATAAAAAAGATACTCTTATTTACTCATTTTGACATCTGTTGATAAAAAATCATACAATACTGTGTGTATGAATTTGATTCAAATGCATTACATGATACATCTCTTGTACCAGATCTTTTGGGGTACATTCAATACCCATCACCAAAATGTGTAAATGCAGGCTATTATAAAGATATACACAAGCTTAGTCGGAAAATATGGGATTTTTGTCACTTTTTCCTGAGTTTTCCCTCTCAATTTTATGTACAGTCAAATTGGGAATTTTTACATACAAAATTGGGGAAAATGTATGTTTTTTCAGTATTGGGAAAGGGTCCTTTTACCCTAGTGAATGGTCAGAAAAATCCCTGGGTTATGTTGGCAAGAGAGAGAGAAAAGTGTAATGATGTTTCTGCATACTCTTGTTCATTTCTAATTGTAAAAACTTTTACATTTTACTTTTTAACCACATTATTTTATAATGTATTCATTCATAGAGTAATTTGTGTATTTCATTTTTAAACTTTTTAATTTCAGAGCTATAATTGGTACAATAGATGCTTTAAAAAGATTACATGAATCATCACATCCAGATCTGAGTGGTTACTTCACCAACACAACGTTATCCACACTCGCCCAAACAACGAGGACAACGCCCACACCTATCACAACGAAAGCTTAATAGTTCACAACTGTCACATTTATTTATTTATGCATGGTGCAAATAACTTACTTTTGTGATTAGTTTTTATCTGTAATAATTGCAAATTGTTTATATGGAAATGTTTTATCAATCGTTTTTAAAACATGTTTATATATTTTACGAAATTTTAATTATTGCCTCTTTTTGAAGATGAAACTTGGATAAAGTGTTTATAGTCACACACACACACACACACACACACACACACACATATATGAAGACCAATGTTATTATGTTTGACAGTTTCATATTTCAACAAAAAAAAATCTATTTAAAGATCACCTGTCCATTAAGATGGGTTTTTAAAGGTCCCTTTAGTTCATATTTTAACTAAAAAATAACCTCTATCTTATAAAGATCAACTATTCGTTTAAAAGAGTGTTTAGTCAAACTAGTTTTCCTTTTTTCATATTTCAACTAAAAAAATTCTATATAAAGACAGTATTTCTTGGGGTCAGTATTACTGTATAATGCTTATATTTTGCTGTAATTTTATTTTCGCTATATTCACGACACAGTGTATTCTCGCGAAAATAAAACAGTCGCAAAAATACCAGCCCATTAATCTTCCTAACGAAGTTTTCCTTTAATCAGATAAGACCGCGAATGTATGACACCGTGAATATGCTAACCATTGTCAAACCGCGAGAATTCGACACCGTGAAAATAAAGCAATATACAGTATATCATTATGGTACATCATTTGGTAGAGTGCTAATTAAGTATGTGGAAGGTTGTAAGTTCACACCTCACCAAGACTTGAAAATAGATAGTGGCTACAAATCACAAAGTCCTTCTGAAGAGACCTTAAAAACTGATGCCCTGTGTCATGGCAAGCATGGCAGGTGAAAACCCTCCCTACACATTGCCTTCGGCACACTGCAAAGGTAAAAACATCTTGATTTTAAGTGAAATATTCTTAACACAGCCATAATACCCCATTAAATCAATTTTGGGATCAGCAGGTGATCTTTATATGCAGGTAATAATTCCTGCATTATTTTTTCAGAATAACCTTTTTATTTTGAGAGGTTTCAAATTAAATCACTATACATGTTTCATGTCAAGTACAGAAAACAACAAAGTTGCAAAATATTTGTTAAAAATATCACAAATAATTTGCAAAATATTTATTAATAATATCACAAACATTTTAGGGTCATTGTCACAAGAATAAATAATATTATCCATGGTAAAATAAATACATTATAGTCTGTTTTATTTTTGTATAAATATTATATACGCATACCAATATACAGTTATGTCTTCATGGATATATAATTTCTGAAATAGACTTTAGCAGCTTCACATTTTTAACATTTTAAAAAATATCTTTTTTTTTAGATATTTTTCAAACTTTTTCTTTCTAGAAATTGTTAAACCAAATTTATTTTGCATCATATTTTAAAATCCATTAAATCTGATTTTTTTTTCATTTCTGCAAATCATTAAGTTTATTCTTCCAGATTTCCTTTTTTAATATTTTTTTGTTTTTTAGAAAAGTTTTGAAAAGTTATTTTTTCAAGATAGATTTCAGACATATCATTATGGACAAATTTTAACCTTCACATTCTGTTGGTCTATGTAACTGATTGTGCGAGTCAACAGTTTTCCCCAGAATTAATTCCCTTTGTTCAAACTCTTTTGTTTTAAAAGATACAATGATAGTGGGTCTAAAGCAAACATGGCAAAGTTTACATTACAGTTTTATAAATTTTTAAGGGGAGATCACGGGAGTTAATTTAACGATAATGCATGTATCAAGGGAGTTAATTTAATGATTATACAGATGACCTCCAACTATAAAAATAGCAAACATTTATACACAGAGTGAATATGTCTACTTATACAGTATTATAAATAATCAAGGGAGATAATAGCTTGGCAGGTAATAGTACCTTAGGTATGTTTCAGTATGTGTCTGTTCATCATTACAATCACACAGGTCCCTAGGCATACTGGATTGGACTGGCATGTAATTACCAAATCAGCCCTAAAAATCTATAAAAAAATAAATAATTTAATTTCAAAAATATAATATCATGAAATGTATGCTGGTACATACATTATTTCCATCATTTACGGTACAAATATCATTAATTATATATCCCCTGCCTTTCGAAGAAAGAGATGGATATTAAATTCGAGTTACCTTCCGTCTGTCCAAAATTCTTGTCTGCATTAATTCTTCAAAAGTATGAATCACTATTTCACGAAAGTTGGTGCAAAATATCAATATAGATAAGAGATGTGCATATTGTTAACCCGAGTTGGTTTGCTCATTTTCCTTGGACTTATGTCCCTTTGAACATAGGTGCAAATCACAAACAAAAAAGAACCTGGTGGGGAATCCTAATTCACTGAATTTGCTTGTATAACTTAAAACAAGGGCTGATCCAGGGCCCATTAGGTAATTACAGGCTGGTCTGATACTGTATTTCTAGGAACTGTTGTGAGCCCATTGACGAGCGGACACATACTTGAATACATTTCATGATGTAGTTTTTATAGAGGAGAAGATATTTTAGATATTAAAGGGAACAGATATATACATATAGTTAATATTTTTACAGAATTTTTAGAGTTTTGTTGAATCATGTTATAAATTAATACTCTTGTTATTATGATGATGAAATGTTATTAATGTTTAAATAGATGATTATTAAAAAGTTAATTATGATGGAAAGAAGTGTTTGTGATAGAGACTTTATTGTTTTTTCTCATTTTGAAGGTATTTTATATAGCTGGTTTTAGTTTTGCAGTTACAGTCAAACCTGTCTATAAAGGCCACCCAAGGGAACCAGAAAAAATTACCTTTATGGGCAGGCAGCCTTGTATATAGAGGTTAAAAATTATGAATAAAGAGCAATTGGGATAAAATTTTACTGGCCTTTATAAGCAGATGGCCCTTATATGAAGGTGGCCTTTAACACAGGTTTGACTGTATGCTAGGACCTGGTGTAAAGACTACCCAGGTATAATTAATAGACCACTTGCTATGTTTCCATTCCTGGAACCCAAAATCACCATCGGCTACTAATTCGAGGAATTTCTTTTAAAAAGTAACAAATTGTAGCAAATTTGTGGGGAAGTAAACTTTTAAAACTTTAAACACAATTGGCTACTAATGTCTAGGAAATTATTTTAAAAATAACCTATTTTAGCAAATTTTTGCAACAAAAAACTTAACAACCATATTTTCACAGTTCTTAATAATTTGGCTACTAATATTTTCAGATTTATGGAAACCTAGCACTTGCCTTTAAATAACAGGGAAATTAGGGACCATAATTTTTTAAACTATATATAAAGGCAATGTTTGTAGTCCATTTTTATAGCCCTATGGGAAGGTGGTCTTTAGAGACAACTAAATTAAATTCTTTTTACCTCACCTGGTGTTCTCTATTATTAATTAATTGACTATTGAACTTCTGTGTGAGTGGGACACATCAGGTGAGCGTTAGGCCCCGTGGGGCCCTTTATTTTAAATTTTACACACACTTGCTCAAAGTACTGTACTTACTTACTGTCACTGTCACTGTCACTGTGCTTGTGACAGCAGATTTTTGAAAATTTTCATAAAAAATGTAATGAATTTGAATAAATTTTGTTAAATCTAGTAAATTAAAGTTTGATGAATCTAATGATGTTGAGTAAAATTTGGTGAATCTAATGAAATTAAATAAAGTTTCATATTTTTCACTTTGCCAAGCCATAACAGAAAATTTGCCATGAACATCCTGCCTTACCATTTTAAAGTTTTCCAAATTATGCTGTCACAAACAAAGTGACATATAAAGTATCAAATTTAGTTAGAAATAGAAGTTTATTTTGTCACTGTCAGTCAGTGTATGGGACCAAAATATTTTTTAGGCCCAATTAACTTTTCTGATGTATCATGGCAGGGCCAAAATATATTGAAAAGGGCATGTTAGTTTTGTTCTAGAAATGTTTTTTATGGTGATCAGGAATATTTTGCTTAAATATTGTAGACTTTTTTCACGGCATAATTTTTGTGAAATGTATTGAAATTATATATACATATGTATTTTGGAAAAATATTTTTTTGGATTTTTTTCTTCACTTTGACAAGTATCCTTGTGGAAAAAAATTAGCACATATCCACTTATTTACTATTATGTTTACCGACAGAAGGCTGTGAAGGACTACGGGAAAGAACAAGGCCAGGCCTATGAACCATGAGTACCTTAACTTTTGTTTGAATCTAATATTTCTGTTGGGCACCGAATCACATTAATTATTTTTCATAAAAATTATGTTATTTCGGGAATTTTCATCTTAATTTGTTTTTAATATTCCACACAAACATTATTGGGATCTTGTGGTGCACTTGCAAACCACATATTTCTTGTATTGGGATTTTAAATGGGTTTCAGCTTCATGGCTGTACCACATGATACCCTTAATTTATATGTGGAACAATTATTTTCATTGGATATAGAATCATATCAGTTAACATATTCTCATAAAAATGTTATTCCGAGAATTTGTGACATACACATTTTCCAAAATGTCCCACACATTAAGAGGCCTCAGTGCTAGGCCGTTATTGTGACCATGGACTCAGTGCTAGGCCGTTATTGTGACCATGTTTTCTGAAACCCATGTTTCTTGTTATAGGATTTTTGGTGGGCTTAATGCTGGACCATTGTTGTGGCCATGTTTTCCGAACCCTATGTTTCTTGTTTTGGGTTTATATTCATGGGTTCAATGCTGGACTATTGGACTATTGTTGTGACCATGTTTTTTTTTTTTTTTTTTTTTTTGCAATGTTAATCGGCGACATTTTGGTTAGTGGGCATTTGTTCTTAATACTTAAAATAGAACATATCAGTTATGTTTCCGAGCAACACAGTTCAATACAGTTTTACAGTTTTAGTTTTGTACAATAAATATTTATAATTTTAATGTATTTTATGTGTAATAATAAAATTTTCTTGAAGGTGCTTGGGAAAGATCTAAACCATTATTGGGAACACTTAGGTTTTCCCATGTAACTTTTCAGCTAATGTTAATTTTACTTTTAAGTTAGCAACTGATGAATTATACAGGGATAATATTTTCTTGAAAGATTTAATACATTAATAATATTTAATGGAATGATGATTATTCCGCCAGATAGATTTTACTGTGAAATTATATCCTCTCAGACACATTTTCACTCTGGATACAATTATCAAATACACATATTCTTTTATCTCAATTTATGGTTACTTGATTACAAGAGGTGTTGGTCTATTGTTTGAATATCCAAATAGACCTGACTAAAAAGTAGCAGGTCTTGGACCTGTGAACTGGCCTAAATTTTAAACTGCACCTACTGTAAACCAACCTTTTTCACGTACAATTAACATTTCAAGAGTTTCACCATGACAAATTGATTGCAAAATGTTAATAGTCACGAGCTTGTTTCCAAAAAATGGTATTATTTATACTAAATATTCAGATATTGTTTATATCATGGAAATTAATTGCCATGAAAAGGTTCTGGTAATAGAATTGTAAACGATAATAACCGCAAAATAAAAGCTAGTTAACAGTATATCATACTCCAGCATGAAAGTCAGTATCCGATATTAAAGTCTTGATGGACAAATGTTTTTTGATGGACTGCATGTGTAAGGGAACTCTCATTTTAATAGCTAGTTCTTTCTTATACATGTACATGTACTTATTGAATTTTTTCACAATTTTTATTTATATATTCATGTAAATTGGGAAATTTTTGCATTTGGTTTTTTTTTTTTGTGTGTTTTTTTTTTTTTACTCTAAATTGGCGAGAGGACACGAAAAATAAAAATATTTTTTCCAATTTTTGATGTCGATATGAAAAAAATCACTTGCATTTATCTATATTTACACAAATATAAAAATGGTAAAAGTCAAATTTACAAAAAAATCATGAAAATATAGTCACCTTTTTAAAAGTGTTTTTCTACAAATTTGATAAAATAGGTTACTGTTTTAAATATCATCTCACAAATTAGTAATCACTGGTGATTTTGGCTACCAGGAATGGCATCATGAATTTGCGCTGTCATCCAATAAGGCATGAAATTTTAAATAATAAGAAATCTTGCTCCTTGTGATATTTAACAAAGGCAAAAATTACCAGATTTACAGGAAATGGTAGATATTGTCTATTTATCGGTACAAGTATTAATGTAGGCTGTGACATGAAAATTATTTTTGTCATCTGTATATTTACCTCATAGTATAAAAAAGTTATTTTTTAGAAGTTTTTCACATTATATTTGATATGCATGTGCTTACTGCTAAACTGATAAATGTCAAGTAATATTAGAATGGGGTTTGCCTTGAAGTTCATATTAGGTGATATTTCCTAAAGTTTGTTTGGAATAATTATTTCCGTTGGATACCAAATCAATTGACTGTTTCCAGCAAAAACTATGTTTTTCCAGGAATATTTGATGTAAACTTTTTCCAAAATGTTCAGCACAAACACATACAAGTGGTATCAATTATTTGGTACACTGACAATACATATGGTATGCCATAAAGTTAGTGTAGAACAATTTCCATGTGATACTAAATTGCATCACTTGATGATTTCCTGTAAAATTGATGTTATTCCAGGAATATTTGAACTGCTGGATTAACGTTTTTCCGGAATGATCTGCACAAATGGTAAAGAGTATTGGTTATATGGTACACTGGTGAATCCTATTTATGGACTACATTTTCAGTGTTTTAAAAGTACAATGTAATGAAATGGTATTATCAGGTGCTAATATTAGGGGTCCAAATGTCATTATCAATTCAATATTTTTCATTTGTTTTACATTTAATATTCAAGCTAAAACATGTCAGAGAGTTCTGGGTGTGTGCACGTGTTTGAGAGAGAGAGAGAGAGGACGGGAGTTTGTGCATGTGTTCACATTTTTGTGTTAGTGTCTGGCCAGTATGACATTTTATTTTGACAAGTACTTTGGTTTTGGACTTTCTTACCTGTTAATGGTTGGTGACTTACCTGTCCATCATATATGTTATCAGTGCTGTCTTAAAGTACATTGGTTTTGGTTCTCCAGTGTTTCGTTTGTAGCTTATTACTTTGATTAACTGTCTCCTCCTTCCCTTATAACCATGACATCACAACTTGCCTGTTATGTGTGCTATTCAATGATTTCCCAAAATTGAAGGGGCCGGGCATATGGTGTTTACTACATTTCCTCTACCATTTTATTTTTCACTTTGAAAACTATTTTATAGATCTTCATGAAACTTCACAGGAACAATCTTTTGGTGTAGTTCTGGTAGATCTGCATGTAGCCTGTCAGCCAATGTGCTGAACATAAAATAGGACTCATCCTGCATCTACTAAAGGCCATTTTGCAGGATCCTTTTTATTCCCCGCCTTTCCTAGAAAGAGTGGAATATTGAATTGGAATTTCCATCCTTCCGTCTGTCCGAAATTCTTGTCTGGGCCAATTCTCCAAAACTATGAAGTACTATTTCACGAAACTTGGTGCAAAAGTATCAACATTGATAGGAGATGCACTTATTGTTAACCTGAGTTGGTTTCCTCGTTTTCCTGCGAGTTATTGCCCTTTGAACATAAGTGCAAATCACCAAAAAAAGAACCTGCTGGTGGGGGATTCTAATTTACTGAATTTGCTTTATAGACCTGATTCCATATTAACTGAATCATATCAGTGATAATTAAACCTTAATTATCATAACACTACTTGATTTGAATATTGGTTAACTGGTAAGCTTTGCTTGTCTGGACCAAGTTGATAAGCTTTTTCTTCATATAATTTTAAAATTTGTAAGAAAATGATGTTTTATTTATTATTGTGTATATTTTTTGTGTTTTTATAACATGTGATCTATATTTATAAAACTGAATATAGGTCTGTTTGATGGTCTGATGGCAAATGGGTAAAGTCCATGTACCACATAATACCACTAATATGTTGGAGGTCATGGGTTCCATCCCCGACCTGGGTCTGACCAAGACATAAAATGGAGACCGTGACTGTTCTTTAGCCAAGCATTTTAGAAATTAAATTTGCTGGGTCCTTCAGTAGAGACCTTAAAAACTTGTTTCATGGCAGGCATAGCATGTTGAAGAACTATCTCTGCACATTGCCTAGAGTGCACTGCAAAGGTAAAAATATCCGCCACTTCACCTATAGCTGGTGACGTCTAGATATAAGTGAAACCCCATTCAGTCAATATTGTTAAGTCCCATTGCCATCAGATCCTGAACAACCCACAGGTGTATAGTTCTTTTTGAGATGCCAGTATTAGAAATTACTGTAGGCCATTTTGGGAAAAGCTACTTAAGTTTAGACCAACAGACCCCAGTTTCACAATCATTCCCTAACTAAGATTCTCGTTTACTTGATTTTAGCTGATTTTGGCAAAATTTAAAAAAATATCAAAATATATATTTTCCGCAAAACTAGAACATGGGTCATACAGGTGTTATAAATAAATCTTCAAAATGACTCTTTGCATTACTATAATGAAATTATTCAGTTTTCAATCTTGTTAGATTTAATTTAAAGGAATGATTGTGAAACTGGGGGCTAGACTTCTGAAATCATAATTAGGATTTCATTGTCAGATTTATTTACCCATATATAATAAGAATAAATCTTAAAGCCAACAAATTGATTTTTAAAATTTTGTTTATTTTCAAAATTAAATTGAAGCTTGAGACACCAAAGGTAGCTTTCTATAAATTGATTTATAAAATATTTGATTCAATATTCAAAAACAAACATACTAATCCATTTCCGAATCACAATCCAGAAGCAAAGTAAAAACTTTGGAACTGACAAGTTAGGTTAGACAGTGAACTTCCACCAGGGAAGTGAGGTCGGGTGCTCTGGAAGGGTAAGCACTAGTACTAAGCTTTATACCTATCCAAGTATAGTACTAGTGGGATGGAGTAGAGTAATGGCTTATTATTTACCCCAAGATACGATTTTCACTTATGTTTGGGTGATGGAGGAAACTGGAGTGCCTGGAGAAAACCATTTACCTTCAGCAAGCGAATTGACAAACTATGATACATGTATTTATTACAAGTGAGATATTAACATAGGAATTGAAAGGCATTGTGATCTGCAACCTGGCAGATTAGACCATTTGGCTACAGAGGTCTGGCCTGGTCAACTCTTGAGACACCTAGTCATAAAAAGAAGCCATGGGCCACAATTGCCATGAACACAATACAAATTAAGGCATAGATTTTTGCAACGCTGTGTAGATTGTGTCACTTCACATACAGCTGGTGACGTTGCGATATAAGTGACACGCTAAAGAATTATCCCTGCACATTATCCTGAATGCAATGCAAAGGTCAAAATTTCATGTATTTCACCTATACCTGGTGACGTCGCGATATAAGTGATGCACAAAAGAACCATCCCTGCACATTGTCCTGATTGCAATGCAAAGGTAAAATATCTGCCACCTATAGCTGTTGCCTTCGCAATATAAGTTGCATGCTAAAGAATTGTCCCTGCGCAAATGCAAAGGTAAAAATTCCTGTCATTTCACCTGAAGCTGGTGACGTCCCGATATAAGTGACACGCTAAAGAACTACCCCCGCACATTACCCTCAGCACAATGCAAAGGCCAAAATTACTGTCACAACACCAGTAGCTATTTACAATACAAATTAAGGCATAGATTTCTGCAACGCTGTTTATATTGTTTTACTTCACCAGTAGCTTGTGATGTCGCGATATAAGTGACGCGCTAAAGGACCATCCCTGCACATTGTCCTGAGCGCAATGCAAAAGCCAAAAGTTGCTTCACCAATAGCTGGTGACGTCTCGATATAGGACTGGAATGTAACGCCCAATTCAATCAATCAAAAGTTAGGAGTAGGAAGTGTCCCATTTATATTGTGTTATTATCCGACTTGATCTCTTAGATTCCACGTGGTGATGTATCACTTTCGTCGAAAGTAAATAGCGACAATCTAAAGCAACAAGCGACTTAATCAGTGACTGTTTTACATCGAAAGATCTACGTTTTTATAGATGAAACAACATTGACCTGTCCGCTTGACCCTTTATAAGGAAGGATCCACCCAGCATGTGCATTCGCAATTAATACATACAGGTACACGTGTTCACTCCTTGAAAACGGGAGTTTCCCATAATGTACTTGGTTTCCTATACACAAATGTACTCGTCCATATTACGTACTTAATTAAAGGTCAAACGGAAAGGTCAATGTTGTTTACATACACTCCCAAGATTGTAGTCCAAAAAAATAACGATTAAGAAATAATAAACATAATATCACGAGGTAGCTTTAACTGATTTTCGCCGTTCTTCATGTTTCATATGAAGGAAAACGCAGGTCATGTTAGAATAAATGTTTTTAAAAATCAATTAAAATTCAAACATAAATACATGTATGTGGCATTTGACCAATACTTGTAACTCCCTAAAAACTTTTCACACTAATAACAAAATAATCATTTTAAATGCTCAGAACGCATTTAAATTTTACATTTGTTTCGCAGTTAGTTTATCTCAACTTATACAGATTCTCTGTTTAATTCAGTTATTATTTCCCTTCGTTTGAATTCTTTTATCGGGAGACGCAACATTGATGACGGTGGGTACAAATGTTACATCTTCTTAGAAGACCTTTCTTCAGTTGGCAGGCTGACATTGCTTTGTCATATAACACTGACACTTGCCTCGATGGCCATCTATATATAAGGACTACATGTACCTGCTTTTAAAGGCCAGCACAATTGTATCCCAATTGCTTTTATTCATGTTATTTTCAACAAATAAAACCCTTAGTAGCCAAATTTCTAAAAATTGCGAAAATATAGTCTCTTTTAAAGTATAAAGAATTTTTCACAAATTTGGTAAAATAAGTTACTTTTATAAAGTATTTTTCACAAATTTGGTAAAATAAGTTACTTTTATAAAGTATTTTTCACAAATCGGTAGCCAGTGGCTATTTTTAGCTACCAGAAATGAAAACATTGCTATATCGTTAATGATACTTAGTATAAAATACATTTACTTTTTTGTCTCTTTAGAATAAAGCATCACAATATATATTTTACCAGAAAAACAGATAGCAGAATGGTTACCAAGGTAACTGCAGTATTTCCCGCGCTATTTATCGGTAATTTTCTCGGTTTTTCATCGGTGGATTCATTGTTCAAGGACAAATCGGATCCGACGCAGTTATGACATGTGAAAAAATTGTCTGGGTCCCATTTTGTCTTAATTTTCAAAAGTTTTGGATAATGTTTTCCCCAGTATTGGTTTTTCCAGTCCGGAAGATCGTAAACAGGGTAGTTGACATAGACACCATTTCCGAATTTCTTAAGTCCGGAGTAAAATTCTTTCCCTTTCTCTATTGTAAAGTTGTGACTAGCTGCATCCTCAAACAAACACTACATGTCGCACACAAAATGCCAGACCGGAAACCTGGATGGATAGGCGTTAAATTATCGCTAATCTCGGAAATTTTACCTACAACAAAAAGAATCTTAAACATAAGTAATGAATGGTAAAATTTATCTTATATACAACTAGTATGGAGTAGTTTGGAGTGATTGTGTTTTCCGCCTCCGTCATAATTCTTTCAATTTTATTGATTTCTAGAACTGTGGAGAAAACTGGAGTACCCACAACACCTTTTTTGCAAACGAACTGAAAAAAACCGATCGGTCGGCGTTGGTTGCAAATCTATGCGGCTTGGATCGCTGTGTTTGTAAAAGTGCACTTTAGAATATTCGGTCTCTCGAAGGTAAAACAAAATTGTTGGCTGGTAAAAGACAATCAATTTAGTTTTCGTCCGAAATTTCCCATTTCTGATTCTGTTGAAGTCCGTTTATTCAGTTTTAATGCTTAAATATAATTACTGTATATAGATTTCGAGGACGATTGTTTTTTAAGAAGGGGCGAGTGTAACATAATTACTGTCCTTGATGCAGAAATCAAGTATATCGATTCTTTAAATATCAATTAAAACAAATATTTTAAAAGTAAATACATATATACCATTAATTATTTCTTGTTTATAAGTAATATTATAGTCGCTAAGCGTTACTGAAAACAGAAAAGAAATAAAATTTCACGAGGCGATAATTTCAGTTGAATCTTACCTCCAATATGCATCATAGTGCATCCATATGTCGGGGCACCACTAGATGGCGGTGCTGTTATTTTCTTCAGTATAAAATCAGCAAATGATTTGTTCAAATGTTCCTTCTGTATAAATGAACCAACCATATACACGTTGGACCAAGGTGTTCCTTTAATATCTTTCTCATAATCCCAAAAACTTGTTTTGTTTTCAATTTTGATAGAAATTCTCCAATCGGAAAGAAAATTAACCCACTCATCTATGGCCTTTCTACTTGGAAGACTCCATTCTCCAAAATGATTCAGGAACAGGTTAAAGGTTCCAACAGCAGTGTCACCCCTTCAAACTCATATTGTGTGTTCTGCAAAACTAAATATCCACCCCATTCCTTTGGAAGTGTTTTGAGGAAATTAAAATAGAAGTCAAATATTTGCCTCCCGATGGAATAATTTCCGTTCAAAGACAATAAGTATGTTACCGACGCCTGTACAACTTGGGAAGGCTGCCGATGTAATTTAAAAGTATACGAAACTACCACTCCAAATGTACCACCTCCACCACCTCTTATTGCCCAGAAGAGGTCGCTGTCAGACGATTTATCGACAGCTCCACCTGGTGAAATTTTTACACATCCCTGTGCAGTACAGTTGGAGACACTTCCATCTGCAGTGACAATCTGTTATAAAAACGAAAGAAATCCATAATAGCTTATTATAACAGAGAAATTCAGGCAAAATATGTTATATTGATGCACTAAAATACTATTTATGTTTTATTGGAAGTGTTCATCTAGTCAGTCATTCTGGATCCTTTAATGAGCATATTAATTCATTTCAAAAGTAAAGGGCCTTTGGTCTTGATACATAAATAATGAAAATTTTTAGCGATAATTAGCAATATTATTATACACTTCAAAACATTTTTTCTAAGTGACCCTCCACATGACTAGTAAAGAATTGCAAGCAAAAGAAAGGGCATAAAGAGGTATTGCGATAATACCGGCTGTAAACATGGTATATGTACACCAGCCGTGTGAATCACGATGGACTATATGCAGAACAGACCAGTCCAAAATTTAAAACCAAACTAACGAATCCACAGCTTATTTTGGTCTCTCGTTAGCTTTTATTTCGGCAGTATTTCTATCACTAGCTATTGGTCGCTCGGTCACTGCTGTACAGCCTACCTTCGACTTCTTTTTGGTGTTTAACTTTCGACAGGTCTGTATTGTAGCTATACATAGTACCTCAACAGCAACTGCTGATCATCTCTCGGTAATTATTTGGCACCATAGCTATATCCATATCTTGGCCACTTATCAGCCACGCTGAGTGTTTTTCATCAGCGCAGTGTTAAACTTTCGACAGGTTTGTAGTGGACATTAGTTCATAGGGACCGGCCATATTATTATAAGTACCGCCATTGAAGTTAAATTTTAATGTGGACCAATAAACAATTCCCCCAAGCTCCTCATAATTAATGGCTATACAAGGGATTTTTAGATCAAGATTATGTGGCCAAGATACTGATAGCCGGCCTGTCGAGACAAGGACAGCAGATCCCGAGAGATAGTAAACGATGAGCCGAGTGAGCTGCCGATTCCATGTGGATTCGGCACTATTTAGTTAGCCAAGTGTTAAACTTTCGACTGGCCTATACTGTATAAGTATTTCCAAACAATAGATATCAGTCACTGGTGATTTCTGGAATATTTTATCAAGAACTTTCACTATACCTCTACTTCTAACAGTTGATCTACCGCTAATCCTAAATATCTTGATATCGGACTATGTCCACCACCTTGTGTAAAGCCGCCAGGTGACACTGTGTGGGCACTCGCACCTACCACCACACGGTCATAATTCTGTACCTGTTAAAATGAAGATAATAAATTAATTTAGAAGCAAAGTAAAAACTTTGAAACTGACAAGTAAGGTTACACACGTTATCTTCCACCTGGGACGTGAGACCGGGTGCTTTGGAAAGGTAAGCACCTTCTGATTACCTAGCGACACCCGCCACGTGTGTATAAATATATTTTGACTATGTTCACCTCCTTAGTACCTCAACCAAGCACTATCACCAACCACCACACGGTCATAATAACTTATTTTAAATACATTATATTACGTATTTCAAATAGGCTATAACGCATATGTATATCTCGTAATATACATGTATTTTGAAATTACGAGTTTTGAAATACATGTAAGTGTTTTCATTTTTCTTCTTTTATGTGACCCAAATAAGCTTTCGTAACTAATCAATTTACAGTTATTTTTACGATCAATATTACACCATATTCGTCGAAATTTAAAAAATAAACAGATATTAACGTTGGCATTCAATACATATAAATACATGTATTTATACCTTTTCATATATTTCTACCCAGGTAGCACCTGTTTGTACAGTTATCTCCCCTGCTTCATTTCTCTGTGACGTCATATCAACATTCATTGTCTTCATCTCTGCCAAGTTTATCATGAAGCTTCCGTGCCACGTCGATCTGCCGATATAATCATGCCCGGATGACTGGATAGTCACGTGTAGGTTATATTTTTTGGCAAATTGTACGGATTTTTGAATGTCCTTCGTTGACAATACGTACGCTATCATGGCAGGAAACCTGTAAATAAAGGTTCAAGTAATATTAAACAATGGGGCGTCTTTTACTCTTTATTAGTTTTTTTTGTAATCATAAAAAAATTAATTATATCATTAAATACCTAATAAATAGTAAAACGGCACCTCATATTTCACAACCAGTTTCAGCATAGATTCAATCTCTATCATTCTGATGGCCGCTTGATTTTTCATTTTCCGAATGAAGTTTTGTTTTACACATGGTTGATTGTTTTTACTCAACATAGAGACTTTGGTTTACATTTTTATAATCAAGGTAATACTGCAAACAAACTTCTTTTATTTGTGGGTATTAATTTTCGCGATAATGACTATAGCCGAATATTGGTATAAATGCAGGTAATACCATTTTCGGAAACGAGCGAAAATAATCGCACGCGAATAAAGGTTGGTTTACAAATAATTGGCCATTTTCAAATAAAATTGAACCATTCAGCGAGAGGTTTTTTTTTCTATAACTTGAATAATATGATAAAAATGTGAGGTTGTCATGTGCTATCTGAATCTAAAATAATAATAATAATAATTTTTAAAAAATAATAATGAAAATAATAAACAAAGAAACAAGTCAATAAATCAATAAATGACTTAATTAATTAGTAATTTAATAATACCGATCAGTTAGTAATTAAATTATTTCTCCATGCGTAATAAATAAATGACTAACTCACTAAATAAATAAATTGATTCATTAATATTAATTAATTAGTAAATATCTAATATTTATCAGTAATTCATTAAATAAATAAATAAATAAATAAATAAATAAATAAATATACGTAAAAAGTATTGTTATACATACTTTGTGTAATGAACATTATACATCAGTGTTAGGTAATGGTACGAACTGTTGTAAGGAAATACAATGTCACCGTCTAGGGTCCTTCGAAATACCTCTATATCCTGACTACTCGGAAAGCATTCGTTACCCGGGTAACATCTTTGTGAACAGATGTTGGCACCAACCACAGTCACGGAGAGCAACAACAGGAAAATTGTCTGCAACATTCTAATAAAGTAAAAAAAAACAATTTGTAGATGAAAAAGTCTAAGTAAGAATCAAAAACAATCATACTAAAATTCAAGTCAAATCACAATCCAAAAGCTACACCAATAAATGTCCAAATCACAATCCAAAAGACATACCAATCCTTGTCCAAAGCACAATCCAAAAGCCATACCAATCTATGTCCAAATCACAATCCAAAAGCCATACCAATCCATGTCCAAAGCACAATCCAAAAGCCATACCAATCCATGTCCAAAGCACAACCCAAAAGCCATACCAATCCATGTCCAAATCACAATCCAAAAGCCATACCAATCCATGTCCAAATCACAATCCAAAAGCCATACCAATCCATGTCCAAAGCACAATCCAAAAGCCATACTAATCTATGTCCAAATCACAATGCAAAATCCATACCAATTCATGTCCAAATCACAATCCAAAAGCCATACCAATCCATGTCCAAATCACAATTCAAAAGCCATACGAATCCATGTCCAAATCACAATCCAAAAGCCATTCAAATCCATGTCCAAAGCACAATCCAAAAGCCATACCAATAAATGTCCAAATCACAATCCAAAAGCCATACCAAACCATGTCCAAAGCACAATCCAAAAACCATACCAAACCATGTCCAAAGCACAATCCAAAAACCATACCAATAAATGTCCAAATCACAATCCAAAAGCCATACCAATCCATGTCCAAAGCACAATCCAAAAGCCATACCAAACCATGTCCAAAGCACAATCCAAAAACCATACCAATAAATGTCCAAATCACAATCCAAAAGCCATACCAATCCATGTCCAAAGCACAATCCAAAAGCCATACAAATCCATGTCCAAATCACACCTAAAAGCCATACCAATCCATGTCCAAAGCACAATCCAAAAGCCATACCAATAAATGTCCAAAGCACAATTCAAAAGCCATACCAATAAATGTCCAAAGCACAATTCAAAAGCCATACCAATCCATGTCCAAAGCACAATCTAAAAGCCATGCCAATCCATGTCCAAAGCACAATCCAAAAGCCATACCAATAAATGTCCAAAGCACAATCCAAAAGCCATACTAATCTATGTCCAAATCACAATCCAAAAGCCATACTAATCTATGTCCAAAGAACAATCCAAAAGCCATACCAATAAATGTCCAAAACACAATCCAAAAAGCCATACCAATAAATGTCCAAAGCACAATCCAAAAGTCTTACCAATCCATGTCCAAATCACAATCCAAAAGCCATACCAATCCATGTTCAAATCACACTCCAAAAGCCATATCAATCCATGTTCAAATCACACTCCAAAAGCCATATCAATCCATGTCCAAAGCACAATCCAAAAGCAAAGTAAAAAAATATTAATCTATATCCAGAGCACAAACCCAAAGCCAAGTAAAAACTTTGAAACTGACAATTTAGATTAAAAACGTGAACTCCCAAACAGGAAAGTGAGACCGTGTGCTCCGGAATGATAAGCCTGCACCTCCTGTTTAGCTAGCTACACCCGCCACGCGTGTCATCAAAATTGAGAGTGAAAGGAAAATGAAACTATAGAACGTCAAATATATCCAGGGTAATAGTTTGGATACAGAGATCAAACTTATTAACTAAATACTGTGATGACGGCAAGTAAAACTTTTTGAGGGCCCTAATAACTTATACAACCAAGAACATATTTGAATGGTGTTTGACGCCCCAATCAAGATTTTTATCAATTACAATGTATATCGAGGCGGTCAGTTCAGGAATGGTGAAGGAAGCCGGAATGCCCATTGAAAACCACCGACATGCAGTAGGCGAACTTACAAACTTTCTCACACTAGGATCTGTCCAGAGTGGGATTTTAAATGGTTTTTTTTTTCGAGGCAAATCATGAAACAAAACAAGAAAAGGTAAAAAAGTTAAAATAAATAAATAAATAAATAAAATGGATATAACTTGAATTTAACTTGAATATACACAAATAAATAAATAAATAAATAAATTAATTAATAAATTGACATAAACTTCTTGACCTCCTTGATAAAAAAATGTTACATGACAGATAACTAAGTTATTGGTCACACTCAGACTGTATGATGATGTATCGTCTACCACGAGTCAGATTATACCGACATTGAGTCAGATATTAATAATTAGCGTACAGTACACACATGTCAGAAAGTTAACACTGAGATAACGAAAAAAGATACAGTACAGACCTGTCGAAAAGTTAACATTGAGCTATACAGTACAGACCTGTCGAAAAGATAACTTTGAACTAACGAAAAAAGGACGTTGACGGTTCGGCTGCCGAGTGGAGTGGTCGAGATATTGATGGTTTTTAGCTGAAAAGCCAGAAGATATATAGCAGCTACCAAGATATGTGTAACGAGGGGTGCCAAGCCAATTCAGCACTTATTCATTGGTATAGTGTTTAGCTTTTGACAGGCCTGAACTGTGTATATATATATTTTTTTAAATAGTCAAACCTGTCTATAAAGGCCACCCAAGGGAACCAGTGAAAGTGGCCTTTAAGGGAAGGTGGTCTTTATATAGATTTAAATAATATAAATAAAGAATATTTGGGATACAATTCTACTGGCTGTTATAAGCAGGTGGCCCTAATAAAGAGGTGACATTTAAGGCAGGTTTGACTATATATTTATATATTATTGAATTTAAAAGGCTTCCGAACGATCGCAACGACGAATTTTTTACTATTAAGGTGGTCTGTAATGGTATGAAGGAGAAAAACGGAGTATTCATTTCTCCCTGTCAGAAAATTTTCTTAAAGAAGCAATGTGATCTTAAACCATAAAATCCCCACTAGAAAAAGGGTTACTAATTATTTTACAATTTGTTTGTGTGATACGCAGTGTTTGATAAAATTATGGTGCCACCTAAATTTCAAATTAAAAGTGGAATGGATTTTTTTAAAGGTACCACAAAGATTTTTATAACTGAATTTTCATCACGATGTGAATTTTATCATGAAAACCAGACATTTTCACTTTTCTATATCTTTAATAAGAAAAACCCGGTTTATAAAAACAGTGCTGTGCACTTTCTAATGAGTTTCATAGGGAAATTAAGTAAAATGTCACCATATTTTAAATCAAAAAGTGGAATGGATTTTTTTCAAGATATTTTAATCATTTTTATATTTGAATATTCGTGACAGTATGTATTTTTCACTGAGAACCAGACATTTTCAGAAAATAATATTGTTGGTGAAATTTAATTTTGAAAATCGGGTATATCTAGTTCCCATTGTAACTTAACGGGCTGGCGATCGCACAGGTGAGTAACCCTTTGGGTAAATCTGGGGTAATACAGGTGATGAGACCATCGTCTTAACGCATCATTGGTTTACGGTCGGACCTCGATTTCTGTACATGTATTCATGTCAAAATATTTTAATGATTTTCTCGGCGGAATTTCAAAATTTACACATTTTAAGTGATATTTCTACTATTGTACATTTAATGCATATTTTCTGTTAAAATAATTTTGTTTATGCCATATTTTCAAATTCAATGGGATCTAAAAATTTTGATATATTTGATTTTCTTTCCTTTGTTTCTTAGGGCGTATAAACAGCGTTTTACAAATTATTGTAAAATAAGTAAATGATGAATGGGGTCATACGTCCAAGTCAAGATTATTTCACTTATATCGAAGCGTCACAAGCTAGAATTGAAGTTGAAGAAAAAATAATAAATAATTATAATAAACAACTCTTGTTGAAAGAGTTTGGACAGGCACCGTACGTAAAGGAAAATTGAAACTTAATCAAACCATCCAGTGTCAAGTGTTGTCCCGGCCTCAGACGCCCGAGTAATCAAGTGTGTGTGTGTGTGTGTGTGTGAGAGAGAGAGAGAGAGAGAGAGAGAGAGAGAGAGAGAAAGAGAGAGAGAGAGAGGGAAGAAGAGAGAAGTGAAGCTTAACATCTGTAAGAGAGAGAGAGAGGGGGAAGCTGAGAGAGAGAGAGAGAGATGAAGCTTATGATCTATAAAAGAGAGAAAGAGAGAAGAGAGAGAGTTGTTTTTACCTTTCGTGCCACTGATTTTCCTAATCCAACCTTTTCAACTCGAGACCCGTGACATTCTGTTCCAAAGAAAGAAAAAACTACCTAATAAAACAAAAATGTGTATTAGATACACATCACCCACATCAATCAAATTCTGATGATGATAGAGGTGTAGGTTGACAGGTGATTTATGATTTATGTTTCAATAAATATGATAAATTTCACTTAACTAATTAATGTAGCAGCTATATACAGTAAAATTGTCAAATTAGCCTTAGTACCCGAAACTAATGACACCTTAAATTTCTGAATATCTTAAAAATTAATAATATTTTTAAGATTTGAAATTATGTCAGATTTAAATTAAGATGGAAGTCCATTTATGACCCTCGGTGGTTTGACTCAAATTGACAATGTAATTGTCCAGTGGCGGGAATCAAACACGAGTAGATTTTATACAGTAGTGTCTGATCATGAATTTACATTTACATTTATCGCGAAAAAAAATAATTTCACATTTAACATAAAACCGTGTCGGTGTTTAGTTTGAATTTCACTGAAATTGTGTACATTTACATTAATGCGGTGGCACAGAATTGACATGAAATATATTTTTATATTTTTATATCAAGTGCTCACGTATCTGTTGAATTACATAGCACTAGACGGTCGTTTCGTAATACATTCTTCAATAGTAGTGCTTGAACCAAAATTGTGAAACCAAAACAAACTATGTATATGTCATGTCATGTCAATTCTGTGATAACGTATATGACATAATCAATTTTTAATTTTGTCATATATTTTTTCGTGTAAAAAAAAAAAATAAATAAATGGTTCATATGTAAGGGTAATACACGTTGCATTATACAAGCCAACCTTTTAACGAGTAAGCCAGTTGGTAGAGTGCTCGCTCCGTCAGAGGGGGGTCGTGGATTCGAACCCCGACCGGATCTTACCCAAGACTTAAAAATGGGAAGTGGCTGTTCTTTCGCCAAGCACTCGGCATTACGAAATGAAAGTCACGGTTCTTTTGGATGGGAACTTAAAACAATCGAGGTCCTGTGTCACAGAAGTCGTGCCACGATAAATAATCCCGTTGTTGATTTTCCATGTTCAATTTACAATCCAAAAGTTAAAAGTTGAAACTTGAAATCTCAAATTATGCAAAATACGTGAACTTCCATTAGGGAAGTGAGGTCGGGTGCTACGGAAGAATAAGCACCTCTGATTTGTGATTGGTTTATCAGTACTAAACTAATGTCGTTTTTAATTCAAAGGTAAAAGGTCTTCTCCATGCACTTGCGGTCTCACTGGCCGAGTGGTCTAAAGCGCGTGTTTACAGATCGTGCAGTGCTTCTCACCACCTAGGTTCGAATCCCAACCGGGCAAATCCTAATGTGAGAACATTTCTCAGTTTGCATTCTGAAGGTCACTCCCGATATTCAGGTTTCCTCCAACATCCTGGAACTGACCGCCTCAATATGTGAAAACTCTTGACTGTGGCATAAAACACTCCATCAACTCTATTTCACTTACTTCTTGAAGCCTTTCGCAAGACAGTCAGGTGCAGTCATTCATGCTTATAATAAGCACATTCATGCTTATGATAAAAACTGCAAAGTTCGGATCTTCCTGTAGCTTAGTTGGCTATTAATTGAAACACTTGATGCACATTTCCAATAAAACGGTACACTGGAAGCTCAATGGGTAGAGTGCTTACTCCGTATGTGGGAGGCTGTGGGTTCGAACGTGGGTTTTTTGGCAAGCACTCGGTATTTATAAATGGAAGTGACGGGTCCTTTGGAAGAGACCTTACCGAACCAATGTCCTGTTTCATGGAAGGCATAGCATGTTAAAGAATCCTTCCCACATATTACCATGAGCTTGCAATACAAGGGCTGTGTAGTGTGTACATACATGCATTTGAATTCCAAAACAGTTGTAAAATATTGCGCATTCTTTATGATGAAACTAAAACAACAGCATTAAGCTTAAACAAAGGCTTTAGATATTGTGAAAGGTGGAGCATCTACGCCAAATACCCTGCCAAAATATTTGGTCTTGCCATTTTCGATGTTCGTTTTTGTTTTATTGTTGCATTGGAAATTGCCAAGCACATGTTTTCAGCAACAAGTTCCTTTTTTCTATTATCAAACTGATAAAGGAAATATCTCCAGAACCACTTGACTTAATCACTCAAATTTGAACTTGATCTATATCTTATCATTATATATCAGTGGTCAATACATTGTTAAAATTTGATTAAATATAACAAAAGTAAATTAAACTAGAACTGTCTCTTAAGAGCCAAATACCCCTCACCCAAACATTTAATGTTTTTTCCCGCCACCTAGACCTTTACTTATGACCTTGGTTCAAGGTCATGACACACCTTTGAACCATAAAGATTATTTATGTGATGTTTTATGACAGTTGTCCAAAACAGCTATGAGATATGGTCCAGAACTGTTTTTATATGGACAGACAGACATGGCGATTCCTATATACCCCTCTCAAACTAGTTTGCGGGGGGTATAAATGAAGCAGCCTCGAGAGACATATAATTCCCATCCCCAACATTACTAAGTTGTTATTTGTAACATTTAACCTTGTGACCTTGATCTATGCACCTAAATTTGGTATGCAACACATTGTGTTATGTTGGGGTGGACAGACAGACAGACAGAAAGATGGACATTGTTGGAGACCCACAGCTGATATTCACTCTGTAAACTACCCAAACTTTGGTTCAGAAAGGGGGGGGGGTATAAAAAGTGACAGGTGACAACTTTCATTTTAGTCATATATACAAAAGAGTGAAAAAAATCCAATATACATGTACCACTTTTTAACAAATTTATTGATGTAAAATATACAGACCATATTTTTGCCATCAAACATTTTTTTCATTGGTTCAAATATAATATGCACATAATAATTTCATTTCAAATAAACAATTCTGATTGGCTGATATTTATTAATTTATATCTCAAATATTCAAAAATCAACAACACCACATAAAAATAAATATACACCACCTTATATTGCACGCTCACCATAGTAAAACCTCTAAATGTGGTCCCTTGTAATGTAGACACCTCAATTAATACCTCAACTGACAGAGGTCTCTTTGGTTTAGGTGCTGGCCCAGGTTTCACAATCATTCCTTAACTAAGATTAACCTTTACTTAAATTTGGCAAATTTCAAATCTTAATAATTTTGTTAATTTTTAAGACATTGAGTTATTTAATGTGTCATTTTGAAAATCATTCCAAGCTTATAACATTTGTATTCATTTTTTTGGGCAAAAATGTTAATTTGTTGTTCCAAAAATAATTGTTAAAATTTGCTAAATTTAAGTTAAGGAAAATCATAGTAAAGGAATGATTGTGAAACTGGGGCCGGCTTGTGGATCATAATGCCTCTTAACTTTCTACTGTAGTATAAAATCTATTCTGAGGTAGATCCCAAAGTCTGACAGCTTACTTGACAAATGTAGTTCGTTTCACTTAATGAAGGTATTTTATCTCCAGGTACTCTGGTTTCCTCCATCCACCTTTAACCGAATGCCTAAATATACCAGTACAGTAACTTGCAATAAAGGCCACCTCCATATAAGAGCCACCTGCTTTTAAAGGCCACCTCTATGTAAGAGCCACCTGCTTTTAAAGACCACCTCTATATAAGAGCCACCTGCTTTTAAAGGCCAGTACAATTTTATCTGATAACTCTTTATTCATGTTATTTAAACCTGTATACAAAGGCCACCTGCTCATAAAGGACACTTTAATTGGTCCCCTTATATGGCTATTATATACAGGACTGTAGAATAAATCAACACTACACCACTTAACTCCAAATCAACTAATGATTGGATTCTGCCAGTTGATTTGGAGTTAGTGAGTGAGTGAATTACTTTAAACAGTAATTCACTCACTCACTAACTCCAAATCAACTGGCAGAACCCAATCATTAGAATATGTCCCTTTTATAAAGGTGTCAACATTGTAAAGGTTTTATTCAGACTAAATAATAAAACCCTAGCTAAGAGTAACTATCCAATGTCTTTGGTGTGCATCAAGACACAGGACCTCAGTTCTGAGTCTCATCTGAAAGACATATATACTGGATGTATTTTAAGCTAGAAATAAATAAATGAATAAACCTTTTTTTTTATAATGAAAAAAATTTCCGAAGGAAAGTGTCATATCTATGATAGCCCAGTTGAGTAATGGCATTTTATGTCCCAGTAAAGATTTTTTCACTTATATCTAGGCAATTATTTCAGGGATGGTGTAGGAAAAACCGGAGTACCTAAATAAAAACACAAAACTTCAGCAAGGGAAATTAAACACTTTCTCACACTAGGATCTGTGGTGAAGGAAAAACCTAAGTGCCAAACTTCAGCAAGGAAACTTATAAACTTTCTCACACTAGGATCTGTCCTAAGTGGGATTTGAACCTAGGCAGTAAGAGGCACTGTGATCCGTAATCCTACATATTAAAGAGGTTTTACTAATATCTGGTAGTATAGTGTATTTAGGCAAAAGAAATCTATTGTTACTACATCTAAATGCTAATTGTTCTGTATATATTAAAGAAATAAGAAGTTAAAAATTCAGTGAAAGCATTCTTTTAAAATTCTTAACCACGGGACACTACTTTAACTATAAAAGCTGTGAATTTTGAAAACCAAATTGAATACCATATTGACTCTATATGAGGGAGGAATAGCTTAGATTCGGTTCATTATATACTTTGGTTAATTCTGTGGTAATGGGCACCTGTCAATTGAGACTTGATTAGACAGGTACACTATAGTCATATTAAGCTTGACTCCGAGATCAGAGAAGGGCACCTGTCATATGAGACTTGAATAGACAGGTCCACTACAGTACAAATTAATTTTGACACCGAGATCAGAGAGAGGCAAATGTTTATTAATATGTTAACTAGACATTAGACAGGTGCACACCTGAGTGAGATCAGAGATATTTTGTAAAGACAAGGGGTACCAGTTTACCGAGATCATTTAGACAGGTACACAGACCAAACTAAGCAATAAGACCATACAATTATACATATGATGTTACATACGGGACCTTAGAACGATCCAATTGTAAGGCTGAAAAAAAGATTTTGAATGGAATAAATACATTTGTAAAGTGTTTTCATGAATGCATTTTTTTACCTTTTTTTTCCACAGCTACTGAAGCAATTTCACTTTTAATTACTTATTGGTATAACTCCATGTTGTTGCTTTAAAAGGACAGCAAAAATTGAAAATGTGATATATTTTTTTTAATTTAAAGGCCCTTTTTGCATATTACAGATGGTCATGTGTAATTTATGTGGGTTTTAAAATCAAAATTTAAATTCTACATCATAATTACAGTCCAACCTGCCTTAAAGGCCACCTCTATAAAAGGGCCACCTGTCCATAAAGGCCACTTTCATTGGTTCCCTATGATGGCCTTTATAGACAGGTTTGACTGTATATGTTTGTGAATTACACAGAAATGATAAAAATCCTTCTAGAAACTTAGATTGATCATATTCTGTCCAAACGGAAAACCTTGGGGAATCGGTTCTTTCTGTTTAGAGCATACAGTGAAGTCTTCCTAAAATGAACATGCATATTACAAATTTTCAGCTTATAAGGTCTCTTCCCTTTCCCTGGCGATTTTTCTACTTAATCTATGCATAATGAAATTAGTAACTATGATTTTGTGTACAGTCCAACCTGCCTTAAAGGCCACCTCTATATAAGGGCCATTTGCTTATAAAGGCCAGTAAAATTGTATCCAAATTGTTTTTTATTCATATTATTTGAACCTGTTTATAAAGGTCACCTGCCCATACAGGCCATATTTACTGGTTCTCTTTGGGTGGCCTTTATAGACAGGTTTGACTGTATAAGGAAAAATACATATTATATATTAAATTTAATTCCTGTTATAGGAAAATTACCATAACTAAGGATTTTTGGTCTACATTATTATAAAGTCAGTAAAATTAATCTGATAAAGTCTTCAGGACAACACAAATTCCTTATAGCTGAAGTCCACCATACAGAATTAATACTGTCTGAAAATTAACCTGTTCACCAAATACCACAGTCTTTCAAATCTTCTGTCCCTGAGGGTATTCGGTTTTGGCAAATTTCATGTACATGTAATTGATACCAAAATTTACTAATGATAATATACAAGCAAAACTTGGATAATAATAATTATAATAATCAAAAATAAACAACATGAAAAATCAACAATAAAGTGGACTCTGTTTATAATGAAATGTCAATCTTTCACCAATTTCAACCTTATATTATAATAAATTGTCAATGTTCACTCCTGGTAAATGCCCCCCCCCCCCTCTTTCCCCCCCCCCCCCCCCCCCCCCCCCCCCTTTTTCTAATTTGAATCAATTCCAAATTTTTATGTTTATAATTTAAGAATTGGATAGAAATGAAAATTAAAGTTGATATGCATTTATGTTAAGCTTAAGAACTTGCCTCTGCTGAATCAAAATTAATTATAATATCTGCCAACTCCATCCCCATCCCCTTAGGGTTTTTTAATCATTATTTTTAGTTTTGTTTTTATTTTTTTTAATTATTATTATATTATTTTTTTAATGAAATTTTGGATGACCCTAAAAATTAGTTCATTATTTCCTGTTAATGAACTAATTTTTAGTGTCATCCAAAATTTCCTAACAGGATCTTCATGACAAGCAAATTTTTTATATATCAGATGACTTCATTATAAACAGAATTCACTGTAATATCATAACAATGTACTAATAAAGTAAAATCTACTATATATATCATGATTCACAGCCACCATATTCCCACCAGTCACATAAATAATTAAGTACCTCATTCTAACAAGCACATAAGTCCAATCATTCATACTTTTATTCTTCATAATTGAGGGGAAAAAAGAAGCAAAGAAAAAGAGATAAAATGTACAGATGAATGAAAAAAAGAAAGAAGGAAAGAAAGATAGAAAGACAAGAAAGAAAGAAATGAAGGAAAAAAGAATGAAAGAAAGGGAAAGAAACAATGAAAGAAAGAAAAGAAAGAAGGAAGGAAGGAAGGCAAGTAAAATATTTCATTGATCTCAAAATATTTTCAAATATATTTACTGGATATACAATAAGAAATAGAAATGTCCCAATGATAAGTAAACAAATAAAATCACAGTAAGGTTGCTAAGCAACTCCCACAAGTTGTTCGCAACATTAAACATATAAATGATTACTGCTTCCAACAGAGTACTACAGAGACTGACAGAATAATAAAACTACTGATAGATTAACAGTAATTCATATATGTAGAGGAGTTGTCTGTCCTTCTCTCAAGATTCAAGAAAGATAACTCTCCAATAAGGGTTCAATTTAAACGTTCAGTGCAATTAACACAACAACAGAAATTGTTTTATACATGTATATCCTTTAAGGACAGGTATTTTGTTGTACACTTCTGACCATGTTTCATTGCATTTCGAAACCATTCACTTTTTGGGGCCAAATAGGGACCTTATCATATATACTCCTTTGTAATGTTTGTAATAAATCTGACATAAATATTTTACTCTTAATCATTCTTTAAATAAATATTTCTTTAAAAATTAATAAATTTCACATACAATTATAAATAAATATTTTACTCACACCATCTCTTTCAATGCATCTCTTAAACTTTTCCAAACCATTTTGTTATAAAATTTCAAAATTACAAGTACAAGTTCTTGAAAATGGTTGTGATTTTCAAAATACTTCCAACTCTTATGTACATAACCCTAGTAACAATTAGTTATGTTGGCTTCTTATCTTATCAAAAATCTGATATTTGTACATAAAACACTATAGGTATTTCATTTTCATAGTATTCAGTACACATGCACTTGGGTTCAGGTATTTATTCATTTTGTCATTTTATCTTATCTAATTTTATCTAAAAGCTCTCCTAACATTCTCAGATTCCAACCCACTTGAGGTTCACTGTGGTTTTCTTTAGGCACTCCGGTTTCCTCTACCATCCAAGAACTGGCCACCTAAATATAAATCAAAGAATCTTGACTTTGGCATTAAACTCTATTACTTATCTCCAATCTTAACAATGCTCTGAAGTACATAAGCCAGAAATAAATCAATTTTATTGTATTTTAAATTTTTCCTTGAGAAAAATTAAAAAATAAAATAAAAATTAAAATACAATAAAATCAATTTATTCCAAAGTGTTTAGCTGGAATGTTGCCGGATAAGATACAAATATAAATAATAAATACCTGATGACCAAAACTGCCTGTGTGTCAGCAGTATCGCTACTACCATAGAAGTTTTCAATCCGAACTAAATTGAACATTAGATTTAGCACCAGTTGTGTGTGTGTGTGTGTGTGTGTGTGTGTGTGTGTGTGTGTGTGTAAACATTTTATTTCAAGATTTATTAATTATAAGGTCAATTTCAAAGTATAATTAAGTCCTGATTCTTCAATTACTCTTGTTCTTTTCTAAATTGTATGTAGAGAGCATTGTTTCATTCTGGTCTTTAAAGACAGGATTTACTTTGTTTACAAGGTTGCCATGGCTACAAAGCATTAATTCACTGTTATTTTACAGGTATTGGCAGTGGGACTTATTTCTGTATTATCTGACTCTTAACAATGTTTGTAACATAAGTTCCAAGCTGATTGAACCACTGGCTATTGAAACATTCTGCAAAATTCAGGAAACACATTTTACAGGGAGAATCATGCAACTTATGTTGTATAAAATTTCTTATATATTCTTCCTTCAAATAAAACGTGTTGGAAATAAAGTTTTTTTTCTAAAGTACCGTATGTACCAGTGTCTAAAATTAGGTAGAAGTTCTAAACAACTCAAATCTCAAAATCTCAATGCTTTCTGTAAAAACATACATTAAAAATTCTTACAGTTCTGCCTAAAAAGTTACAGATTGTGGACCTACAGTTTGGCATAAATTTAAGACCAGATTGTAATCAATGTAAAAATAACCAAAGCGGTTTAGTTTGTAAGCATGCCATGGCAACCTTATTTATTACAACACTCCCCCTACTCAAAAAAAATTATCATTTATCAATTATCATTTAAAATTTGTATCAACAGGAGCATTGGTCCTTTTTCTCTTCTATTCCTAGTGGATTTAACCCTTGACCTCTTGATCCAATGGAGATGACATTGACATTATCTGGTTGCCCTGAACCTGGTACAAAAACGGGCATCATTGGTTTGGAGTTTTTTAATTTATGGGCCAAAGTCATAAATATAGCATCCACATGGTTAGCTTTTTCATCATCTTTGGCAGAAGTTTCAAAAAGTGGCATTGTATGAGAATCAGCAAATTTCTGCGCCATGTTCGTATTTACTGCGATCTTATCTTTCATGTCACATTTATTTCCGACAAAAATACGAGGAATGTCCTTATTAAGACTATGACGGTCACATTCTTCTATCCATCCAGGCATGCTATTAAAAGATGCAACTTTGGTCATGTCATATACAAACACAACAGCATGAACATTGCGGTAATAATGTTGTACCATGGATTTACGAAATCTCTCTTGTCCAGCCGTGTCCCATAGCTGTAACTGTGAAAGTAAAAAAAAAAATAATTGAATAACTACTTAAATAAAAAATCTGCATTACAGCCAATCCTTCTTTTAAGTGAGCAGCCCTAACATTTTGTCTACTAAAATGGTAACCAAATCGACCTGGAATTGTGTCAGGCAATCTAAAATTTGTAAATGGTGGCCAGCTTGTCCACTTTAAATTTGAACTTTACTTTTGTGACCAGAGAACAGATATTTTTATGATACTGTTACCAATTCAGGCAATATAATGGACACTTTATATCATCATTATTGATATTAATAACACTGATGTATGCAAGTGATTGTAAGTCAGTTTTAAAAATGTGCATTTTTTCTCCATACCTAAAAGATGCCTTAATTTTCCTTCATTTCGAAGAAAAGGTTGCCTGGCCACTTTGAATTTCCTCTGGCTACCTGAAAATTTAAATTCGTTGCAAGCTGGCCACTTAGTTTTGAAACCCACTTTGAGGGCTGGTGAGGCATTGGTGGCAAAGTGGTCTAAAGTGTGCACTTACGAATCCCAGCACCACTAACCTCGCCGGCCCCGGTGTCACAATCATTCCTTAGCTAAGATTTTCCTTAACTTATATCTTGAAAAATTCAAAATCGTCATAATTTTGTTATTTTTCAAGATATTCAAGGATTTAAGGTGTCAATTTTAAGATAATTTCTAGATTAAAACATTTGCATTAAGTTTGGACTAATATATTCCTCAGTAGTTCCTAAAAGAGATTATAAAAATTTGCTAAATTTAAGGAAATTCTTAGCTAAGGAATTTTTGTGAAACCGGGGCCAGGTTCAATTCCTATTTGAGACAGATCCCAGTGCGAGAAGGTTGGCGAGTTCACTTGTCTTCAAGTGGTTTTCTCCTGTCACTCCAGTTTCCTCAATCATCCTTGAAATGAGAGCCTTGATACAAATGAAAGAATCTTGACTGCGGAGTTAAATACCAATACTCCACTTCACTTTTATAGACCATCTAATCTGATTCTAAATAACCACAGCTTCATCATACATATAAACTTTATTTGTAAATTGATTCCATTTCCTATTTCAGGACCCAAAGCTTGATTAGTTTAATCAATGATTAGCAGAAATTTAAATAGAACAGAAATCAATATATCATTATCAAATAGTTTTTTATTACACTGTGCTGTAGTTTAGTGGGAATTTAATTCATTTTCCACATCTCAACATTAACTTGATTACGTTCACAATATATCTGAAACTAACCAACATTCAAATTTTGACTAATTAATTGATTAAATAATCAGGCTTTGAACAACTGACCCCAGGTCTTGGGTGCCAAGTGGTTGAAAGCAAAGTGTAATAATGATTTCAACTGATTATGCATATGAAGTTGTAGAAATCTGTGGCCCAGTGACCTCCTATGTTCCAATTCTACTGAGAACAGACATTGCTTTGATAAAGTATGTCAGTTCATTTACCAAAGGTCGGTAGTTTTTTCTCCAGGCACTCCAGTTTCCTCCACCATCCATGAACCATCCACTTGAATATGTGTACAAATCTTGATGTGGATGTTAAAGTATTATTCCACTACACTCATATTAAGTTGTATCATTCAAAAGCAATTTTTTAACATTAATGTTGTTGTAAACTTGCTATTTAATTCATTTTACGGGTTTGGGCATGCATTGGAGGTGTTAAATGCAAAGACATGCCTACTCTTCCAGAGTTTCTAGTCTCACTACCTTATTTTGAACACTGGGATAATGTACTTGAAACATTCCAAGTATGACGGATTGTTATCTCTATGTATAAGGGTGAGTTATTTTAAATGGGCGGTTTATATAAGTTTTGTGTCGGATAGAAATTTTACTTAATTATGCAAGCACCTTAATCTGTTCACCATCCACATCTATAGATCGTTCTCGAAAATCAACACCAATGGTTGCCTCCGTTTTGTCAGGGAATTTCCCACTGCAAAATCTGTAAGTAAGACATGTCTTTCCAACATTTGAGTCGCCAATTACAATTATTTTGAATATTCGTCTTTGGGCTTGTTTCTCTATGACAGTGACAGAGCTCTCAAATTCTTCAACTTTGTCCCGACCAGCTGGATTTGACGGTTCAGAAGTCATTGCTTTGATGGTTCTAAAACAATGGATGTCAAAGAAGTAAATCAATTGTATACGGACGTAAACAGAGATGACATCATCTATATTTTGACCAAGGAAAAAACAAAACACCTGCAAAGTGCAGACATCTTTGTTATTGTCGTGTAAAGAATCGGTATCGATTTGACGCTTTGAATTTTTTAAAACGTATCCGATATGGCAATGCCCGATCAAAAATGACCAAGGTCAGACTACTATTTTTTGCCATCAAACATATTGTTTGTTACAATATGATTATAGTCGGACAGCAAGCACGATAGAAGAATGTCACTTGTTTACCATGGTTTATATGTATTTTCCCTATCAGATAAATGAATCTCTGACCGCCAATCAATTTTATCAATTTTCCTTTTCTATGCAACAATATACCTGCTTCTCCTGGTTATGATATACATGTATTTGTTCCACTATGACAGAGCTTGTTCCCATTACGGGGAACTAAGCTGCTTAAAACAAAATGTTGATTCAGGGATATTGCACGCCTGGGCTCATCGGGGCCCTAAAAAGTTTTATGGTCGTCATCACAATATTATTGATAAGTGTGGTATTTCTGTATCCGGGATTACCAGTCTGGATATATTTACGTCACGTAGTTCCATGTTCCTTTCACTCTCAATTTTGAATACACACGTCAGTAGCGGGTATAGATAGCTAAACAGGAGGTGGTACGTTTCCGGAACACCCGGCCTCGCTTCCTTGGTGGAAGTTCCCGTGTTTTATCTAATTTGTCGGTTTCAAAGTTTTTACTTTGATTAGAGGTTGTGATTTGGACATGGATTAATATGTTTGTTTTTTATTCTGTCTATCTGTAAGGAAGTTCTTAATCCACTACAGGATGTTGCCTCTAATTCCATAATAATCCAGCTTCATTGCAAGTTGTTCAGGGGTGACGTTTTCAAAAGCATTGCTGAAGTCTAACTGGGCGGCTTCGCCGGATTTCATGTATTGCATTTAGACATTTGGCTAAATCATCGATGGTATTGATGAGTGTGCTCTCACATGAACGTCTCTTTCTGAACCAGTGCTGTCGATTTACTAAGATGTTTTAGCTTCTAGCTGGTTGAAGACTTGGCTATATGTAATCTTTCTCGCTACCTTGCAGCGCACTGGTGTTAATGAGACTGTGGGGTTTAGCTTTAGTTTCGTTCTTGAAAAGAGATGTTATATAGATAAACATTATTGGTCAAAATTTATTTGCTTTTTAAATTTTAAAATTTCCTCAGAAGCTAAGCTATGCTTAATTGTTGAACATATTGCCTCATGTAGATTTGGTAAAATACATTTCGGTTCTTCTGTTTTTCTTATTTAAACATTTCTTAAAAATATTTGGATTTCCACCATTTTACTCCGAGTACTACTTATGAGGAATTTTGTCTGTAATACCTATATTAGTAAATATTCGGAAGACTGCTTTCTTAGATGACGTTGAGTGTAGCGTTCCTTTTTACCGTAATGGAGCTACCTGAGTTGTCTTAATTGTTACTCTTAATGTATGAATAAAATTTCTTGTTGGTGTTCTAATCAAGAATTCGTGTTGTTAAAATAGGTGTCGTATGATGTTCGACATGCTTCTCTAGAAACTATTTGATGTCTTTAATAGTGATCCTAGTCATGTTTTCTATTCCTAAAAACTTGCAGGGATATTGCAAGCCTGGGGTTATCGGGGCTCTCAAAAAGTTTTATGGCGTTCATGATAGTGTCACCACAGTGTTGTTGATAAGTATGACGTCTCAGTGTCCAGGATTGACCTGGATTTATTTGACGTCCAATAGTGTCACGTTCCTTTCACTCAATTTTGCCATGATTATATGCGTGACTGGTGTAGCTAGCTAAACAGGAGGTGCTTACCCTTCCGGAGCACCTGGCCTCACTTCCCCATTGAAGTTCACATGTTTAACCTAATTTACCTTTTTACTTTGCTTCTGGATTGTGATTCGGGCATGGATTAGGGATAAGTATGTCATTCATTCATTCATTCATTCATTCATTCATTCATTCATTCCATTCATTCATTCATTCATTCATTCATTCATTATTGTTATTGTTATTATTATTATAATACAAGAAATTGGAAGCTATGATGAAGTCATTTTACCTCCAATACAAAAACATTCCAAACGTGTGGGGGGGGGGGGTTATTTGGTCGAAATTGGGTCTTTCAAATATGGATCATTTTTATCGTGGTATGTGAAAGCGGTTCAAAACATTGTAGTGAACAAAATTAATCGATGATAGATGAAGTAATAATCTCACGTGTGGATGCTTCAAAAACACAAAATAAAGATTTTGGTCGTTTCTTTTCAGAAATAAACTACATATGTCATATTTTATCATAAAATTGTGAGGTAAAAATTGTTTCATCTCTGTCCTCATCCGTTCGTTGATTCACCGAGACGCTTGATCCACCATATTGAAAATCTCGCCTCGTGGTTTGGGCTTGTTGATTCCATGGGAATTAGTTGCCCGCGGTGATATATAGGGCCCGAGTTTTTACCAGTATGCCGACAAATAACCCTCTTCCACCTAAAGAAAACGCCCTATTCAAAAGAATTTTGGTAAGTCGTCTAGACGCACTGTTCTGTGTTTTACAAGCAAACGACCGTTTGCGAAGGTGGGCTTGGCAGAAAAACAGAAGCACTTCACTTCATTCTACTTTTGGTTGGAAACCCCGTATTTCGGGATGACTCTATGATTTGTTTATATAAGACCACTCACTTCTATATAGACATTGCTATTGAAAATAATCCGATCTCTGATGTCTATGGAATCTTCCAAAAATGGGGGGGGGGGGGGGGGGGGGGGGGGGGGGGGGGGGGGGGGGGGGGGGGGGGGGGGGGGGGGGGGGGAACACTGTATCTGAAGATGTAGACTTGTTTTCTGAGAACTTGTTGCCTTAAGGAAAAAAAACCCACTTCAATTCTCTTAGACTGTTATGACTTCCTAAGTGTCGCGGTTTAAGTCATGAACTGATGAAACAATGGCCTCCACAACTGCCATTTTGGTGGCAAGTGAGGGTTGGTGGTGAAAAAAAACTAGTTTTGCATGTCAATCTTATTACTTTTAATATTTTAAATTAAATACCATTCACAGTGATAAACCTTAACTTTTCTGTGTTGAGAGCCCCGATCACTTCAGAAAAGAAGTTGTAGTAGTAATAAATAGCTAAGATATGTAACAATTTAGTGGTCCAGACTTATTTTAAGGAGCCATGGGCTACCAGATTCCTGCTATCTTAATTCCCGAATTTTAGATGGATAAAGTTGCAGGCATTTAGACACTGCTATGGAAAGCAAGGAGCATCTTTTCCTGCTATTTCATTAGAATGCCAACTATGCATGGTGTATGAATTTTAAAAGTCTCCTCTAAGAGACCTAATGACTTCATTTCTAACTGCAAAATGATTGACAAACACACTGATCTGTTGTGGTTAATACCTCTGCTATTTGGATTATTGTTGCAACATGACTAAACAATTCTTCCAATATACTGAATAAAACAATAACAAATTAAAATGTTCAGTGGCTATTTGTAATTTAGCCTCAGCCACTGATGATAGAGGCCACGGTGACCTAATGGATAAGATGTCGGTCTACAAATCCAGGGTCTCTGACACGCTGAGAGTCAAGCCCTGCTCAGAATCACATGGGAAAGTAAATTTTCCTTGCTGCTGGCCTTTACTGGTTCACCTGGTATCAGTATAATGTGACTGGAGGGGTACGCTTGTCTGTGGCATACTGACTGTGAGCTAGCACGTTAAAGTCTCCTCCGAGTGCACGCTACTACAAGACCGACCATAATACACACTCGCACTTCACATGCATACATGAAGTTGTTCATAGATTAATCCATAGTGATTAATTAATAAAATAGTTCTGGTTGCGAATACCTGAAAAATTGCTGATGTGACGTGATGTTAAGCAACATTCAACCAACCAATCACAGCCACTGATAATTTATTAATTTAACAGCCTCTATTTAAATATTGGGTCTAACTGCACCAAAAATCTTGACACCCAACCTCCCTCATGGTAAGCAAGCAATTATCATCGAGATTGTGATATGATGTTCTTTTAGAGGGTTACTTACTGTATCACATAGAAGTCAACATTTTTGTATGGCTGGCTGGCAATGGTTGCACATATTTACCCGGCTTAACAAGCTATTAGGGTTGTGCTTACCCCAGTTTCATTGACTTTTTAAGAAAGTTTAATTCCTTGGATGGGATGTTGTTCCATTGCAAGGTTAGGGTTTTCACTGGGTCATTTTTGGGTCCAGTATTCTGCCCCATTAAAAATTCAAAATCTTATGGTTTTTCAGTCATGATGCTGATTTTCATAATTTTGGAAATATCGCTTTGAAAACTATTTTGGAGTTTTCTATCCCTTTTTCTTTTCCACAGCTTTGGTCATTATGCTTATTTTCACAATTGCAAGGACCCCGGCCCTATTTGCAAAAGGGTGAGAGAGAGCCCTGTAGGTTAACCCCAGCAAAATCAAAATAAAATTATATCCATCATCAGAATGCCTTAACTTAAATTTAAAATTTATAAACAGTTTGAATCTAGTTTTCAAAAGAATGGATTTTGCCAGTGTACTTCATGATACCCCTAATGGTTGTGCAGGAAAATTATTTCCATCGGGTTTGGACCGGCATCACTTGACAATTCCACTTAGAAATGGCATTGCGGGTTGCAACTTGAACGTTTTCCAAAACATTCTGCAAAAACATTAAGGGGTATTAATCACATGGTACACAGGTGAAATCCATTCTATGTGGATCTTTGAATGGAATGGACTGTAAAGTTTTTGAGACGTTTGCATGTCAGTACATTATAACCCTCAATTTTGTATACTAAAATTGTGGCCAAATCGACCTGGAATTGTGTCTGGCGACCTACAATTTGTAAATGGTGGCCAGAGAGTCCACTTTAAATTTGAACATTTGCATTATATATAAAACATGTATTTTAACAACCACTTATATACCGACATCTTATAAAGTTTGTTAAACTTCACACTGTAGTTTTGTTGTTTTCTTTTGGTAGAAATGTTATGAACAGAAACAGTACAAGAATGGGTTGAAGTTTGCCAAACAGATTCTGACCAATCCTAAGTTCTCAGAACATGGAGGTGAGTATTCATTACCTTAAATTGTCCACCTCTTCATACCACAATTCATTTTAAAACTTGTGGTTAATGTTTTGTGCAATCAGGATCAGTATCTCTTTTATTTTGACATAAAAATGAATTCTCTGAAAATCTACTATGAATACATATATTGATGATATTAATTCTATTTCACATGATTAAAAACTTGCAAAACATGTGCATTAACAAATCAGGCCCATACTAGACAAGTATTTTATGTACATTTTAGGTTGAGGATTTCTGAGACCTATTAGATGTTTTTTCTGTCTCTAGATGAAAACAAAATGTTTGTCTTAGTTTTTCCAAAAAAATTGTAACAATCAATTGTATTTGGACAGTATTATTATAAGCACAAAAATGTAAATACATAGATTTGCAACCATTTAATATTTACACCCCCCCCCCCACCTTTCAAAGAAAGAGGGAGATATTAAATTCAAGTTTCCGTCCATCCATCTCCGAAATTCTTGTCTGTGCAAATGCTCCAATACTATGAAGCACTATTTCGTGAAACATTGTGCAAAGCATCTTTATTAATAGGAGATATGCATATGGTTTACCCGAGTTGGTTTGCTCATTTTCCTGGGAGTTATTGCTCTTTGAGCACAAGTGCAAATCACAAAAAAGGAACCTGTTGGCAGGTTCTTTTAAGCTCAGACCTTAACTTCCTAGTTACTAGCTCTGATATTTACATACATGTATGTTTTTATGTATTTTAGAAACACTGGCGATGAAAGGTTTGACATTAAACTGTCTTGGACGTAAAGAAGAAGCTTATGATCATGTGAGGCGAGGATTACGTAACGACTTAAAAAGTCATGTCTGTATCTTTTGATTAAGAAAAAACTTCTGACAGTTACAGTATTGGTGGTCACTTATCTCTGGCCGGGACTCGGTAGCCATGTGGTCATAAGATCATAAGACAGACTGGGCACGAGTGTCAAATCGGAATTTATTTCAGTCTGAAGATATTGTTTGTCCAGGCACCCCAGTTTCTCCTACTTAACTATCCCTGAATTGACCACCCTGAATGGCAAGTGAAAGATTCTTGACTTGGGTGTAATACACAGTTACTACACTACATTCTCATGGTCTAGTCTGCATATATTTTTTCCATATTTTACAAAGTTCTCAATTAGCTGTGTATTCTGAATATTTTCAATTTCTATCCAAAATGAAAAATAAAACTGGTCTTTTAATTCCAATTATTTCCCTCATCTGAGGTTCAGATAATAAACTGCATTTTTAGGTTTATTTTTGACTGTGACCAGATTACTACATTTCTTTATATTCGAACAGTAGATTGACCTGTGATCGCAGGGATGAAGATTAGCAGGGGCCCAGTAGCCAATGGCTACTAGAAATCAGTCTGTGTCCCTTAATGTTTACACATTTTAGCTATTTATTACTATTTGCAAATTCTTTAATGGTGAGCCGGGCCCCTAACCCAAAATAGTTAGGCTTCATAGGACGTATATTTAAAACACCATCCAATTTATATAATCAGTGTAATAAGATTTATGGTTCCTTAATTCCTGTAAAGGTTGGCATGTGTATGGTTTGTTACAGAGATCGGACAGGAAGTACGATGAAGCTATCAAAGCTTACAGAAATGCACTTAAATGGGACAAGGTAAAGTGACATTTATTTATTTAAACCTGCCTAAAGGGACTTTTTATGTGGGGACCACCTGGCCAGTGTCTTGTTTAGATAATTGAATTTGAAAAGATAATAAGTTTTTTGGTTGAATTTCTTTGGTGATGCAAAGTTCCACTACAGTTGCTTACTTGCATTGTCCATCGGTAGAGACTTTAACAACTGATGCTCTGCATTACAGCAAGTGTGGCACATTAAAGAACCCTCTCTGAACATTGCCCTGAGCGCAATGCAAAGGTTAGTTTCTGTCATTTCATCCATCGCTGGTGACATCTTGATATAAGTGAAATATTCTTGACTGGGACAAAACCCAATTCAATCAAGTAATGTAGAGTTTTTGAATCTGAAATCTCTCCCACATATGTCTGTATTTTTTCCATCTGCATGTTGTGTTTTTCCATGATAACGTAAGTTTTAATGCTTGGGTCGCTTGTCAGATTGATATAGACAGAGTCATTTGCACTTATTTGATCTCTGTTTATGTTTTTGTAGATGATGTTTTTCTGTTTTCAGAATTTCTTTTGAGTTCTTGCTGGTTAAGACACTCAATGATCTATGAGTATTAATTCTACAGATATGGGCCATGTTGTGTCCAAAAGTAGGTCACTAGAGCAAATTAAGCCAAATTTAGAATCCAGAAAGTTCTTGTTTACCTTGTTCACACACTAGAAGCTACAATTTTAGTCCAGTCTTTTTCAAACTTGGCAGAATGATCTTGACAAAAGCTATGTCAAGTTTTTAAAAGGATCATGTTAGGCAGGGCTCAAAATAAGGACAAAGTTGTGTGATATTTTCATCCTATTTCAAAACACTGCCTTAAATTGCAAAAAGAGCGAATTTCTAATACCTGATGTTTTGACAAGCTTATTTTGCCCCTGAGGCACCTCTGTATATTGCACACATTAAAATGTACATGTATATACAGGTAAATGCTAATATATATCTAGGTGCATTAACTCAATAATTTATTGATTAGTTACCATGGTGATGACCCATGCATAGCCAGCTGATTGAAGTAATCAAAAGTCATCAAAATCCTCATGAAATATGCCATAAAAATGGTCTCCATCATGGTATATGCTCTGTACATTCCACTTATTTGTATATTAGTTCCTATTGAAGTAATGATAAAAATGGGTGATATGCATTAGCAAATTTCCCGAAATTCCAGTTAATTGCATAAAAAAAATCCTAAAAATATGTGATCGGGGGTTGAAATTATGTGATTACAAACAAAATTTGCTGAAAATGCAAAGTAAACTCGAATATTCTTATCCAGTAAGTTTTTATCCAACATGATACATATATAAAACATGACTTAGTTAACTTGGCTTTTGCAAAGAGGATCAATCTGGAGTAGATTGGACTAAAATATTGTGAGTTCTAGTGTGTAAACAAATGTATAGCAACATGCAACAATATGCCACACAACACTTTTAGCTGTGTGGGTCAAAGGTCAAGGTCATAAGGTCAAATCTTGATTTATGTCTTGATTCATAACTTCCACATACTTGGTTTTGATGAAACTTGTCACAAATGTAGTTACATACCAAATTTAGGTGTTAAGGTTTGAGGTCAAGGTCATGATATCAAAATCTAAGTTTTCTCATAAAAATGAACAAACAAGATTATGTCTGCATCTTCAGCATGTTTGGAACGTGGGGTTGGGGGTGGATTTGGCTATGAAGAGACCTGTATTGTGATTTTTTGGGGGCTGATCTTGCTAAACGTTGGCACATATTTTCCACATCTTTGAAGATTTTCTGTCATGTTTAATATTTATAATCAAGTAATGACTTAATTTTTCCATATTTTTTTTTCAGGATAATCTACAGATATTAAGAGATTTATCGTTACTACAGATTCAGATGAGAGATCTCGAGGGCTACAAAGTAAGAGAGATTGTATATTTATTTCACAACTCCTTCAAGTCTGTGTTTCCATAGTAGCCAAAATCTACCATGGGCTACTAATTTCTGAGAAATTTTTCAAAAAATGACCCATTTTAGCTAATTTGTGGGGGAAAATACTTAATAAGGACTATATTTTCACCACTTTAAGAAATTTGGCTACTACTGTTATTAATTTTATTTAAATTTGTGGAAAGCTAGCAAGTTAATGGAAATTTGTTCAGGTCAATAATTCAGCATCACTCACTGCATAGTTGTAGTAGACCAGACCTTTATTTCCTAAATGAACAAGAGTGGAATGGAGTAATGAATTTTTGCAAACCGATCAAGGTTCATTCAGGTACCATAAATCCCCGACTATAAGGCTACTCTGCCTGTAAGACGGGGATAGGATTTTCCTGTCATTTTGGAGATTTCGGGCTATCCCACGCCTATAAGACGACCATAATTTTCAATCAAGACCATACCTATAACAGTATTTGAAGCTACCAATCAGACCGTAAATTTTCCACCAATTTTTGTTTGATTCTGTCTTGTTACCGTAATGAATGAATCAAAAACGTAAAAATAAAACCAAATGGAAGAACTACTCATCCTCAGAAACCTGTAAACTTCTCCTATTTGTAGAAGACGTATCAGGTACTCCGTTATTATTATAATTTAAATAAAAGTATAGATCTTCTTTTTAAAAAAAAAAAACATGCAGTCTTGTTTACTCAATCTGCTGTTGAAGACAGGTTTCCGTACAACCGGACACTAATGGCCCTTTACATGCAAAGCAGACAAATTTGGGTACATGTATTTTCTAGATTGTTGTGAAAAGAAAAAAACAAAAAGAATAAAATGTTTTACCACCTCTTTGATATCTGTATGTACCGTTTATTTTTTTTATTTATTTATTAAAACTCAATTTTATTAAAAAATCAACATAAATACAAAATTACAATAATTTAAAAGCATTTAATTTCCGTTTCTTTTCGGTTTGTGATCTGTAAAATATAAACCATTATGAAACTGCAATATGCAAAATCAAAGATGGCGGCATTGCCAATCACACGTTAACATTCTCTCAAGAATAAAATTTTCAGCCTCTCAGAAGTGTACCTGTCCTGTAAGATGACCCCTATCTCAAAAAAATGAATTTTAAGGTAAAAAACCCTGTCTTATATGCGAGGATTTACGGTATATCAAGATGTCAGTTCTGGAATGATGGAGGAAATTGAATGTGGGGGAAAACTACTGACTTTTGGCAAGTCAACTGACAAACTTTCTCACACTAAGATCTGTACAGAGCGTGTTCCCTTTGTGCACATTTAAGACCATTGAAGTTCAAAATCTTTCAGTTGTGACCAATTGACGGATCGTCGGCCATGCCCACAATGTTCAGAAAGGGGCAAAAATTCGACCTGAATTGTGCCATTTAATGGCGTCACTGACACTAGAACTTCATTAGTTGCTGTGACACTGCTTTGGTACCATGATGGCAGGCAGTGTCGGAACATAAAAGGCATGGCTGTCGATACATCGATTCTAGAACCTTTTTGAGACTACAGGTCATGTTTTAGGACTTGATCACTCTTTAAAATAAGCAACATTATCCAGAACTTTTGAATTAGCTTAAAACGGTATCTGTATATGATGTAACACAATAGATCCTACTGAGTAACAGGTAGGGGGCTTACTCACCCATATTACCTTTCTGTTGCCATGGTGACACATGGAGACTGATACAGATTACATTCTTTCACTTGCAGTCTTCAAAATTAGCACTGGTCCTACAGATCCCCAGGGTCCATAAATTTTGACAATGGCCAGTGAAATTTGAATGCTGGCAAACCTGACTAGCTTGTAACAAAATTCTAACACAGGCTATCATTGAAATAAAAAAAAAATTTGCCTGTGAAATTTGATCCATGCCTGTAAAACAGGGTCTGTTATTTAATACTGACTCTATTTGCTTGTAACTTTAAAAACGTAAATTTTTTGATTGCACTTGCACTACAAAATCGAGAACCCTTTTCCATCTCGGCATATAGATGCAGTAAAATAAATATTCATTAGCACCAGTAGTTCAGTTAGATTTCTCAAACAGAAAAATCATGGTTTCACCCATGATCAATTTTTATTTTACCCGCTGGTACAGACAAGCTAACAATGTAAACATTGGGCTCTTTCAAAAGTTGCAAGTGAATCGTATTATGAACAGTAAAAGTTGAGAAAAAACTAATTTACAACAACCCTCACCCCCATAGTGTGAAACCGGGAAATCTTAAACCCCTGTTGAGATCGAAGGTCATGTTTAAGGATTTGATCACAATCTAAAATCAGCTACATTATCAATTAGCTTAAACAATATCTGTACATGATGTAACACAATAGATCCTACTGAGCAACAGGAAGGGGGCTTACTCACCCATAATACCTTTCTGTTGCCATGTTGACACATGAAGACTGATACAGATTACATTCTTTCACTTGCAGTCTTTGAAATTAGCACTGGTCCTATAGACCCCCAGGGCCCGTAAATTTTGGCACTGGTCAGTGAAATTTGAATGCTGGCAAACCTGACTAGCTTGTAACAAAATTCTAACACAGGCTATCATTGAAATTTAAAAAATATTTTTTTTTTGCCTGTGAAATCTGATCCATGCCTGTAAAACATGCTCTGTTATTTAATACTGACTCTATTTGCTTGTAATTGTCAAAACGTAAATTCTTTGATTGCACTTGCACTACAAGAACCGAGAACCCTTTTTCAGATGCAGTAAAATCTTGATTCATTACCACCATTAGTTTTGTCAGATTTCTCAAACAGACAAATCATGGTTTCACCCATGAACAATTTTTATTTACCCGCTGGTACAGACAAGCTACCAATGGAAAAATTGGGCTCTTTCGAAAGTTGCAAGTGCATTGTGTACAGTGACAGTTGAGAATAAAAGTGTAATTTACGACACTTTCCACCCGCTAGTGTGAGACAGGAAAATTTTAAACCCCCTTGTTGAGATAGAAGGTTATGTTTTAGGACTTGATCAGTCTTTAAAATCAAAATCAGCTACATTATCAATTAGCTTAAACTGTATCTGTATATGATGTAACACAATAGATCCTACTGAGTAACAGAAAGGGGGCTTACTCACCCATTATACCTTTCTGTTGCCATGGTGACACATGGGAGACTGATACAGATTATATTCTTTCACTTGCAGTCTTCGAAATTAGCACTGGTCCTATAGACCCCCAGGGCCCGTAAATTTTAACACTGGTCATTGAAATTTGAATGCTGGCAAACCTGACTAGCTTGTAACAAAATTCTAACACAGGCTTTCATTGAAATTTATAAAAAAATTGCCTGTGAAATCTGATACGGGCCTGTAAAATAGGTTCTGTTACTGACTCTATTTGCTTGTAACTTTCAAAACCTAAATTCTTTGATTGCACCCCCATTGTGTTAGACAGGGAAATCTTAAACCTTTGTCTATTACTGAAGGCCAGAGCTTGCTTTAAATTGTATAATGAGACAGTGTCTGGTGATATTCTACAAGTCTACATACGGAAAGAGCCTAGGTACATGTATTGAGATTATGATGTGTGGATAAGTGGAGTTGTAAAGAGTTTTACGTCTGAGTGAAGATTCTGTCATTTATATTAAGGTGGTCATTTCATGGGTGATGGAGAAGACCACCAACTTGTGGCAAGCAAACTGACAATCTTTTTACATAACATAGGTGATGAGGGCTCTGTCATCTGTATGTGTGCATTCTAAACCAACCACTTTGCCACAAAGGGGTCCCCATGATTTGTGGATGGTTTTAATAGATATCTGTATATGATGTAACACAATAGATCCTACTGAGTAACAGGAAGGGGGCTTACTCACCCATCATACCTTTCTGTTGCCATGGTGATACAGATGTTGTATTTCATGATTTTGAATTAAGTTATTTTAGGAAAATTTTGTCTAACAGCAATAAAAATGCCCATAATCCCATAAACCTATTAAATGAAGAAGTTTGGTGTAAAATTAATGGGGAATATCATTTTATGTGATGAGAATTTTTCATGAAATTTACATGTATTTTCTATATACTCATAACTTTGATGAGAAAATATCTTTAATTATTGTGGAGACCATAACATGGTTAGGCCTCAGATAAACCACTTTGCTACTCATCTTGACTGAGTTGGAACAGGCCGGTGGCAGGTGGAATTTTATTCGCACTTGGTCCAGTGTCAAAGTAGATGATTTGTCCAACATCATCCTCCATTTTAATTAAATTACCAAAATTTAATACTGAAAGTACTTGTGTTAAGTTAGAAGTACTTGCTGCCAAATACACAACACCTGATTTCTTGTACAGTGCAAACTTGTGATCTAATGACAGTGTGTATTAGAGGTTTTGACGCCATGATTCAAATGAATTGATTGTTTAGGTGCCCTTGTTCCCGCCATCGTTACGGCTTACGTCAACACCTGATTTCTTGGCACAGTGCCAAGCAGTTTTAATTTTTTTTTATGTGAAACCTGAATGATATATAATCTCAAGTTGACTATTTTGTTTTCGTTTTCTTTTCAGGAAACCAGATACCAGTTGTTGCTATTGAGACCAGGTCAAAGGGCATCGTGGATAGGTTATGGAATGTCATATCATTTGTTAAAAGATTATGATATGGCATTGAGTGTCTTGGAAGAGTTTCGTAAAACACAGCTGGTAGGTTTTGCTTGGAAACTTTTACATCACATATTTGTACCACACACATATAGATTCTGGAGGGTATTTAATGATTTTGACCTATCTGTCACTCCATCAGTCTTTCATAAGTTTTCAATTCTTTTTAAAAATGCTTTCAGATATTGAGCTGAATTTTGGTAAGTTGAGTCTACCACCATGAGTTACAGATCAGGTTTATGTTTTGTTCCGCTATGCTGAATTTTACGGACAAAATAACCCTTGGACTTGATCATTTCTTCGCGATTAATGCAGAACTCTAGGTCCGTATGTGGGTGGGTATGTGAGTTCACTGACTTAAGATGCTTTCATTTAAAAATTTAATAAGACATTGTACAAAATTGACAGAAATGTTGAAACAGGTTGGTTCTAATACAGTATACTTTTGGGAGTTTTTATTGTCTAATTATTAGAAAATTTAAGAACACAATACAATTTGCATGGAAGTGCAGGTAAGTTTTAAGATTAAACAAGACAAAAATCTAAACTTTTTTGTTGTTGGTAACATCTCCATCTACATGTATGTGTTAGTTTAACCATATATTTTCAAAACTTTACCGTTCTCTACCATCAAGATAGAGACGTTTTAGGTATCTATTCTCCAAGTAGGAAATAACAGAAGTCAGCAGAAATTATAGATTCGCATTGGAGATTGAAACAAGTCATTCTATCCAATTTTAAGTGAAATAATGGTGGTCTGTCGGATCTAACAAAACAATCATGCCGACAATTACCTTATTATTTGTGATAATACAATAATTTTTGTATTCAATTCAGCCTAAACCATTGGACTATGAACACAGTGAGTTATTAATGTATCAGAACCTAGTGATGCGTGAAGCGGGGATGTACGAAGAAGCTCTGAACCATCTGAATACCTACGATAAACAGATTGTTGACAGATTGGCAGTCCAGGAAATCCAAGGTGACTTTTTTTTTTCCTAGTCTCTGGCTGACTTGCAGGGTGTGCATAAAAGCTTATATCATATGCGGGCATCTTTTGAGCTTATGAAATTCTGTTTCATTGGAACTAATAGTTTAGACTGACCATGACAATATACATATCAATTTGAGTTCTTGAAGGTACAAACAAATAATACACTATTTGGTGTTCATTCTAGACTGGGGACATTGATCCCTTATTTTGCTAAATGATCCCATTGTTAAGACTTTATAGAGGTCATAATTAGCATAAAATAAATGTATAAATATTGATGTTATGGTGAAAGTTTTGAAAAGGCTCCTTCTGAAAAAATCCTAGAATGAACACTGACTATTCATGTATTTAATTGTATCATGACTGAGATTTAAGTGGGGGCTTCAAAGGTCACAGAACCTTACACTGAATAGGTGTAAATAGGTGTAAATCTCAATCTAGTTTGAGGAAATTGGTCAGTTAATTCAATGAAGTTCAAATAACATCCGTTTCTTCCAGCATTTTCCCAAGCACTCTGCAAAGGTCAAAATTGCGATCACTTAATTTATAGCTTGTGAAGTCTCAATATAAGTGAAATATTCTTGACTGGGATGTAAAACCACATTGGATCAATTAATCATTCCATTTATTGTATCATGACATTATTGATATTTAAATTTATTTACAGCTGAATTGTGGATGAAGAAAGGAGAGAGCGAGAAAGCGGCGGATATATTCCGGGAACTAGTGTACAGAAATCCAGAAAATTGGGCCTACTATAAAGGCTATGAAAATGCTTCAAATGCTGGTAGGTATTTGATAAAAAATGAAGTAGAAGAAAATGAATTTTCTGAAAAAAGGCGATGGATTGCCATAGCCAAAAATGTATATAAAAAAAAAATAAAATAAAAAAAATCTTTACCATCTCTGGTTTGATTGGAAATGTTTATCTAGTAGGTCATCATGAAATCTCGAAATCATGGAAAGTAACTAGAGCCCTTAGCAGGCAAGACAGAAACAAATGAATTGTCAATTTATGGTAGGACCTTAAAATGACTTCTTTGGCAGGAGAGAGGGGCAATATATATATCGGTGGTGGTGCTTTAAATGACATTTTACTGGTGCATTGTTGAGGTAGGCAGCAATATTTTTGTAGCACACATACACAACACACAGTCAATATAATAAAAAAAATTCTTGAATTTTCTTATGAATTCAGTTTCAAGTGCATGTTTTTTTAACAGTTTTATTTGTGTTTTCAGTGACGGAAGAAGATCGACTTAAATTATTTGAAGAGGTAGAGAAGAAATTTCCTAGAGCCTCTGCTACTAAAAGGATACCCCTTTCAATAGCAACAGGTAAGTTTCTTAAATTAATTCTTGCTAATAAAAACAGCAGTTTACTAGATGTTTGAGTTTTAATGTGGTTTCAATGATATGTGTTTACCTTATTGCGGCCAATTTCCTTGAAAAGATATTAGAATGTTATTAAGTGGTTTCAATAAAGCCAGCAAACTAAAGAAAGTTGTCTGCTATTTGTTTGAATTTGGATTAAGTTTGTCGCCTACTTCCGTTAAGTTTATCAATACATGTTATAAACTAAGTTTAGTCTGCTGTTCTTGTGCTCTTTTTCACAGTATTTTTATTTTTTTATTTTTTATTTTTAGCTCACCTGACCGAAGGTCATGTGAGCTTATGGCATAGCGCAGCGTGTGTATGTGCGTGCGTGCGTGTGTGCGTGCGTGCGTGTGTGCGTCGTTAACACCTATTTTCGACTTCTCCTCTGAAACTAGTGGACAGTTTTTAATGAAACTTTGTCAGAAGTATATATGGGCCGGTGCAATTCAGATTTGTTCGTGGCGTTGCTATGGCTACCATAACTAGGTCAAGGTGACTTAGGGGTTCAAAAATCTTAAAAAATCTTCTTCTCCGAAAGTACTGATTGGAGAAAAAATCTGATGTGATATTTGGCTTCTCTAGGGTCTTAAGCCTATAGTTTGTTCATTTTGTGAAATTCGGATAAAAAATAGGTTACGCGTTTTTGCGTTTAATTTTAAAAATCGTAAAATAGCTTCAAATTGTTATAACTTGACTATTTGACCAGATAATGACATGGGGTTTTCAGTTTTGACATCTTCTTGTTAGTATCTTCAAAATGAGGTCAAGGTCAATTGTGAAGGTCGTGACCTAATTTTTTTTACCTCTGATTATAATTATTATCTCGAAAACTATAAACTTTTTGTATAGGCATGTATATTAGAATGTTGTAGGTATCGATACAACGATCATTTTGATGTATAGAAAAAGGTCATGGGTTCAAAGGTCAAGGTCACAGATGCGAAACAATACCGAAATGGTTAATTATCTCGAAAACTATAAACATTTTGTATAGGCTTGTATATTAGAATGTTGTAGGTATTGATACAACGATCATTTTGATGTATAGAAAAAGGTCATGGGTTCAAAGGTTAAGGTCACAGATGCGAAACAATACCGAAATGGTTAATTATTTCGAAAACTATAAACATTTTGTATAGGCTTGTATATTAGAATGTTGTAGGTATTGATACAACGATCATTTTGATGTATAGGAAAAGGTCATGGGTTCAAAGGTCAAGGTCACAGATGCGAAACAATACTGAAATGGTTAATTATCTCGAAATCTATAAACTTTTTGTATAGGCATGTATATTAGAATGTTGTAGGTATTGATACAACGATCATTTTGATGTATAAAGAAAGGTCATGGGTTCAAAGGTCAAGGTCACATATGCGAAACAATACCGAAATGTTTTATTATCTCGAAAACTATAAACTTTTTGTATGGGCATGTATATTAGAATGTTGTAGGTATCGATACAACGATCATTTTGATGTATAGAAAAAGGTCATGGGTTCAAAGGTCAAGGTCACAGATGTGAAACAATACTGAAATGGTTAATTATCTTGAAAACTATTAACTTTTTGTATAGTCATGTATATTAGAATGTTGTAGGTATTGATACAATGGTTATCATGATGTAGAAAAAAAGTCATTGGGGTTTAGTATTTATGTTTTCTTTAAATCTATCAGCTAGCCATTAGTTATCAGGTGAGCGTATCAGGCCCATGGGCCTCTTGTTTATTTTTTTTTTGTATTTTTGACAGATTTGCTGTGTTTTTGAAAAATTTGACACACTTATTCATCATGTTTCATATATTTTAATATTTTCAGAGGAGCGGTTTAGAAGTTTAATGGATGTGTATTTACGGAAAGCTTTCAAAAAAGGAGTTCCTCCGTTATTTATAACTGTTAAAAATTTATATAAAGATGCACGTAAAGTAAGTGTTTATTTGCCCCATCTTACCTACAGTTACGATTCATGCTCAAAATGTCCAGTACTTACTGAATGTACTTGGTGATACAAAGGAGTCTGGGGGTTCTTTACGAATACCAAAATTTCCAATGGTACAGTAGTTAGTGAAAATATGTGGTGTTACAAATAAATCTGGTTGTTTAGTGTTAATTGCTTTACAATGACAATATTTCAATCGATTATGACCTTGGTTTATTTAGAGTTTTAGTCAATAACAAATAAAGGGTGAAACAAATGCAGAGGAATCATAAACTATAAAAGTTTTGGATGACAGAAAAAGTTACCAAATCAAAATCTGATCCGAATTAGTCATTTGGTCTGATGATCTAATAATAATGGTGGTCCTTCACAGATTGTCACAAACCATGTCCATCTCAGACTGATTGGTTGTTTCATCTCTGTAACAGAATATTTTTAGAGTGGAGTGGTGTTATGTTGTTTTACATCCCACTAAAGCTTCAAGTTTGACAATCTTATCTACAGTTACGATTCATTACTAAAATTTCAGTGGTACCTTAGTTACTGAATATACACGGTGTTAAAATTGAGTCCAGGGTTCTTTTGATAAAACAGATGTGAATACAAAATTTGTTGTTGTATATTTGGTCCAGTAACTTCAGAAATCTACTTGTCTAAATGTATTTTTCTGGTCAAAGAGATGGACCTTTTCAAAATTCAATAAAATGGTATAAATTAATAAATATAAATAGTTGAGGGTTTTGATGATTAACAAAAATTCCAGTCTATTCACACAGATGGGGTTGAGATAAATACGCAAAACTACACATATGTGGTTTTCTGACGTAGCTGATTGCACAATAAACAAGTGCGATCAAGCTACGTCAGAAAACCACATGTGTGGTTTTGTATTTATCACATACCCTACCAACTAAAGGAAAAGCTTTCTTTGGCTTAATCTGTCAAAGAATTCACAATCAACTCAGTATTTCATATTGATTTTTGATCTGATTCGAAAAATCTGATACCTGACTGGAAAAACTGCTAAAGAAGCAATTAAAAACAACAGATAACTCTTCGTTTATGTATCATTGGTTAACATTTTACTAATACCATCGTAAACATTGGGAAAAATTAAAAAACAAAAATTGATTTTACAAAATTATTTAACATCGTCCGCGATTCTCCCAACTCGAGTAAATTCTCCCAACTTAACATGACCTATGTATTACATATTTACGTCATATTTTTTTTGTCATTACGTATCACATAATGACGTCATATTATTGTTGTCGGAAAAGGGAATTTCCCTAAAAGGAGTTCCGGCTACTATGGTGATACGGAATGTTGTATCACACACACGTGTGATACAGACTTCCATATCACATAGCTGGAAAAAACAGTGTATTACTATAGTAAGATTAAATGGATATGTGATAAAAACATGTATCAGTTTTACATTGACAATATTTTTAGCTCACCTGAGCCGAAAGGCTCAGATGAGCTATTGCTATCTATCATCGTCCGTCGTTCGTCGTGCATAAACTTTACATTTTAATCTTCTCCTCCAAAACTACTGAGCCAAATTTGATGAAACTTGGTGATTATTATGCCTGGGTAACAGGCTTTCAAAATTGTGTTCGGGGTTTGACCACGCCCAACAATATGGCTGCCGTTACTATAAATAGCCAAAAGACAAAAAAATCTTCTTCTCTGAAACCAAAAGGTGCAGGCAAATTTTGATTGGATATTTAGATTCAGGATACCTAGATACACTATAATTGTGTTTTTAATGAAAATTGAACGAAAAATAGGTTACGCGTTTTTTGCGTAAAATTATGTAATTTTTAAAATGAGACATTTATTGTTATAACTTCATAATGGCTGAAGATAATTGTATGGAGTTTTCACTGTTGATCTTGTCTTGCGATTTTCTTCCGATTGATGTCAAGGTCAAAGGTCAAGGTCATGTCCCAGTTTTTGACCTTTGATAAAAAATGCTATTTTTTAAACATTTCTGGTGATAATGATGTAGGATTTTTGGTTAATTGTAGGTATTGACATGACGATCATTTTGATATATCGATTAAGTTCATGGGTTCAAAGGTCAAGGTCACAGATGTACAAGTATACCAAAATAGTTAATAATCTGCAAAACTATGAACTTTTTGTATAGGCATGTATATTAGAATATTGTAGGTAATGGCCCAATGGTCATTTTGATATATGAATAAAGGTCATGAGTTCAAAGGTCAAGGTCACAGATGTGAATGAATACCTGAATGGTTAATTATCTTGAAAATTGTTAACTTTTTGTATATGCATGTATATTAGAATATTGTAGGTATTAGCCTAACAACCATTTTGATATATGAATGAAGGTAATGGGTTCAAAGGTCAAGGTCACAGATGTGAACAAGGTCTATAATGATTATTTATCTCAAAAACTATAAACTTTTGTATAGGCATGTATATTAGAATATTTAGGTATTATCCTAATGATCATTTTGATATATGAATGAAGGTCATGGGTTCAAAGGTCAAGGTCACAGATGCGAATGAATACCTAATTGGTTAATTATCTTGAAAACTATTAACTTTTTGTATAGGCATGTATATTAGAATATTGTTGGTACTGGCACAGTGGTCACTTTGATATATGAATGAAGAGCATGGGTTCAAATTTCAAGATCACAGATACAAACAAGTACTGAGATGTTTATTTATCTCAAAAACTATAAACTTTTTGTATAGGGATGTATATTAGAATATTGGCCGAATTATCATTTTGATATTTGAATGAAGCTCATGGGTTTAAAGATCACAGGTGAGCGTTAAGGCCCATGGGCCTCTTGTCATCAGTTATGACATTGGTTTATTTAGATATTTAGTAAAGATATTTGAGAGACAATCGAAAGGTGAAAAAAGTTAGATATTTAGTAAAGATATTTGAGAGACAATCGAAAGGTGAAAAAAGTTAGATATTTAGTAAAGATATTTGAGAGACAATCGAAAGGTGAAAAAAGTTAGATATTTAGTAAAGATATTTGAGAGACAATCGAAAGGTGAAAAAAGTTAGATATTTAGTAAAGATATTTGAGAGACAATCGAAAGGTGAAAAAAGTTAGATATTTAGTAAAGATATTTGAGAGACAATCGAAAGGTGAAAAAAGTTAGATATTTATTAAAGATATTTGAGAGACAATCGAAAGGTGAAAAAAGTTAGATATTTAGTAAAGATATTTGAGAGACAATCGAAAGGTGAAAAAAGTACAGAGGAAACATAAACAAAGTACGAAAGTTATAAAATCAAATCGTATCGGAATCGGTCATTTGGTCCGATAATTTACTAGAAAGATGGTGGTCCTTAACAGATTGTCACAAACTGCAGGCATCTCTGGTTCTGTTGTCTCTGTAACAGAATATTTCCAGAGTGAAGTGAAGTAATGGTGTTTTACACCACAGTTGAGATTCTCTCTGGGATAGTAGAAACTAGATTGCTCAGAGAAAACATCAGACCTGACCTTTGGTTAGCAAACGGACAAATTTTCTTGCACGTTATCTGCCTAAGTTGGACATGAACCTAGGAAGTGAAAATGCTGTGAACATTTTAAACGATAACTAAAAAAGTAATTTTATGATTTTATTTCAGACTCAAATTATTGAAGAAATAATTCTAGGGTATCTGGAAAATTTAAAAACAGTAGGAAAATTTGATTCCTCAGGTAAGATGAATTTTTAAAAAAAAAATCATAGATACATGTATGTGTCATAATGATAATAATAAAACGAGTTGGTTTTTCTTTTTCAATCTTCGTTTTTGACCATTATCTTATGTTTTGCTACAAGTTTTCTAAATACAGTAAAAACTGCTATAGTACCAACCCTTTATACATATAGAAGATCATCTGTCCATTAAAAGTTCGATTTCAAATAAAATTAACCTCTTTGTGATGATGTCATGTATACAGTAAAGCCTCGATTCATTGCCACCATTTGTTTGGTCAAATTTTGGCGTTATAAAGGGGTTTGGCGATAAATTTGGGGAGGGGGATAAAGAAAAACATAAACAAAATGAATTTTGGGACTTCAAAATAGTGTGGCGATAAGCGAGATGGCAAAGTTATGGAGGGGCATTATAACGAGGTTTTACTGTATTTACTGATATATAAATACATTGTAATAATTGATAAATAAATCATCCTAAACATACTGAAACATTTTCAATGTTTTGGACTTAAGCCCTTCATCGGGAATGTTTACTTTACTCTAATACAGAATAAAATGATGTAATTGTTATTTATTTATTTATTTATTTATTTATAAATTTGTTTAATTAATTTATTTATTTATAAATTTGTTTGATTAATTAATTAATTAATTAATTAATTAATTAATTGATTCATTTATTTATTTATTTATTTTGTAGATGAGTCAGAAATAGAACCTCCTACCACGTTATTGTGGCTTTACTACTATCTAGCATCACATTTTGACCATAAAGGTGATACGAAGAGAGCATTAGAATTTGTAGATATTGCCATAGATCATACACCATTATTAATAGAATTATATGTTTTAAAAGCTAAAATTTACAAGGTAAGTCTGTTACTACTAAACTAATATACACCATTATTTATCAGGGTTCACTTTCACTCTTTTGTCAATGGGGCTCTGCCCTAGTCCGTCGGCGATATTTTTGGCAGAGTGTTTATAAACATTGGTGAATCCAATCTGCACAAATAGTTAATACTGTTTATTGTATGTGTATATTCATGCCTTTGTGTGTTCATTTGTCAAAACCGCCTTTATATATGATCCATATTTACGTTATATAGACTCTTGTCATATTTATAAACACTGCCATAATATTGCTGAAGGACTATAATAGTATTATATGTTTTCAAAGCTGAAATATTTAAGGTACATCTATTTGAGAGCAATTCATTTTTTTTTTTTGGGATAATCGCAATAAGCTTATGGAAGTTAAGAATACTAAAATAAAATTAAATTTGGCAAATTTGAAAATGCATTATAGATATCAACATCATTGGGAAATTTAATGTGGCAAACAAATGGATGAAGAGTTTGGTCATGCCTCTGATATTTTGTAAATTCTTACATATTCTTATCTATAACATTGAATTTTAAGATTTGGACTGGTTAGAATTTCAGTCTTAATTACACTGTTGACATCATCATTGATGTGAAGTTTATATGACCATGTTGTTTAGTCGGAGAAACATACATGTATGTTTTTGTTATACAGTTATATAATTTGTTGGTCTCAAATTACTACCGAATAAAGGTACATATAGTTTCTCTGGGGAAATTTACTCAAATTTCCGAATTTGGTTCCATAAAAATCCCCAAAACAATAGACATATAATAGAATACACAACCAAAGTGTTTACACAAAACCCACCAAAATGTTAGATATTCTTACATGTCATAATGAAATCTGCTATACACCATGTTCCAAATTTTTAATTTTTCTATGGTCATAATAACTCAAATTTTCCCAATCCAAACGGTAGAAGGTTGTTGTAAAAAAAGATAATAAAATCACTGTTATTACAGCTTATGTTACATATATTTGATGATTTTATTTTTATCTAGCATGCGGGTGATATTGAAGAAGCTGTACGTCTTATGGATGAAGCTCAGTCTCTGGATACAGCGGATCGTTATATAAACTCTAAATGTGCCAAATACATGTTAAAAGCCAACCTTATATCAGAGGCTGCCGATATGTGTTCCAAATTTACCAGGGTAAAGTATACTTAATAATTTTGTTATAAATTTTGGTGGTTCAGTATTAATCAACCCCATACATGTTTATACAGTCAAACCTGTCTATAGAGATCGCCCAAAGGAACCAGTAAAAGTGGCTTTATGGACAGGTGGCCTTTATATACAGGTTCAAATAACATTAATAAAGAACAATTGGGATACAATTCTACTGGCTGTTATAAGCAGGTGGCCCTTATGTACAAGTGGCCTTTAAGACAGGCTTGACTGTATAGACAGAAGGGTACTTGTAGATTGTCAGAAACTGTATGTATTATATGCTACTGGTGTTGAATAATTGGAAAATTTTCAGAATTGATCATTGGAAAATGATGAGTAGACTTTATAAATCGGAACTTCAGATATTAGCATATATATATATACATATATACTATGTATCCTATATATGGCTTAAATTTACTGCTGTATTGCGTTATTGTTTCGTTGGTTGGAACACCTCATGGTTAGCCACAGACATTTTTTTGTGATTGCATTCTGTAGTTTCTTTGTGTTGTTCAATAGCTTCTTTTACTACTGGAACACCTTTTTAGATGGGACAACTTGTTTGCTGATTATCAAATCAGCCAACTGTAAATAGATGATCAAAATTGTTAATTGTTTCGTCAATATACATGTATACTACAATGGGCTATGTACCCTGCCAAAGATTTCTTTGGGCACTCCAGTATTTTTCACCATCCTGGAATTGACTGCCACAATAAAATTGAAAGTATCTTGACTGGGCTGTAAAACTACATTTCTTAACTCCACTCTACCTAATAATGACTGAATGAGAATTTTCTTTCTCAAGATTTGACAACATATGTATGTATTTTTTGAATATTGTTTTGTTTTGATATACATGTAGGAAGGTGTGTCGGCTGTGGACAATCTTAACGAGATGCAATGTATGTGGTTCCAAACAGAATGTGCTGCAGCATACCAGCGGCTAGGAAAATGGGGAGAATCCTTAAAAAAGTGTCATGAAGTTGACAGGGTAACTTTTAATTTCTTTCTAGCTGTGACAAAGTAGCAGTTAAATCATAGAAAACTTCTTATGTTTTATCTTTATCCATACCAATACTATGGTAGCTCAGTTGGTAGAGTAATCATTTCGTATGTAGGAAGTTTGTTTCACATACTCTAGCAGGGATCTGACCAAGACTTGTAAATAGGTATTTAATATTCTTTTGTTAAGCATTCAGCATTTAGAAATGAAAGTTACAGGGTCACTTGGAAGTGACCTTAAAAACCAAACTGAAGACCTTGCCTTCACATTGCCTGAGCACAGTACAAAGGTAAAAAAATCTGCCTTTTCACTTATAGCTGGCGACATCCTGATATAATTGAAATAATCATAATAAGACAATGCCCCTATTGCTATTATAAGACTTTGTAACAGGAGGTACTGAATTGCTTAAACATTCAAAAACCAGTGAATTGATACAATTTGAAATACATATATCAAATTTTTAATGGAACAACTCTCTATTTTTTAATTAAGTATTTGATTCTCACTGGACTTTAACCAACCAGAAAAGAGATTGGATTGAAAACAATTCAGGGGTTCAAAATTCCCCAGGTCAGAGGTCCAGGACCTATTGATTTTACATTGGGACAGCCTGGCCCCTTAATATTTAAACTATAAAAGTCTAGTGGACCAGCAGTTTTTTTACACCAAAATAATACTGCTCTTTATGATAACACAGTTGCACATGAATGAACCTTTAAATGTTTTTATTATATAATCTACTCAATAATCCATGTAATACGGTCATACAATAAAAATCGTATTGAATGAGTGTGACGTCATAAAAGCATAAAAGTCATTCAGAGTGGCGTCACACGATTGACCTAGTTCACAGATGTTTGTTTCATTTGACACTGTTTGTTGATTCTAATTCAAGCTGATACTTTTGTACTTTTCTTCTAAAAAGAAGATACATTGTATTTAAATTGAAAATGTTTGTTTTGTTTTTGTATCCTGCGGACAGACTATTGTTTACTTATAATATTTCAGCAAGATTACTTTTGGCGCATGTACACGGTTACGTGAACTTGTTGTGTTTCGGTCAATCAGCTGTTTTCTTATAATGAGAAGACAAGTTTTAAATCTACGAAAACCCCGTTTTTATGGGATTATATAATAAATAGAATCTTGCATTCGTGTTTATGCAATATTGAATTTATTAAACTCGTTGAATAATGTTTTATGCAACTCGCCAAGGCTCGTTGCATAAAAATTATTCAACTCGTTTAATAAATTCAATATTACATAAACACTCATGCAAGATCCTCTATATATTGGGCTTTTCACTCTTATGTGGGACTTTTTTAACACCATGGTATGATGGTATATGTTATTTGCAAATAATATAAGCCTTTTGCTTTGTTTCCATAGACCAAAAGTTTGAAAATGGACATGGTGAGAGGGTGGTAAAACTGCACATGATGTAACACAATAGATCCTTCTGAAGAACAGGAAGTGGGCTTACTCACCCATAACAACTTCCTGTTTCTGGTGGTGACATTATATTAACTGATGCAGGCTATGTAACATACATGTACTATTCTAGAGTTGTATACCTTTGCTTGTTGTGGGGAATAGTTGGCTGGTTGCATTATGTGTACTTGTTGAATTAGCAACAGCTCAAATATTACTCATTACATATGAATATGTAATGTATGTCGGTGTGAATCTAATCTGCCAATGGGAACTTTTTTTACAGTAAGGGTGCTGGTCTCCAGCGTAGAAGAAAGACTTTGTCTCAATGTTACTCGAGTGCTTATTTTGAAGACTACAGTTTTCAAATTGTGACTGCAACTTACCTTAAGATATGGATATATCATCCAATCTTCACACTTGATTTGTTCCATCACCCATAAATATTTTTTTTTACCTTTGCAGCATTTTACAGAAATTATTGAAGACCAGTTTGATTTCCACACATATTGTATGAGAAAAATGACATTAAGAGCGTATGTTGGCTTGTTACGTTTAGAAGACGTGTTACGGAATCATCAATTTTTCTGGAAAGCTGCAAAAATTGCCATGGAGGTAAGCATACAAAAAAAACACTAGCAATTGCTTATTTTATGAATGGGATTCTCCATTCCAGTCAAAGTGTATATATATATATATATATATATATATATATATATCCAAAAATTGAAATAATGTCTTACACATGGTAGAAAATATTTAAAACAAAAAAATAACTAAGATAACATTTTTGCTAACGTTTTCATCCTTCTTGGGACTTTTCAAGCATGTTTTCACTTGTTATGGTATGCTTGAAAAGTCCCAAGAAGGATGAAAACGTTAGCAAAAATGTTATCTTAGTTATTTTTTTGTTTTAAATATATATATAATTATATGGTCTGGTGAAAAAAGGATTTATTAAAAAAATCTTGTTTTGGGACCACATCTCCATTGCAGCATCTGAAATTTTAAAGCCATACATGGTATAACCTGCCTAAGGATCAACTCTAAAACCTCCCATTCTCAAGGTGGATGCTGTAACCACCAAGTCACCAAGGCAATGACCCTTGATTGGAGGTGATTTTGTGTTTGCAGACTTTCTTTTTTATTTGTTTATTTATTTACAATGTATTTATTTATTTATTTATTTATTTATTTTCTATAGATTTATCTACATTTGCATGATCATCCCTTAACAGACAGCGAAAAAGATAAATCACAAGACACAGGTAAATATTAATGTCATCTACAGTGAAATACTTGCCAGTATCCCATGCAACAATACATTTTTGAGGACATACACATAGTTCATCTGAGAATATCTCGCTGCTAGGTTTGAATTCCACTCAGGTAGCGCCTAGTGTGAAAAAGTTTGTCAGTTCACTTGCTGAATGGTCACTGGAGTTCTTTTATTATGGTGTTTCTTCCACCATCTCAGAACTAATCATGTGTATAAGTGAAAGATTCTTGACTTATTGATCTTCAAAGTGGAAGATATTCTGAAATCAACATGTGTAGATGAAATGTAGATTTTCTTGCGATTTAGACAGCAAAATTTGTCTAGTTTTCATTCAGAATGTATATAACCAGAATCATTGGATCACTGTGTTTGTTCCCTTTCTTAGCATGAGAAATTTTGTCAGTTCATTTTTCGAAGATTGGTGTCTTTTATACCCCCTTCAAAGTTAGTTAACCATATCTGTCTCTCTATCCATCCATCTTTCTATCATCTACATGTAAAATTGTATCCACTCCTTAACTTTCGTATCTATACATGTAGATTGATCAAACATGGTACAAATATATACCAACATGAGACAATGTGGCATGCACCAGTTAGATGTGTAGGTCAAAGGTCAAGGTCACAAGGTCTAATCTTATTTGGGGGTAGAAGGAGGTATTTGGATTTTAAAAGAGACAGTTCTAATCTCTTTTGCACTTTAGTTTCCTCCACCATCCAAGAACTGACTACCTCAAAAAATGTGAAAGAATCTTAACTGTTAGGCTGTGAATGACCCATTTTTCCACTCCACTTCTTGAAGTCAGATAGACCAAAATGTTGTCTTTTTTTTTATAGAAAACTTAACACCTAGTGAGTTGAAAAAATTACGAAATAAACAACGGAAAGCACAAAAGAAGGCACAGCAGGCACAAGAAAAACAGAAAGCAGAACAAGATAAAAAGGATCAACAGAGTAAAAAACAACAAGATGGAGAAATGGACGGTCCTAAAGAAGAGGAATTAGTACCAGATAAACTAGCTAAAGTAAGATATGTAAAAACTAAAGGTTTTACATGAGGGGGCCTTGAAAGAAAGGTCTAACAAATTGCAGTTGCTGTGCTAAACTACGTGATGTACATACTAAAATGTTTAAATCTTTAACGTAAGGGGGCCTTGAAGGAGTGGTAGAGTCTCAGCTTTAATACAGATCTAAAGTAAGCTACTATTTTAAATCTATCTTAAATAAGACAGCCTTGACAAATTGCTCAAGGCTTTAGCTTTAATACAGATAACAGCACGCTTGATTCCAAATTTCAGATTCTATTGCGAGATAAGTTTGTCTGCTCGCAAAATAGAAAGGGTAAAAATTAAAAAATCGGAATCACTCAATATATACTGTAAAGTATTTAATTTCATGTGTATTTGTTTTCGAGGTATATTACATATATACATTTAGGCATAGTTAATTTTTGCAGTTTTTAAATATGCACTATATGCACTATGATATAATTTTTGGTCGGTATTCATTTTCGTGCAAACAAACATCCATGAAATAAGCAAAAACTAGTATACATCAAAAATAAATATGTTTACAGTAGTGAAATAATCTTCACTTGGGGATAAATTGACATACTTCAAACAAATTAAAATTTAAATTATAGATGAGCATATATATAATGGATCTTTCACATACGGTGTTCATTAAAATCTTGATACACTCTAAAACCACATTCAGTCAGTCTTTCTTATTTCACCAAATTATAATTTTGTTTTTCAGAATGAAGATCCATTAGAACAAGCTATTAAATTTCTTAAACCATTACAATTTCTAGATGCAAAGAGGATAGACACACATATATTTGCTTATGAAATTTATTCTAGAAAAGGTAAATTAGAAATGAAATATACATGTATGTATTTTTACACCAAGAAAAATTTTAGGAATCATAATTGGTTGGTTTACAAATTGAAAAATATGTGAGAGTTGTTCACAATGTACAGTTGAACACCACTGTTAGCTCAAATGTTTAAAATGTAGTATGTTCTGAAGGATAAATAATACCCGTAATTTCTTGACAGAATTTTGGCAGAAGTAGTTAATGTCTTGATAGCCGAAATTAATTCCTTTTTTTGGTACAAACGGATTCAGAACACAGAGTGTACACTACCTGAAATTATACAGGAAAACTTCATTATATTGCCTGTCAGTAACTTTGCCACCTTGTTTATCAATACTGTATTTTGAGTTTAAGTTTCAAAATCTTTCTTCTATGTTTTTATCGCCTACCTCCCTCACTCAATCGCCTAACTCCTATATTGTACCAAAATTCAACTGAACAATTGGTGGTGATGAATCGAGGTTTTGCAGTGTCTAGATTTGCACATCTGGACGAAAAAGGTTGATGTAACATAAAACATGTACTGTACTCTCAACATTTAATTTGATGCGACATAAATTGATGTGTATTTTACTCCCACTGTTTGATTTTATGATATTTACAGGTAAATTATTATTAATGTTACAATCTATAAAGAGAGGATGTGAATTGGACAGAGACAACCCTAAACTTCATATATGTATGCTACGGTTTTTACTAGCAGGTAAGTCCAGTGTTATAACAGGTGTTTAAAATCATGCTAAAGTGAATGCTTGTCCTTCTATAGTTTAAAAAAAACCTAGAAGATAAGAGGTGCTGTTATCTGCAAGGGCACGCTTAAGACCACTCGGTCACCGAGGCCCCAGGAGAGAGAACCAATGTACATGTATCTTGATGAAATAAATAAGGTTCCGGAAAGTTAAAAAGTAGAATGTATTGTAGGCCCAGTGCAGGGGTTCAAAATTATGTTTTGTAATGAAAAGTCCAGGACCTTTTGCCTTTATTTTTGGTAAGTCCCACATAAAAGTCTAATATAAACACTGAAAGGTTTATCTGAATTTATAATTATCATATAGAAAAAGCGGTACTATCCTGGTAAAAAATAACAGGCTCATCAGCCTTTTACAATTCTATGGTCCCAATGTAAAATCAACAGGTCCAGGACCTCAGACGAAAGGAATTTTGAATCTCTGGTCGAGTAGCTAAAAGAACTTGTATAAATTATTTAGAGTACCAGGCCCTGGTTTCACAATCATTTCTTAACTAAGATTTCCCTTAACATAAACTGACAATTTTTGACAATGTTTTATGCAACTACAAATAAGTTTCAAACAAAATTGGTATTTAGATGTAAAAAACTGAAGTATTCAGATTTCAAATTTGCCAGATTTAAGTTAAGGAAAATCTTAGCTAAGGAATAATTTTACAACTGGGATCTGGTCTCAATATGTGTTCATCTTGGTTCCAGAGCTCCAGATAAGAATTTGACATGAAGGGTTATTACCCCCTACTTTTTTTTCTAAAGGGTATCCTGTCTAAAGAGTATCGATACTGATTCATAAAAATGTAGAATATTTTCAATTTTTAAAGCCGATTTATTCAAATAAGTATAACTTCTAACAATAATACAAGCAACATCATCTTCATTGTGACAATGGCATTTCACACGTACTTGGGTCAGGAGTTTAATCCCCATAGGTTACTGTTGTAAGAATTGTAAAGGGTAATTAGGATTTTCAAAGGGTTTTGATGCCCTTACATTTACAATTTAAAGAGTATTTTAAAAAACTGATGCTCTGACTGGTTCTTATTTTGTTGGTCCTCTGGGAAGTTTTTGTTTGTCCTGGTCTGGCTTATACTGTGAAAACGAAGCAAGTATTTTATTGAAATATTTTTGTATGGATATTTTTGTTTCAGTTAAAAAGAAGGGAGAGTTACCAGATGCTGTTAACCAAGTATTACAACAACAGATGTCTAACATATATAACGGCAAAGATGCAAAAACACTTAATACAGAATATTTAGAAAGAAATAATAAATCCATATTACATAGATTAGCAGGTAAATAGATATATCACACATACATATGCACAGAGAGAGAGAGAGAAATACAAGTACATGCACAAACACACATATACAGTCGCACAAACACAGTCACATGCAGACACACGATTTCTGAAATCTGACATTTCGCGTGGGTGTAATTTCCGCGTTACCCTTATAAACCTGTATAGTTGTCATTTTTCGTGTGGTTAAAAATTTCGCGGTAATTTCTTTAGCGCAAAATAAGCAAAAATTTTACCCACATGAAAATTTCCCCCTTTACAGTAATATTTAATGAGAGTTTTTGTGTTTTACAGGTGCAAGGATGATGTTCGAATTAGAGCCCACATCAAGTAATCAACAAAAAGCGCTGGAATTGGCAACAAGTCTTTCAGATGATTTAGAAGGCATTAATATAAAGGTACAGTTATAGATCAGGCTGTAATATTCACTGGTGTTACATGCAGTGTACAATCTACGATTTTTCAGAAGGGGTCGTTTTCAAAAATTTTCCTTTAAGACACTATAACATTTATATTTATGTACCCAAACAAAGTTGTTGGGAGACAGTAAGAGCTAATAAATAAGACATTGGTCTGTAAATCCAGGGTCTCTCATCGCTGAGAGTTTGAGTCCTGCTTAGACCACATGTTGGAAAGTGAATTATTCTTGCTGTTGGCCTTTACTGGTTCACCTGGTGTCAGTATGTGACTAGGGGAGTGGTACGCTTGTCTGTGGCATACTGACTCCTGAGCTAACACCTTAAAGTTGCCATGATGGTACAAGGCAGACCATAAAACACACTTGCATTTCATATGCATACACAAACTTGTTAATAGATTAATTGGGAAATTAATAAAGTTCTCTTCGCAAAGAGCTGAAAAATTACTGGTGTGACGTTAAGCAACATTCAACCAACCAACCCAAACAAAGTGGGGGAGGGGAATACTGGTTCTTCTTCTTCAGCCTCAATCCTTGTCCATAGCGTTTCTCAGACGGCTTGTTTTGCATTCGTGTAATGTTAAATATGGCCCACTATGGCATTAACAATGGGGTCATTTGGGGAAATAAGAGACCAATGGGACCAGGGCACTTTATAGAATGTACACTATTGATGTATTTTCTACAGTGGCCTAGTGGTTAAGGTATTAGCCTTCAAACCGAGTCATCTTACCTGTGGGTTTGACTGCAGTCAACTTCAAGTGAGGAAGGGTTTTTTCCTGGTTGTAGGTTTTACTGGTAGGCCTCATTACCAGTGCAGTACAATTGATTAAAGGGTCTGTGTTGTTTGTCTGCAACATTGCAATGAGTGTCCTAGCACTGTTAAAGGTCACCTTACTTGTACACTAGCATATAGCTTGCATTTACAATAATTCATAGCAGATCAGAAACACTCGCATAAAACATGTGCACCACATGGAATTGTGCTTGAAATTAATAAGAAATATCGTCTCATCACATGAAATTGTGCTTGAAATTAATAAGAAATATCATCTCATCATGAATAGCTGAAAAATTGATAATGTTAAAAAGTCTCATCATGAATAGCTGAAAAATTGATAATGTTAAAACAACATTTAAATTTGAAGTGTCGCATTACATGAAAATAAAATGATACAAAATTTCAAAATTTCCCCAAAGGAAGTAGGGGCCATATAGTGTGTTCTCTATGTCTACCAAGCTTTTGTCTGCCACTTATCTTGAAAGCTATTTAACAGATCTTTATGAAACGTCACAGGAACAATCTTTGGGTGGAGTAGATGTGCCACTGGCTATTTGTATTTTGATCATTACATGGTTGGAAAAACCATGGATTTCCCAATTTGGGTTCGTTAAGTAGACACTTATGAAATGGCATTCCTTCTCAGTTTTAATTTGTTTTTATTTGTATTTTTTGTAGAATTGTGTGGAGGTATTAGAAGCCATGTGTAGTGGTGATTTTGGTAAATGTGAATCAGTAGCTCAGGACTATCAGGCACGATGCCATATCCGTTTTCCACTCTCTCCATGTTTTATTATACCAGCAAGTAGTCAACCTGACCAAATTGTAGCTAATGGTGCTGCCTCCTAGAGGAATTTACAGAAAATATTTAGAATCGGTTAAACAACAAAAGTCTATACACCTGCTTTTTTTATATCTACTGTGAAGGTCAAACGTCGACTGCAAAGGTCAAATGTCAACTGCAAACTTGGACATCAAGTTTATATGTTGCTTGACTACCATTGCGAGATGGTTATTAACAGTATTCAATTTGCGATCCTATGTATTTGGATCTGAACTGTGAAGCGCTTACAGTGATTTCTTGTCAAATATTGATAAAAGTTGAATCTACAAAATGTCCCCATCATCGTCAGAAGCCATGAGTCGGGATCAAATTGATGACATGTTATGGAATGATGTATAAAAAAGACCTTTTGAAAGGCTAAAAAAATGTTTCACAGCAGTTAAAATAGACAACAGGACCTTGGAAATTGGTCCAAGTGGCTTTTTCTTGATGTAATAAACTCATTGTGTTACATTATGTAATGTAATGTATGCATGTGCGTGTATGAAGCAAAGCTTGATTTTTCTCTCCGTATTCTGTTATCTGCTGAATTTTGAATTTTGTTGTTTTTGATACTTACTTGTACTGAACATTTAGACATCGTCCGTTTTTATAGAATTCTTGTTAAGCACCTTCAATGAAGTTCGCCAGCATACCACGTGAACTGAAGTGATTCTATCTCCAATGGAAATAATTGTTCAGCAGAAACATTATAGGGTATCACATGGTACACTGGCAAACCCCATTGCTTTACTATGTGTTACCATTTAGTAATTTATTTATAATATATTTGTCAATCAAAAGTCATATGAAACTGACATCTGTTTTTATTGGAAAGATTTGGTGCAATGAAAGTATCTAGACTGCGGAACTGATCAATCCATGGAACCTCATATCATTGTCCTTACAAATATACTGTAAACATATTTATTTTCACAGTGTACTAATTTTGCTTATTTCGTGGTTGTTTGTTTTGCGTGAAAATAAATACAAAGCAAAAATTATATTATGCTTATAATGTTATAGAGCATATTTCAAGACAAATGCAAAAATTTAATTACGCGGATATGTCTAAATATCCTATACCGCGAAAATAAATACATGCGAAATTAAATACGTTTACAGTATGCATGTACCTTTTTCCAGATATTCTGATGCTGAAATGATGTCATAGACATGGAAATGTGTAGCATCTGTAACTATTTACAGGTCTTCAGCTGTTGGAAGTCCTAAATATTTTATTTGAGGGTCTTGGTGACTGAGTGGTCTAAAGTATTTGCTTATGGATCAACTGACTCTCACTGCATTGATTTGAATCCCACTTGGACAGATCCTAAAGTGAAAAAGTTTGTCATTTCCTTTGCTGAAAGTAGGCAGTTTTCTCCAGGCACTCGGGTTTCCTCTGCCATCCCTGAACTGACCAACTCTATGTAAGTGAAAGAATCTTGACTTGGGATTTAAACCCCATTGCTCCACTCCAATCCAATATGATATCTAGACTTATATTAATGAACAAATTGAAAATTGTGGGGTTCTCTTTCCTCACAAACTATGTGACTTATCTCCCTTTCCTCACAAACTATGTGACTTATCTCCCTTTCCTCACAAATACATTAATCTGTAACAAGTATTTTCTTTCAAAACTTTTGTCAAGTGTGTACACATCTTTTCCTTGGGTATATCTAGCTGTTTACTTATAGTTTTTGTATAAGTGATCCAACATGTAATGACTTGCACTTTTAAAATATTATTTTCAATTTTTTTGAAGTCCTCTAAAATATCCAATTTTGTCCTTGTTAATTTTTAATTTGAATTTATTTAATTCAGTTTTGTTTATTTATATAAGCTGTTTTTGTTAATTTAATTATATTTTCATATCTTTTCATTTTATTTATACTTTTAATATATATAAACAGTGATTTATATTTTCAAAAAAATCTTAAATGCAAAAAATGAAAAAATATCCTTTATTGGTATTCATCCAATTTGTACAGAGTTGGTCGTTTAGGGTTTAATAAAAAAAAGTATTCCTTCTCTTCAGCTAAACATAATAGAAATAACTAGATATTCCATTAAATATTACATTGGATCAAAGTGCCATAGATATTAAAAAAGTCAAGCATCAGATGAAATCGCATAATTCAGGGAAAATAATTTTAAAATTAATCTCTGAATTCTGGAAAATTGAATCCCAGTTTGAAAAATTTCAAACATGCATTGGTTAATTTATTCATCAAGGGGTATTCATATTAAAGACCAATGTCTGGAATTAAAAAAAATAATGGAGATACATGTATGTTTATGAATATACTTACCAGTACTCTTCTGCTACCGTGATATGTGTGAATTATCCACAAATCTAAAGTTTAAAAATTTGAATTTTGAAGAATTTTTTTTTTTTTTTTTTTTTGAACAAGTTTACGAAGAAGGATGTGTATGTTTTTGAATGTATTATTTTCGTTTGTACAAGTGTGTGACTGTTTCATATTTGTTTACATGTTTAATGTGTAATGTTTTTAATAAGAAATAAGAAAGCGTGTGTTATTTGTACATACTTATTATACTGTTTGTATATATATACCTGTCTTATCATGATCAAATCACAAGAATGTATTTATGCAGGATTGTTTTCTTTATTCTAAAGATATTTTGTTTACCGATCTCATTGTTCAATCTAGAAGGGATCCTTGCGTCATTGGCCCCAGAATAACAGTTTTGTCCCACAAAATTACTGCCTTTAAGCCAACCCTAGCCCATCCTTTCAGACTTAGCTTAGTTTTGATTCAATCCAGTTTTATATCTTTCTAATTTTTATTATTTATATATTTTCTTAGTTCTGATTTTTCAAATAAAATGCAACAAACTATGTTCCTATGTTGACCCAATTTTTAAAAAATACATGGCCCGATTTTTCAAGGCCTTGGCCAGGATGATCCCCACTAACTGCATTTCTGGCTTGAACATTGCGATCTTTACTGTCCTGCTGTCTATTGAGTGAATCCAATGAATATGTTCTCCAGATATTTTGTTTACCAACTGACGTTTACTCACTTTACTGTCCTGCTGTCTACAATGAATGAATTCGATGATTGGGTTCATCTTTGTTTTCAGCACAGCAAAAGAACCGAGACAAAATGTAGGTGATACTTTTCCACACATATCCTCGATGTCTGCATATGCCATTTATCGTAGATGTAAATTTTTCAAATTTGCCATATCTTAAAATTACAATTAGATGAAATTGTTCTCCAGTTTAGTACAACTCTTATTTGAGTCAACATGTTTTGGCAACAGCTAACACTTTTGTTGCCATGTATCTTAAGGGAATATCTCTTTGTGCCATTGATTTTAACAGTCCATATCGCCATTGCCAAGCTAACATAAAGACACCTGTTTTCTGAGTGTTATATCCCTACAAATAAAGGCACCTGTTTTCTGAGTGTTATATCCCTACAAATAAAGTGTTTGTAAGGGGTGGGGGTATATAGGAATCAACCATTCTTTCTCTTCATCTGGCTTTTGTCAGTCCCAATATTGTCCCTGCTCCATATCTTTCATGTCTGTGGATGGATTTTTGAACTTGTCACAAAAATGTAAATCGTGTTGAATACCAACTTTAGGTGTATAGGTCAAGGTTCATGACCCAATGACCAATCCTAAGGGGGTGGGGGTTACAAGTCAGCTTAAATGACAATCTTAGTTCTCTACCTTCATTTGTGCATTCATATCTGGAACCCCACATATCGTACATCAAATTGTTGCCATCATATCAGCTAAAAAATCAACAAATATGAACATGAGTTGTCTCCCTTCATGTATTTGTCACTACAGCATTAAAAGGTAAATTCAACTTCATTTATTACTGGGACAGATTGAAACACATAACTTAAGATGCTATTGGCAGCAAAAGTGTTAAGATGTGCCTGTCAAGTCATGGTAGCTGTTTTTTTTCCCTGAAATTTTATCGGCAGTTATATGTCCCTCGCGCATAACTTGCATACAATGTATAATTCCGAAGAGTTCTTTCATACAATGTATAACTCTTAAAAGAAGGTTTTTCTTCTTCATAAAATGTAGTTCATTGTGGTAAAATTAGAACTAAGTTGTTTAGATTTTAAAAAAAATCTAGATTTTGTTTGAATATTATAAGAACTAAGCTGTCCTTTAAACACAACTTTTGTGGAAAAGTTTTTACAAGGTATTTTTTTTGATGTTAGAAATCCTTTTTAGAAACATAAAATATGTTAAATTTTATGTTTATTTATTTTATTCTCTGCAATTCAACTTTTTTCTCGAACTGATATGAATCTCTGTATAGAGTACTGGTATATTTGCATAAGTGTGGATTTTACCAATCAACGATCTCGGTAAAGCCAGCAAGGTAATGGAAGTTATCTGCTACTTGTTTGAATTTGAATTAAGTTTGTTGCTTACTTCCACTGAGTTTACATTTTGCAATTCAAATTACTCTATACTTCAGGAAATTTGTACTGAAAAGGCTGCTATTAAAGTAAGCTTCTTGGAATTTCAGCAAAAATCTTTTCCAAAATTGTTTGTCGTGTAAGAAAGGGGAATGCTTGGTTATAAATAGAAACTCTAAACTGTTTTTAGCTTTATAAACCGTTATCTTTTGTTTAAAATCGCAAATATTTAAAGTGTTTTACAAATTGCAGTGCTCTCAACACCTAGGTCAAATTCTACTCGGTGCTTAAAGTTAGCATAATTGCAAAGTAACACAGGGAAATATATGTGACATTTTAGTACATTGTATTTTGAACAAGTACATGAAGTTTCAATTATTGAAACTTGTATGACTAACGGCAGATCATGTGATTTAAGTTTGTGCCGTAAAGATCACAATCCTTTTATTTGTTATCACACCAATCTATATATGGCAATTTGGAAACAGATTTCAATGAATTATTGCTATAGATTTAATTATATTATCCGATTTCAGTCGGGAATTTCTATTAATTCAATAAATTTAGCTTGTACAGTATTGATGGGTACAGACATTACTGAAACAGATCAGTACAGTACACATGCACCAATTTGCTGGAGGGTTATGGTGGCCAAGTGGTCTAAAGCACATGCTTATAGATCCCAATGCCCATTACCACCTATACAGTATACATACATTACTCTAGTTGGCGAGAGGGCGTTAGTGGCTAAGTGGTCTACAGTGCACACTTATAGATCACAATGCCCATCACCACCTATACAGTATACATACATTACTCTAGTTGGCGAGAGGGCGTTAGTGGCTAAGTGGTCTACACTGCACACTTATAGATCACAATGCCCATCACCACCTATACAGTATACATACATTACTCTAGTTGGCGAGAGGGCGTTAGTGGCCAAGTGGTCTACAGTGCACACTTATAGATCACAATGCCCATCACCACCTATACAGTATACATACATTACTCTAGTTGGCGAGAGGGCGTTAGTGGCTAAGTGGTCTACAGTGCACACTTATAGATCACAATGCCCATCACCACCTATACAGTATACATACATTACTCTAGTTGGCGAGAGGGCGTTAGTGGCTAAGTGGTCTACAGTGCACACTTATAGATCACAATGCCTTTCACCACCTATCCAGTATACACCACTGTTAGGAAGCCTCATTATAGTCTGAAGTGTATGCTTAAGAATCACAGTGCCTCTTACCACTGGTACAAATCCACCTCCCTAGTTGTCGTAAAGATGTTGAACAATTGATTTTAATTTTACTATCAAAGTCTACTACTACTATTACTACGACAGTGATTTAGTTATAAAACCAGTTTAAATATTTACCATCCGACTTTCATTCCATTATTTTTATTTTCTAGAATTTCTTGCATATGAAATAAATGATGATTCACAAACTTTATATCATGTCTTTTGTTGTTATTGAGCAGTAATTCACCAATATATAAGAAAGCTGTTTTTGATCAGCTGGCAAAGTGTCCAAATAAACAGGTGAATCTAAATCACACATATAGGTATAAGTTGACCTGTACACTTGACCTTCAATTGAACCAGTACATTAATGTATGGAGAACTTTATTTTGTCTACATTATTGGGATCCAGATACAGAATCCATTGGCCAAGGTTTTAGACAGGAAGGAAAATGTTAATATCAAGTTAGGTGCTTAAGGTGTTAGTCTGTCCATTGGCATTGCGTATGTATTGCCTACAAACCCTAACACTACCCATGTATTGGATGGTCAAGGGGACAGGTCAATTTTGTTTGCCCCACAGTAAAAACAAAACAGCATGTTTATGTTCATCTTTAATGTTTATTGGTCACAATGAGCCTGATCAAATAGACAGTCTTTATGCATAATCATCAGAACATGGACAACCTGTACCTCAGGTGGAAGTTTACTTGCTGTTTAAGTTTAATTTAAACAGAGTATTCAATTTCTGGCTATGTGAAACCACAATGATTACTGTCACCAAGCACTTGGTATTTTGAAATACACAATGTTTTTAAATGGAACAAAAAAACCACAATGCTTCTTGCTGCAATCCCATTCAAGAATGTTTCACTTATATCGAGACATCACAAGCTATAGGTTAAGTGGCAGAAATTTTAAGCTCAGACGAACTATTGCAATGGTTCACTGTCCGTTGTGTGTTAATCTTTCACATTTTAATCATTTCCAAAACTACCAGGCCAAATTTGATGAAACTTGCTGACAATCATGCCTGGGTGAAGGGCTTTCAGATTTGCACAAATGAAGGAGTCAAGTCCCCTTGTAGGTATTGGCATAACGATGGTTCAAAGGTCAAAGTCACAGATGCAAATGAATACTGAAATGGTTAATTACTTGGACAACTATAAACTATTGTATAGGGATGTATGCGAGAACATTGCATGTAATGACATAACGATCATTTTGATATATAGTTGAAGGTCATGGGCTCAAGGTCAAGGTCACAGATATGTAAGAATACTGAAAGGGCCTAGTTTTTGCCTTTGTACTTTTAAGTAGCTGTCCATTCATTTACATTAGCTAGACTTTAAATACTAAGATGTATGGTTTTTTAGGACAAGTAATAATTAATTTGCAAATATCCTTTCACTAGGCGCCAATTGCTGAAAATTTAAATGGTCCCTGTAATTAGTGTAACTGTCCATTGAACTTCTGCATGATATATATGGCATGCCCTCAGGTAAGCGTTAAGGCCCTTGACCCTCTTGTTACCTTTGCAGTGTGCTCGGGCAAAGAGCAGGGAGGGTTCTTTAACATGCCACCCTGCAGCGACACAAGTCAACATAACAGTCGCTAACTATTTTCAAATCTTGGTTAGTCCCTACCAGGGTTTGAACCCATGACATCCAGCATACAAAGCAAGCACTCTACCAACTGAGCTACCATAGTGGTATATAGAAGATGCACTTAAAAACCATGATTTAATTGACACAGACAATTTCATACCTGTAGTTTGTAAGATTTGAGATTTTTTTGTAAGAAATGGTGTTATCTTACAAACAGTATCTTGGTAACAGAAGTTTTTTCTTGACACACCTGTGACATTAATCATACATAGGTAACTAATTACAAAATTTGTTAAGTGTTTGTCTTAAGAGTATAAACATGAAGAACATTACCTTAGTAATGCAATGATACGATGAAGATATATTTATTTCATTTTGAAAATATTTTAATATTTTTTAATCAAATATTATATCACAGTTGAATTAAGAACACAGTATACATTATAATTATTTAATACTTGTACAATTATTATATAATATAATAAATATATAACTTTATGGATTTTAAATACTTCAGCGAGGAACTTCCAATAATATGTATAGTCTGTCAGCGATATTGTGGCAGAGTGTGTACAAACACGGGCCAGTTTACTATACACAATATGTACTGTACTGTATTATTTTCGTGATGTACTCATTTTCGCTTATTTTTCGGTCGTTTGTTTTGCACGAAAATTAATACCAAGCAAAAATTATATTATGCTTACTTTGTAATAATGCATATTTAAAAAAACATGAAAATTTAACTACGCAGATATGTCTAAATTTCCTATACCGTGAAAATAAATATACAGTATAAATATACATGCTTACAGTATTTATACTGTGTGTCGTATTCGTATAGTCACGCCTTCATGGGTTCATTTGTCAACCAGCATTAATATATCCCTATTTTAGGCTATCAACATTATATAGACTCTTGCATGTTTATAAACACTCTGTCACAATATCGCTGACAGACTATACCGGTATAGGCAAACAACTTTGATCTGTCCGTTGACCTTTCATTTAAATATCTATCACGGACCAAGTACATCTGTGTATAAGGAACACAGGTGTTTATTTTTGTATAAATCAGGAGATACACTCACTTCATACAGTGAACATATGTACTGTGTATGTATTAACTTGGATCTTAACACTACCCATTTATTGGGTGGTCCCTCCTGTATGAATATTCCTAATGAAAGGTCAAACTGCCAGGTCAATGTTGTTTAGCTATAATTATAAACATAATTATATAATCATTATATAATACTGTGAATGTATAACTCCATGCACAGCCAAGCAGGATTACGTCAAAATAGACCATGTGCGGACCAGATAGCAACCTTACATATTATCATCGAGCAGTCACTGGAATTTAATTCATCACTATACAGTGTGGACCAGATAGCAACCTTAAGTATTATCATTGAGCAATCACTGGAATTTAATTCATCACTCTATATATCGATTTTCAAAAGGCTTTCGACAGTCAAGATAGAGCAGTGTTATGGAAACTCTTGGGACATTATGGTATACCAGAAAAGTTTGTTAAGATCATTAAGAACACGCAATAATGCATGAGGGTCAACTTACAGACTCCTTTTACATCACTACAGGGGTACGGCAGGGATGTTTATTGTAACCATTCTTATTCCTCCTAGCAGTTGACTGGTTTATGAGACAAACTACAAGTAATAGAAAAAATGGAATCCAGTGGACTCTTACTGAACAGCTAGATGACTTAGATTTTGCAGATGACATCGCCCTTTTGTCCCACACCCACCAACAAAAGAAAGACAATTTGCTTATAATAGAAGAGAGAGCATTTGAGACTGGCCTTATCACCAGCAAAAAGAAGACCAAAGTGCTTAAGGCAAATACCACCAGTTGTGCAAGTCTCCGAGTAATGTCAACTCCTTTGGAAGAAGTTGACTCCTTCACATATCTTGGTAGCGTTATGGATGGTCGAGGTGGCTCAGAGCAAAACATTAAATGCCAAATCAGAAAAGCAAGAGCAGCATTTAGAATGATGACAACTATTTGGAGAGCTGGTAACATCAATTTTAGTACAAAAATCAAACTTCTTAACTCAAATGTTGAAACCATTCTTCTATATGACTCGAGACATGCAAAACAACAAAATGTCTCTTAAACAAGCTCCAAGTGACTAAGACAAATCCTAAAGATCAGATGGCCAGAGAAAATCCCCAACATTGAGTTATGGGAGAAGACCAAACAACAGCCTATAGTATAGAGATCAAGCTATCAAAAGGGAAATGGTGGTGGATAGGACACACACAGAAAACCAACAAATTCAATCACACTACAAGTGCTGCAGTGGAACCCTCAAGGGAAAAGAAAAGTCGGAAGACCAAGAAACCGCTGGTGGAATAACTTGCAAACAGAAATAGACTGAGATGGCAAGATCTAGTCAGACTCGCACAGAATAGAGGAGGAATGTTGTCGATGTACCTCCCTGGTACCACAGGCATAAGTAAGTAAGTAAGTAAGTTAACTTCATGCAGGATTGTAAAATCACAAATATCTGTGGGGAATTAACTTCATTGTTTTTCATGGATTAATGGATACAATGAACTTCTTTTTGTTATTACTAAGTCCCCTTATTAACCTTAGTAACATTAATTCTCAAAAAAAAAAAACAAAAACAAAAACAAACAAAACAACAAAACATTGGCCAAATTCTCCACCTGGAGAAATGGAATTGAGGCCTTTAATGTGATTTATTTTCACGAGACACAATTCCACGAAGTTATCTCCCAATGGAATTATATAAATTACAAAACCACTAAGTTTTTACCCCATGAAAGTAAATGAAGTTCTTCAGCAAAGTACTTCCAGGAACATAGGAACATTTAGTCCTGTAGATAAGTTCCTCTGATCATTAAAACAAGTAAAGCAGCAAGGTCTGGTCGCACACCAAGAACAAGACTTGCGATTTTTATACATGGCACTAGTATGATCCTTAAATGAGATATTATAACAAGGTCCAGGAAACCCTAAACTCTAACAAGACAGATTTAATTTTTTAATTGAGATTCCATAGTTTTAAATTTCAAAGACAGGTAAATCACTCTCTCTCTCTCTCTCTCTCTCTCTCATAACGATAGACCCTTCTTTCAAAATCTGATTTTAACAAAAATATAAAATGCTTTTTAAAAACCCTACACATACACGTACACACACTCTCTCTCTCTCTCTCTCTCTCTCTCTCTCTCTCTGTTATAATGATAAAGATCCTGCTTTGAAAAATCTGATTAAAAAAATAACTTTTTTTTTAAAAAAAAAAACCTCTAGAACTAAACAAAACTCTAGAACCAAACAATCTAAAATAAAAGATAAAATTTTGAATTCTCGTTTGAAAAGGTAACCACTGCAAATCAGGAAATTTTCATGTTCATTTTAATTTTTACATGAAAAGATGACAGTAACAATAGTAAAAACTTTGATTCATTGCAACCATTTGTTCAGTCAAATTTTTGGCATTATAATGGCGTTTGGCAATAAATCATGCCTTATTAAGAAAAACATAGAAGACATGCATTTAGGACTTCAAAATACTGTGTTACAAAATTATCGAGGGTCATTATAATGAGGTTTAAGTGTACATGTAATTCACTTGTATTTGCAATCATTGTCTTCTGATATGTGTATACAGTTAAACCTGTCTATAAAAGCCACCTAAGGGAATCAATAAAAGTGGCATTTTATGGCCAGGTGGCCCTTATATAGTGGTTTAACTATTTAAATATCATAAATGAAGAGTAATTGGGATGAAATTTTACTGGCCTTTAAAAGTAGGTGGCCCTTTTATAGAGGTTTAAATAGCTTAAGTAAATAGTAATTGTGATGAAATTTTACCGGCCATTAAAAGCAGGTGGCCCTATTATAGAGGTTTAAAAGCTTAATTAAAGAGTATTTGGAATAAAGTTTACTGGCCTTTAAAAGCAGGTGACCCTTATACAGAGGTTTAAATAGTTTCAGTAAAGAGTATTAGAAATAAAGTTTTACTGGCTTTTAAAAGCAGGTGGCCCTTATATAGAGTCTTTAAGACAGGTTTATCTGTACAACTTGTCGTCAGATATGTGAATATTTTGAAATGAGGAGTACTGCAAAAATTATTAACATGGAAATTTTCTGATTTACACTTAGCAATATTTTTTTTTATGCCTTGTGGTAACTAAGGAAAGTATGATCCTGACTGAGATACGTGGTAATGAATTCCGGAAACTTCCACTTAGTAACTATTTCTTCAAACATTTTCGCTGCATTCAGAAGTCTCTGTTCATCTTTAACATTTATGAAGTTACATGATACTTCCGATGACCAAAGTAGTTCTTGAATGATTTCCAAAATTAATTTGTGTACCATTGCCATGGTAACAGTCATCCCATTATCTTCCAGCTTTGCCTGGTGACGTATCCATTGCCAAACCTGTGTAAAGAAATCACAAAGGACTTTTAAATACATGTAGTTGGAATATACACATTAAAAATTCAATACATTTATATGGAAAACATATACCCTATATGTATAGGGCACATTGAAAAAAATAAATCAGATGTTTTCCAGTTCTACATTGTTCCTTTGCATTTTCCAGCACTTGTGTAGATGTTTTAGACAGTTTTCTACATGGTTTCTTAGCATTTTCAGAACCCATGTAGATTTATAATTATTGTATCTGGTACATATGAGAAAAATTTATTTTTTGATTGGATGACTACATGCAAACTTTGAAACATTAGTGCCTGCTGCAGAGATGTTTGCTGGTCAGAGTTATCTCCTCTTTGATGTGCATAGATGGTGCTAAAACAAAACAATAGTTTTGTTTATAGATGGAGAGTTCCTTAGATGGTCAGAATGATTCGGGAGACCATTGGCATTTGGTTGACATATCTCAATTTTCCCAAAGACAACACTGATACAAAAGTAATTTCAGATTAACAAATTTTAGACTTGAAATATATAATTCAAATGTCAGATATCATTTTGATATCAATAATTCCAAAACTGATGGTGAGAAAAATAAAGAAAAATTCATTTCTTACATTTACACTCTTAGCATTTGGCTGAGATGACATAAATATGACCTTGGTTATGATGTTGCTATTCTATGACCCAAAGACTCGAAACAAAAATTTGTAAAATATCTGTGGTAATCAAAAACAAACATTCCAGTCCAAGTTCAAATCACAACTCAAAAACTAAAAAACAAATTAAAAACTTTGAAAAACTGTCATATTTAGTTACGAACATGTACTGTCACCAGGGAAGTGAGGCTGGGTGCTTTGGAAGGGTAAGTAAAAGTCACCATCATGTGTACGAGTATCTCTTTGACGTTACGAGGATCATTCAGATAATGTATTTAAAACAAGGAAAAATATAAATATTATTGATAAAAATAGCAATGTAGTGTTTATCTACAGCATAGTTGCAAATAATATTTAAGTCTGTTTAGCATCACTTTTAGTATGTTCATTTCCATGGTGCACTATTTCCAATGCACATTTTTTTCACTGCAAAGTGGGCCATCACCAAACTCTACATGACATCAATGTATTGTCTAAGCTGTGCTTCATTGTAATTTTTTTTATAAATGGCATCAAAAAACAAATTTGAAAACCTAGGTAGGAACTAAACATCTTCTAGAAAATAACTACCAGCTTCCCAAAAATGACCTTTGACCTTAGACTCTTACCTGTGACCTGGAAATTTCTGCAGTAGCTGAATCTTCTACAGCTCCTTTGAAGAAGTAATGACCTTGACCTATAGACAAAATATAAAAAAAATTTGCAAGTAATGACCCTGGTCTACGGAAAACATTTAATAAATTTAGCAAAAAAATTACCTTGACCTATAGACTATGGAAAACGGAATTTAGCAAGTAATGACCTTGACCTATGAACTTACTAGCCAGGTTACATATTCAGATTTCAATATGTCAACAAGGTCAAATCTGTTGCAAGGAAACTACAGTTAAAAATAACATAACATGTTGACCTTGAACGAAAGTTCATGAAGTTCTTTTCACAAAACAGATGATATTTCATACTTCACGGAACTACAGTAAAACCTCTTTATAATGCCCCACGATAACTTTGCCACCTCACTTATCACCACACTATTTCGAATTTCCAAAATCCATTTTCTTTATGTTTTTCTTCATCCGCCTCTCCCCATTTATTGCAAAACCCCTTTATAACGCCAAAATAACTTAACAAATGGTGGCGATATATGAAGGTTTTACTGTACTACTATTATAGTGTAGGACCTCAGTGGCAGAGTGGTCTAAAGTGTGTGCCTCTCACTTCCTATGTTTGAATCCCACTGGGGCCGGTTCTAGTGTAAGAAAGTTTCACCTGTATCGAGAAGTTACTAGCTATAGGCAAAGTGGCAGAAGGTTCGACCTTTGCAGTGTGCACAGGGCAATGTGCAAGGAAGGTTCTTTTAAATGCTATGCCTGCTGTGAAACACGGCATCACTTTTTAAGGTCTCTACCAAAGGACCTTCTGACTTTCATTTCTAAATGTTGCATGCTTGGCGAAAGAACAGTCGCTTCCTATTTTAAGTCTTGATCAGACCTGTGCAGGGTTCTAAAACACAACTTCCCAAATATGGATCAATCACTCTACCAACTCAGCTACTGTAGTGGTAATAATGAATAATGGGGTTCACCGCTGTACCACGTGATCAAAATCTCTTAACATTTGTGCATAACATTTTGAAAAAACTCCACGTCACAAATTCCCAAAATGATGTCATTTTCACAGGAAAATGTCATCTTATTTGATTCAATATCCATTAGAAGTAAGTGTTCCACACAAATGTTAGAGAGTATCACAAGGTACAGCGGCGAACCCCATTGTGAGACTGGGGCCTGGATTATAAAGGATACCCACCCTTTAACAAAGGTCCATGGACAATAATGTATACTCACCCCTTAACCAAGCTTCTATAAATAGAATGCCAACTGTGATGTTATGTTTTAATCCAATATATGTTACACTTCCCTAAAACATAAACAAGAGGTCAATGGGCCTTATTGCTCAGGTGAGCTAAAAACTAATAAAGTACAGGTAGTTCCAAAATACAATCAAACCTGCCTCAAAGGCCACCTCTATATAAGGGTCATCTGTTTATAAAGGCCACCTCTATATAAGGGCCACCTGCTTATAAAGGCCACCTTTATATAAGGGCCACCTGCTTTTAAAGGCCAGAAAAATTGTATACAAATTGTTCTTTATTTATATAATTTGAACCTGTATATAAATGTCACCTACCCAAAAAGACCACTTTTATTTGTTCACTCAGGTGGCCTTTATGGAGAGGTTTGACTGCACTCAAATACTGTATTTTTGCTGTGTACTCATTTTTGCTTGTTTTGTGTTGTTATTTTTGCATGAAAATTAATACCAAGAAAAATTATATTATACTTATTATGTTATAATGCGTATTTCAAAAACGTGAAAATTTAACTTTGTGGATATGTCTAAATATCGTATACCACCAAAATAAATACACGCGGAATTAAAGATGTTTACAGTATGTAAAAGTGGTTAGCTTTGTGAAGTGAAATACATGTATTTCTAACCTCTGTTTTTGTGCAGATTTTGACCTCACAAAACCTGTCCAAGACATCTATCCAAATCTGCACAAAACCCTTAGTCAGAAGTACTTCATCATACGAAACCAAAAACTTTATTTTAATATACTGTAACCATTTTTAATTTCACATGTATTTATTTTCAAGGTGAATGAAATTTAGACATATTCAAGTACGGGTAGTTAAATTTTCATGTTTTTTTTAAATAAGCACTATAACACAAGATGCATAATACATGTATAATTTTTGTTTGGTATTAATTTTCACACAAAACAAACAACTTCCATAAAAGTGAAAATTTGTACACCACTAAAAAAATACAGTAGTAGAACCTGTAAAAACTAAACCATGTCCTGTAAACTGATTGGCTATTGATGACATTTTATACATTTACAGATGGCATCTTCAACAAATCTGCAGTAGTAACATTTACCTCAGATCTTAATGCTGTAAGCTGATTGGCTGATGGTGGCATTTTATCCAACTTACAGAGGACATTTTTAATATTTACATCAGATCTTAATACTGTAAGCTGATTGGCTGATTATGAGATTTTATCTAACTTACCATGGGCATCTTTAACATTTACATCAGATCTTAATTCTGTAAGCTGATTGGCTGATTATGAGATTTTATCTAACTTACCATGGGCATCTTTAACATTTACATCAGATCTTAATTCTGTAAGCTGATTGGTTGATGGTGACATTTTATCTAACTTACAGAGGACATTTTTAACATTTACATCAGATCTTAATACTGTAAGATGATTGGCTGATGGTGACAATTTATCTAACTTAGCGAGGACATCATTAACAAATCTGCAGTAGTAACATTTACATCAAATCTTAATACTGTAAGCTGATTGGCTGATAGTGACATTTTATCTAACTTACTGAGGGCATCTTTAACATTTACTTCAGATCTTAATTCTGTAAGCTGATTGGTTGATGGTGACATTTTATCTAACTTACTGAGGGCATCTTAAACATTTACATCAGATCTTAATTCTGTAAGCTGATTGGCTGATGGTGACATTTTATCTAACTTACTGAGGGCATCTTTAACATTTACATCAGATCTTTATACTGTAAGCTGATTGGCTGATGGTGACAATTTATCTAACTTACCGAGGGCATCTTTAACAAATCTGCAGCAGTAACATTTACATCAGATCTTAATACTGAAAGCTGATTGGCTGATGGTGACATTTTTCTAAATAACTGAAAATATAAGACGAAAAACACATTTGTTAACAAATGAAAAATTACCTATTAATTTGAAAACTCAATTAAACCATTCAATCTGTAGTTGCAACAGGTAGGTGTACAAAGGTCATCATTTGTTCATTCATTAATTCATTCATTCATTCATTCATTCATTTATTCATTCATTCATTCATTCATTCATTCATTCATTCATTCATTCATTCATTTATTGGTTCATTCATTCATTCACATTCATTCATTCATGCAATTGTCTGTTCATCCATTGATTCATTTGTTGGTCATTCATTCATTCATTTTCATTCTTATGACACAATCCTCAGTCTTGTATAAATAGTCATTTTTATTTTTGCACTGTGGTGTTAAGTGTGGGCCAGATAACACTAGGCTACCCTGATGTGACCATGACTGGTGGTGCATATTGTGCTTATGTCAGCCAGATAACACTAGGCTACCCGAATGTAACCATGACTGGTGGTGCATATTGTGCTTATGTCAGCCAGATAACACTAGGCTACCCGAATGTGACCACGACTGGTGGTGCATATTGTGCTTATGTCAGCCAGATAACACTAGGCTACCCGAATGTGACCACGACTGGGCATATTGTGCTTATGTCAGCCAGATAACACTAGGCTACCCCAATGTGACCACGACTGGTGGTGCATATTGTGCTTATGTCAGCCAGATAACACTAGGCTACCCGAATGTGACCACGACTGGTGGTGCATATTGTGCTTATGTCAGCCAGATAACACTAGGCTACCCGAATGTGACCATGACTGGTGGTGTGTATTGTGCTAATGTCAGCCAGATAACACTAGGCTACCCGAATGTGACCACGACTGGTGGTGTGTATTGTGCTAATGTCAGCCAGATAACACTAGGCTACCCCAATGTGACCACGACTGTGGTGTGCATATTGTGCTTATGTCAGCCAGATAACACTAGGCTACCCGAATGTGACCACGACTGGTGTGTATTGTGCTTATGTCAGCCAGATAACACTAGGCTACCCGAATGTGACCATGACTGGTGGTGTGTATTGTGCTAATGTCAGCCAGATAACACTAGGCTACCCGAATGTGACCACGACTGGTGGGTGTATTGTGCTAATGTCAGCCAGATAACACTAGGCTACCCGAATGTGACCATGACTGGTGGTGTGTATTGTGCTAATGTCAGCCAGATAACACTAGGTACCCGAATGTGACCATGACTGGTGGTGTGTATTGTGCTTATGTCAGCCAGATAACACTAGGCTACCCGAATGTGACCATGACTGGTGGTGTGTATTGTGCTTATGTCAGCCAGATAACACTAGGCTACCCGAATGTGACCACGACTGGTGGTGTGTATTGTGCTAATGTCAGCCAGATAACACTAGGCTACCCGAATGTGACCACGACTGGTGGTGTGTATTGTGCTAATGTCAGCCAGATAACACTAGGCTACCCGAATGTGACCACGACTGGTGGTGTGTATTGTGCTAATGTCAGCCAGATAACACTAGGCTACCCTAATGTGACCACGACTGGTGGTGTGTATTGTGCTAATGTCAGCCAGATAACACAAGGCTACCCTAATGTGACCACGACTGGTGGTGTGTATTGTGCTAATGTCAGCCAGATAACACTAGGCTACCTGAATGTGACCAGGACTGGTGGTGTGTATTGTGCTAATGTCAGCCAGATAACACTAGGCTACCTGAATGTGACCAGGACTGGTGGTGTGTATTGTGCTAATGTCTGCCAGATAACACTAGGCTACCCGAATGTGACCACGACTGGTGGTGTGTATTGTGCTAATGTCAGCCAGATAACACTAGGCTACCCTGATGTGACCACGACTGGTGGTGTGTATTGTGCTAATGTCAGCCAGATAACACTAGGCTAACCTGGTGTGACCATGACTGGTGGTGCATATTGTGCTAATGTCAGCCAGATAACACTAGGCTACCCGAATGTGACCATGACTGGTGGTGCATATTGTGCTAATGTCAGCCAGATAACACTAGGCTACCCGAATGTGACCATGACTGGTGGTGTGTATTGTGCTAATGTCAGCCAGATAACACTAGGCTACCCTAATGTGACCACGACTGGTGGTGTGTATTGTGCTAATGTCAGCCAGATAACACAAGGCTACCCTAATGTGACCACGACTGGTGGTGTGTATTGTGCTAATGTCAGCCAGATAACACTAGGCTACCTGAATGTGACCAGGACTGGTGGTGTGTATTGTGCTAATGTCAGCCAGATAACACTAGGCTACCCTAATGTGACCACGACTGGTGGTGTGTATTGTGCTAATGTCAGCCAGATAACACAAGGCTACCCTAATGTGACCACGACTGGTGGTGTGTATTGTGCTAATGTCTGCCAGATAACACTAGGCTACCCTAATGTGACCACGACTGGTGGTGTGTATTGTGCTAATGTCTGCCAGATAACACTAGGCTACCCTGATGTGACCACGACTGGTGGTGTGTATTGTGCTAATGTCAGCCAGATAACACTAGGCTACCCTGATGTGACCACGACTGGTGGTGTGTATTGTGCTAATGTCTGCCAGATAACACTAGGCTACCCTTATGTGACCACGACTGGTGGTGTGTATTGTGCTAATGTCTGCCAGATAACACTAGGCTACCCTGATGTGACCACGACTGGTGGTGTGTATTGTGCTAATGTCTGCCAGATAACACTAGGCTACCCTGATGTGACCACGACTGGTGGTGTGTATTGTGCTAATGTCAGCCAGATAACACTAGGCTACCCTGATGTGACCACGACTGGTGGTGTGTATTGTGCTAATGTCAGCCAGATAACACTAGGCTACCCTGATGTGACCATGACTGGTGGTGTGTATTGTGCTAATGTCAGCCAGATAACACTAGGCTACCCTGATGTGACCACGACTGGTGGTGTGTATTGTGCTAATGTCAGCCAGATAACACTAGGCTACCCTGATGTGACCATGACTGGTGGTGTGTATTGTGCTAATGTCAGCCAGATAACACTAGGCTACCCTGATGTGACCATGACTGGTGGTGTGTATTGTGCTAATGTCAGCCAGATAACACTAGGCTACCCTGATGTGACCACGACTGGTGGTGTGTATTGTGCTAATGTCAGCCAGATAACACTAGGCTACCCTGATGTGACCATGACTGGTGGTGTGTATTGTGCTAATGTCAGCCAGATAACACTAGGCTACCCTGATGTGACCACGACTGGTGGTGTGTATTGTGCTAATGTCAGCCAGATAACACTAGGCTACCCGAATGTGACCATGACTGGTGGTGTGTATTGTGCTAATGTCTGCCAGATAACACTAGGCTACCCTGATGTGACCATGACTGGTGGTGTGTATTGTGCTAATGTCAGCCAGATAACACTAGGCTACCCTGATGTGACCATGACTGGTGGTGTGTATTGTGCTAATGTCTGCTTTGCACTAGCACAGACTTAAGATGATGGTTATAGTGTTGGGTGCTAGCTCACCAAAACAGCAGTTACAGGGGTTGATGCCCCAGTAGCAAATTATCTTGACACCAGGTAAGTCAGCAGTGATGTAAAAATGAAGTAACTTGCTTGGGGTCACAATATAACCCCATTGGGATTCAAACCCATACCTTTAGATCTTTGATTCTCTACCCACTGAGCTTTATGCCTAGTCTTTGCCACCTTGGCCGATTTTGATAGCAAAGGTACAGGAAGAATTTAAAACATACACACACTAAATGTTATCACAAAGAAACAGATTTAAACAAAATGAAACCAGCCGCTATAGGTTGTGTTTTGTGGCATTTTTAAAAGATGTAGTATTCAACAGAGTTGTTATAAGGTTCTTTTTTTTAAAAAAAATATCCTGGGGTCAGTTGTTTGAAGCTTAATTAGTTTAATCAATTGATTACCGGTAGTCAAAATTTAAATTTTGCATAATTTCAGATATATTGTGAACTTGAAGTTGAAATGTTGAAAATGAATAAAAATTCCATCAAATTTGAACACATTGAAATAAAAATACATGTACCAATTTGATAGTGATATTTTGATTCTATTCATATTTTAATTTTCAGCTAATCACCGATTAAACTAATCAAGCTTCGAACAACTGGGTCCTGCTGTTTGTGATGTCATCACTGGCGATCCTTTATCTATTGTTGTCATAAACTGATTTTTATTATCGATCACAAAGTTTATCAGCAATCATTGCCAACAATGGCAGGTATTTTCCAGGTTGTTGTCAAGCTCATTTCCTTTCCATTCCTTCTTCCTGGCAGATTGTGATCTGATAATTTATCCGTATCCAGGGACAACCAGGTCTTATGTTTGGGAGGTGTTTGATTATTTAAAAGTTAAATAAGATGATGCAAATTAAAGAAACAGAATTGGGTTATTACCACAAATTAAATAACTTATTACAATATTGTCAGCTTTATTTGTTACTGATGTGCATTTATAAATTTTAATGCAAAAATATACTGTAAACTTTTTAACATTTGCGTGTATCAATTATCAAGGTACATGTGTATGAAATTAAGACATATCTGTGCAGTTAAATTTTTGAGTCTTATAAATATGCACTATAACACAATCAGCATACGGTAATGTAATTTTCGCTCGCTATTTATTTTTCGCTGTAAAAATGACCACAAAATAAGCGAAAAATAGCATACCACGAAAAATTAATATGATGACAGTAATTTTGATTATTAATCGAATGATCGATGGATGTGTCTCTCCAGTTATAGATTGTTGATTTTTATCTAAGTGGACATCACTACCTGCTGTATATGGTAAACTAAACATTTTGATTTAGGTGAATCTCCAGCCCTCAAAGTGGGTTTCAAAAGCAAGTGGCCAGCTGGCCACCAATTTGAATTTTCAGGTGGCCAGTGGAAACTCCAAGTGGCCAGGCAATCTTTTTTTTGCAAATGAAGGAAAATTAAGGCATCTTTTAGGTATTGAAAACAAAAGTGCCTCTTTTTAAAACTGACTTACAATCACTTCCATACATCAGTGTTATAAATAACAATAATGATGATGTAAAGTGTCCATTATACTGCCTGAATTGGTAACAGTATCATGAACATTTTGTTAGGCAGAAATAATATCAGTTCCCTGGTCACAAAAGTTCAAATTTAAAGTAGACAAGCTGGCCACCATTCAGAAATTTTAGGTCGCCAGACACAATGCCAGGTCGATTTGGCCACCATTTTAGTTGACAAATTGAGAGCTAATCTCCTATCAATGTTCATACCGGTACATTGCACCAAGTTTCATAAAATTGTGATTTAGTTTTGTAGAACAAAAACTAAGATGGATGAATGGAAGAATGAGCGAGCGCATACAACATGTACTCACCTTTTCTTCAATTGATTAATTGAATGGGATTTTACATCGCAGTCAAGAATATTTCACTTATATTGAGACATCACCAGCTATAGGTGAAGTGGCAAAAATTTTTTTTACCTTTGCAATGCAGTGTGCTTAAGGACATTGGGCACAGTGTTTTTTAGCATGCCAATCCTGTCGTGACACAGGGCATCTGTTTTGTAGCTCTCTTCCTAAGGGCCCTGTGACTTTTATTTCTAAATGCCAAAATACTTTGAGAAAGAACAATTACTACTTATTTTCAAATATTAGTCTGACTCAAGCCAGGGTTGGAAAAGACAATCTCCTACATAAGAAATAAGCACTCTACCAAGTTAGCTACCATAGTGGGAGATAATTAATCAGTAATATAATATAATTAATATACTTCACACAAAGTACTATGACGATAACAAAATGTCTAGAACACATGTACAAGTGATAATTACAGTCACTAAATGTGTTAATTTACTACTCAGGAAAAATTACCTCATGCATCGGACCTACAAGACGTTTGTCGTACACCATAAACCCGTCAACGCCTGCTTCAATTTCCTTTTTCTTACCACTGTAAAAGATTTAATAATAAAATAACTTAATAAGCTAGCTCTGAGAATTCTGATTTATGGTGTTTGCCATATGAAAAATTCAACCATACCTGGTCTAGACTCGAGATGTACTCCAGCTGGACTACAGCTGAATTTTTAAATGTCTTGTTAGACTTGAGAGGGACAGGTACTTTTTCAAAGTTATTCCAGCTGGAGTTTTTCGAAAGTATGACTGTACTTTTTCCAAAGCATGACTGGATTTTCTAAAGTACAGCTGGACTTTTTCTAAAATACTGCTAGACTTTATGAATGTGAACTTTCTGATAAAAGTCTACAAATAATTTTTTAACTGGAAACAAAATTTCTAACGATTTTAGCAAGATGTTCACATTTAAACCTTTTATTTTATGACTTTGCCCTAATTTTTTACTTATGAAAAAAAAATTAACTGAACAATACTTTTGAATTAAAAACTTTTAAGAATGAATGAATGAATGTAAACAATGAACTACATATCAAAAATAACTTAATAAGTGACAAAAAGAAAGAATAGACTACAAAGTACATGTATTAAGAATGACTACGGTAAATACCAGTAAATGAGGAAAGGAAGCAAGGAAGGATGAAAAGAAAAAGAAAACAATGAACTGTATATATCACAAAATAAGACTGACTGACTTACTGAATGAATGAATGAATGAATGAATGAATGAATGAATGACAAAAGAAAAGAATGCACTACATTTATCACAAATTACAGAAAATGGATGAATGAATGAATGAAAGAGTGGCTGACTAAATGAATGAATGAATGAACATACTGTCACTTAAAATCAAGACAAAAAATAATTATCAAATATTAAATATTTACAGTACTTTTATTGGTATTTTACAGTTTTTTCAAACATCAATATTTCTTTAGAAAGCACTCATTTGTCTGTCCATCACACCTGTTAACCAGGTAATTTATTGTTAATTATTAAATTTACCTGACCACTTTTTCAACTATTTGTTGATAAGAAGTGTTAGATTTTGGCACATCAGGCAGGATCAGTGCAGCCATCCCCCCTGTGGCATGGCATCCATGTTTATGACAAGTTTTCACAACCAAATCCATGTAACTTTTCAAGAAGTGTCTGTCCATCGAAACATATTTATTTCTATCAGGTAAAACAAACTCTGGTCTATGACCTAATTTAAAAAAAAAAATCTTATTATTAACAACAAATTTACAGTAATGCATGTTCAGTAAACATATTAATTTTCGTGGTGTACTAATTTCCGCTTATTTCTGGGTAATTTGTTTTTTCTGTGAAAATTTATACCAAGTGAAAATTATATTATGCTTAATGTGTAATAGCATATATTTAAAAACATTAAAATTTAACTACATGGAAATATCTAAATTTCATATACTTTGAAAATAAATACACACAAAATTAAATACTTTTTACAGTATTAGAGATGTGTGAATGATCAATAATAATCAATCAATTATGACCAGTTTTTAATCGATGATCAATGCCTGTGCATTGTGCTGATGGCATTATACAGCAGGATTCTTTATCGTGCCATTCCTACAACTAAATGTGATCTTGTTTGTTTTAATTCCCATCCAAAACAAGAGGCCCATGGGCCTTATACGCTCACCTGATAACTAATGGCTAGCTGATAGATTTAAAGTAAACGTAAATACTAAACCCCAATGACTTTTTTCTTTACATCAAAATGATCATTGTATTAATACCTACAACATTCTAATATACATGCCTATACAAAAAGTTTATAGTTTTCAAGATAATTAACCATTTCAATATTGTTTTGCATCTGTGACCTTGACCTTTGAACCCATGACCTTTTTCTATACATCAAAATGATCGTTGCATCAATACCTACAACATTCTAATATACATGCCTATACAAAAAGTTTATAGTTTTCGAGATAATTAACCATTTCGGTGTTGTTTCGCATCTGTGACCTTGACCTTTGAACCTATGACCTTTTTCTATACATCAAAATGATCGTTGTATCAATACCTACAACATTATAATATACATGCCTATACAAAAAATTTATAGTTTTCGAGATAATTAACCATTTCAGTATTGATTCGCATCTGTGACCTTGACCTTTGAACCCATGACCGTTTACTATACATCAAAACGATTGTTGTATCAATACCTACAACATTCTAATATAAATGCCTATACAAAAAGTTTATAGTTTTCGAGATAATTAACCATTTCGGTATTGTTTCGCATCTGTGACCTTGACCTTTGAACCCATGACCTTTTTCTATACATCAAAATAATCGTTGTATCAATATCTACAACATTCCAATATAAATGCCTATACAAAAAGTTTATAGTTTTCGAGATAATTAACCATTTCAGTATTGATTCGCATCTGTGACCTTGACCTTTGAACCCATGACCTTTTTCTATACATCAAAATGATCGTCGTATCAATACCTACAACATTCTAACATACATGCCTATACAAAAAGTTTATAGTTTTCGAGATAATTAACCATTTCGGTGTTGTTTTGCATCTGTGACCTTGACCTTTGAACCCATGATCTTTTTCTATACATCAAAATGATCGTTGTATCAATACCTACAACATTCTAATATACATGCCTATACAAAAAGTTTATAGTTTTCGAGATAATTAACCATTTTGGTATTGTTTCGCATCTGTGACCTTGACCTTTGAACCCATGACCTTTTTCTATACATCAAAATGATCGTTGTATCAATACTCACAACATTCTAATATACATGACTATACAAAAAGTTTATAGTTTTCGAGATAATAATTATAATCAGAGGTAAAAAAAATTAGGTCACGACCTCACAATTGACCTTGACCTCATTTTGAAGATACTAACAAGAAGATGTCAAAACTGAAAACCCCATGTCATTATCTGGTCAAGTACTCGAGTTATAACAATTTGAAGCTATTTTACGATTTTTTTCAAAATTAAACGCAAAAACGCGTAACCCATTTTTCGACCGAATTTCACAAAATGAACAAACTATAGGCTTAAGACCCTAGAGAAGCCAAATATCTCATCAGATTTTTCTCCAAACAATACTTTCGGAGAAGAAGATTTTTTAAGATTTTTGCACCCCTAGGTCACCTTGACCTAGTTATGGTAGCCATGGCAACGCCACGAACAAATCTGAATTGCACCGACCCAGACATGCTTCTGACCAAGTCTCATGAAATCTGCCAAGTACTTTCAGAGGAGAAGTCGAAAATGTAAAAAGTTTACGACGACAACGACGACGACGACGACGACGACGACAGACAACGGACAAATTGTGATCAGAAAAGCTCACTTGAGCCTTTGGCTCAGGTGAGCTAAAAACTGTGACTTTCATTTCCTAATGCTGAGTGCTTGGAAAAAGAACAGTCACCACCCACTTTCAAGTCTTGGGTCAGACCCACTCTGGTTTCAACCCAGGACCTCCCACTTACTGAGTGAGCACTCTATCAACCCAGTAACCACAGTGGTTTAAGAGATAAGGCCATTGTTCTATTTCTGTGATGTACCAATACTGGAAAGGCGAACGGTAACTAAATACTGAAAAATTGTTACTAGGCCTAACATAAAAGTTATGTTGGTTTGCTCCACCCACCCACCCACCCACACACCTCAGTGAAATCAGGACCTACTGAAAAGATTTTATTTAACTTTTTTTATTCTTTTATTTTTTTTCCCAAAACACCAATTTTCCAAATTGTACCATAATAATTTTTGGTGTTAATTTTCAGAACACTGAAAAGTTCTGGTCAAAATAAAATGAAAAATTCCCCATACTACCTCTCCGCTCTGAAAAATCTGGATCAAGAGAGAGTAAACCAACATATTTTTAAGGCCTGCCTTATTCAATTTTATTTTTATTGTCAATGCTTAAGATTCATATGAACCAAAATGGCAATAAGGCTCAATTTTTGAGGGATGGAGTGGAGTTTTTTATGCCCCAGTCAAGATTCTTTTACTTATATCGAGGCTGTCATTTTTGGGGTGGTGTAGGAAACCAGAGTATGAAGAAAAACCACAGACCTTCAGCAAATGAACTGCCAAACTTTATTATACTAGGATCTTTACTGAGTAGGATTCAAACCTGACGGTGAAAGGTTCTGTGATCTGTAAGCGTGTGCTATAATCAACTCACTCCCCCCTATCCAGTCCAGTCGACTTGATATTAAGGAGATTAGGTTATAAAATTCAAAGTGATTATTGCCCCGTACGTGTCAATAACAAAATGTGTTATTACCACATATTTTTTATACCTGTATTTTATAGTATACATGTACATGGGCTTTATAACTTTATGATTGGCTATAAATACATCAATTTAGTGATAAAGTAAATTTAATAGAAACTTGTCATATTTGGGTCGAATAATAGATTATTTTGATAAAAACATAAATGCAGCTTTAGATCTGCCATTTTGTTTTTCGTCATAAGGTCTGATAGTTTTTTGCATTCATCACGATCAAAGATCGATCATCGATCATTTAGACAGCAACTTTTTGGAAGAATATCAATAACATTTTGTTTTTATTCAAAATTGGAATATTTCATCCTATTCAATTGATGTATGAAGTTACATGGGTATGGTTATAGGGGTATAAAAAATATGTGGTAATAACATCTGCCTATAAAATTTCGAAATGTTGATGAGGTAATTATGCCTCGAAGATCAAATGGACTACATGTATTAGGGTTTCCTAGGTTACCTAGTGGTATGCCATGACAACAGTAAGTTATTTAATTCTAATATAAAATTATTGAATTTCATGAAAAAAATCCTCACCAAATTTGTTGATAAAGATGCCGAGTAGTCCCATATCCCCAATTCAATCCAGCGGATGGTCTCGCAGTTCATATAAAATATCCTCCATTTCAAAAGATGCAAAAATATTCTCGATTAAAACACAAGCTTTGGTACAGCCATGTGTCAAAGAAAGCTAAAAGAAAAAGTGATATAAGACAAATTTGTATTATCAAACAAATTATTAACTACTGTAAAACATGAAATTTTCGCGTGCATGTTATTTTCGCGTAATTCGCGAGTTCATAAAAAATTGTGAAAATAATATGCGTGAAAATAAATTTGATCGAATAAATATGAGTAGACTTTTACGACTTTTACATGAGAGGCTCACGATGGGATCGGACTCTCAATGGGGTATCGCGAAAATTTCATCCCGTGAAATGACTTTGATACAAATATCGCGAAAATAAAGTGTTTTACAGTATTAGTTCAGTGGAGTACTGTAGTTTGACACCCCAGTCAAGAATCTTTTACCCATAACTAGGTGTGAGTTCATGGATATTTGGAGGAAACCAGTGTGCGATGAGAAGACCAACGATTTTTGGCAAGTGAACTGACAAATTTTCTCAAACTAGGAACTGTCAAGAGTGTGTCCAAATCTAGGCAGTGACAGGTGTTAAGGGTTGAGACTGTTATTCAATGGTAGAAAAAACCAGTGTATCCCCCCCCAAAAAAAAAAATAAATAAATAAATACATGTCAGCCTTTAGCAAGTAAACTGACTTTTCATTTGAAATGAATTATAATGCGCTAACACGCATTATTCAGTTTGCTTTGCACGGCAATGGCAGTTATAGCACTATAAACACCATTTCTAGACAGTTTAATGGTTAATTAATACTATTTACAAATTTCTGATGATGTAGTTACTGATATCCGAGGTTGCTGATCAACTCTTTAAAGGAGTCAATGGAGCTTGCAGCAAAGCAATGACTTTTTGTGGAAGTGAATTTCAAAGTGATATGAGTGCTATGAAAAAAGAATCTTGGTAGCTATGTTTACATAATTCAAGTCCTCGTTATTTACTGTACACCTTAATACTTTTATCAGTATCTAGGTGTTCGAGTTGGATAACAAATGAACTCCTGGCATACTATAAACCAGCTTTTATTCGCGGATATTAACTTTCACGATTCTGTTATCTAACTAATTTTGCGACTATTAACTTTCGCGATATAGAAATTAGTTGAACATTTGGTATTAATAAAATCGTTTTTGGAAACAAATTAGCAACAATTAACTTTCGCGATTAATTTGTACTCGCTAAAAACGCGAAAGTTAATAGCACATGAACAAAAGTTGGTCTACAGTAAACAATGACATTAAATTTCTTAAGGTAGTAAATAAATCAATGTTTTATATAACAAAGAGGTGTTGCTAATAGTATGGTATTACAAACAACCAATAAAAGTCTCTATAGGAGGTTGAGGTGGAGGCAAATAAAATGGCCACTTGCTGATTCCAATCCTTCAGTTGTGACGACATAGTACTGGTATAATCCCATCATGATAGTGAAAATGTCAAAAACAATTAACACTGAAGAAAGTCAACTGTTAAAAGATATCCCCCAACAGGAACCCGTTTCCATGGAAAACTACTAACACAAGGCTTTAATGATTTTAAGGACTTTGACTTACAGTCCTTTATTAGAATAAGTTGATAAAACATACCACATCTTAAATCAGGGACAACCTATTCCATGGAAACTTATAAAACAAGGCTTTAATGATTTAAGGATTTTGTCTTTCCTTTAATATGTTGAAATCATACCACATCTTCAATCAGGAACAAGTTTGTCGCAAGGTGAAAAATGCTCAAGCTTACCTATGCATCTTTTATTAAAATTTTTAATTATTCTAACAAGAGGCCCAATGTAAAAAGTGTGTTCACAATACATGAGGAACAAGAGCACAAATAAGTGGAGCAACATATGCGGTTTCCATTTTTCCATTTTTTTTTTTTTAAAGAGGCGCCTAATTAAGAATTAAAAGTATTACTTCTTTTCAGGCACAAAAATTTGAACCAAGTGAGCGACCACAAACATACAGTTATTGCAAGACAACCCATAAAATGTACAAACATACCTAAACTATAGCACATGCTGTTCTGGCAAATTCGCATTTAATATAGCAAATTATAAATCATAACTTTTTATGAAATAAACAGCAATGGCAGGTGGATTTAATTATTTTTTTATGAAATCTATGGTAATTTGAATTTATTTTGAAGGGCATGATAACGTATTTTGGTGTTGAGTTCTAATATCGTTGGTGGAAAGTGTCAAAACAACAAACATTGGCATGGTAACCATGTGTCCTCCTTTCCAACCAACTGTTAATGTTGAACAATTCTAGACCACGAACACAAAAAATGGACCAAACTTGCCATGCATGATTTTTTGACACTTTAATAGTGTTGAAGGAGCAGGTGCAAAACAATTTGAAAATGAATTAAATATTTTTCTTTATTCTAAATTAAACAGGTGGGCAGGTCCAACAAACAACAAATTAATTTGGCATCCTGATGATAAAAAGTAAAAAGGAGGCATATAATATTTACCAGTAGGTAGTATCGTGTGAAAGGGAAACTAAGGATCTATCATGTCAATAAAATGTCCCGTTCTGTTCAGTAGTGAAGGAAGAGTAGACCAGATAAGAAAAAAATACAGTAGAACTTCGATAACTCGAACTTCGATATCTCGAATACCACAGATAACTCGAAGTAATAATTTTGTCCCGACCGGTTTTCTATATAAACTATATAAATACAACTTCGATAACTCAAACTTCTGTAACTCGAATACCCCCGATAACTCGAAGTAATGTTAAGGTGCAAAATTAAAAATTATAGGAAAAACAACCTTCTAAAACTCGAAATATTTTTAACAATGGGTGACCAATAGAACGTTTCAGTGAGAACACGGTAATTAATCGACGCTTAGCTATAATACTTCTGTATTATCCGATTAATGATTAGAGAAGTAGTACAGATCAAAGGTTTTGCTAACGTATTAATTAGTATCAATTCAAGGATTAGTACTCTGTGCCATGATGGGCGATGAAGTGTAACCGTGTACCCCCAGTAGAAGCCGAGTTTTGTGACGCTGACGACAACGACAAATTTTCAGGTAATTTAAGCTGGGTTTTAATGACTAACACGTGGTAGGCACACTAGTTTTATAATTTCTATAAAATGTGCATCTTGTTTTGTATATTATAACACACAATGTACTTGGATATGTTTATCTGATTCAGTATTTTGAATGCATTACGGTCATGTATTGTTAATACACATTTTGTGTATTTCACGTATGCATTTGTTGTTGCCATCAGTCCTTATAAAACATAAATAATAATTTGATTTTAATTCATTTATTATTTTATGTAATACCGGTACATATTACACCAGTGTATCGGTAAACAGTTTTACACCACCAACATTTCTCCCAAAGAAATGAAAGTTACCATGTGACGTCATTCTTCAACTTCGAAAACTCAAACACCCCGATAACTCGAAGTTATCATCGAAGTTCTACTGTAATGCGGGAATAAATTACATATTATACCAGTTTTAATTTTACAGCACTAGACGGCCGTTTCGGAATACAATTTCTCATCAGTAGTGCATGGACCAAAATTATGAAACCAAAATTATTTAAGATGTTGAAAAGCTACCAAAAGGACCAAAATATTTTACCAAATTAAGCTAAGGAAATACTTTGCATGAGGGAGTATAACTTAGTTTTTGAGAAATTTCAAATTTTAACTTGCAGGAAATTTAGACAATTACAGTATATTTCTGACAATAATACGAAATTATTGCCTACTGAGTTTGTGATATCCTCGGGGCACCAGCCACCAGCAGAGATATCGGCTCAGGGGTTTAAATTACATATTATACCAGTTTAAATTTCACAGCGCTAGACGGCCGTTAGAAATTAGCACATATTTACCTCCCCTTCTGGAGCGCACAATGTCACATCCTGGTAATCATGAATACCAAGTTTAGCAAAAAATATTTTCAGTAGTGTTAGAGAAGAATGACCACCAGGGATGAAAAGTTATTGGACACTTTCCACCACAAATGTCTTAGAAGAATCCTTAAAATATACTGGCCTGTAAAAATTACAAATGGGGAAATCTGAGAAAGAACACAAACAAAAAAGATAAGCGAGCTTGTTAAACATCGAAGATGGAAATGGATTGGACACATATTAAGATAGAAGCCAGATGAACATTCAAAGATTGCTCTGCAATGGACACAAGCAGAAGAAAAGAGAAGAAGAGGGTGGCCGAAGGAGACCTGGTGCAGGACTGTTGAAAGGGAAAGATCGGATCTTGGACTTAGGACATGGAGTGAAGCTGCTAAATTAGCTGCCAACAGAGATTCTTGGAGGAGAAAGATATCTGGCCAATTCTCCACAAGGAGAGATGGACATAAGTCAAGTAGAGAAGTAGTCCAGATCAACTATTACAGATGGACAGATGGAAAGATGGAAAGATGGAGATGGTCAGAAGTAGATGTAAAATGTCATAATATTGTACAATAACTCTACCTAATACTGTAAAAGTGGTTATTTCTTGTGGTAGAAATTTTCGCTATTTTCGCAAATTGCAAAAAATCACGAAATTTTCCCTTTTGCAAATTTAGATAAGACATTAACAACACAAATATGGGTAAAATTGCGAAAATACCCCCCTCGCAAAATACCAAGAGTATGATTTGGTAAAAAAAACCAAGTTTACAGTATCTAGACAAATGTGTCTATATAGACCTGTTTTACCTTTTTTTCAGTCCAGGTAAATATTTTGTCCCAAAGTCGAGCCTCTTTACTTCCTTCTAACTGAAATTGGAAAAAAAAGAAAACAGAAAATAATCATGTCAATAAAACACTGCAGAAAGAAGCTAGGTTTCCATAAATTTAAAATAATTAGTAGCCAAATTTTCAAAATTTGTGAAAATATAGTCCTTTTTAAAGTATTTTTCCACAAATTTGCTAAAATAGGTTACTTTTTAAAAGAATTCCTCAGAAATTAGTAGCCAATGGCGATTTTGGCTACCAGGAATGGAAACATAGGCAAGAAGCCAATTGATGGATCCCTGGCCATGCCCACAATGTTCCGACACTGGCCGCCATCACGGTACCAAAGCAGCGTCACGGCAACCAATGACGTACTTTGTCTGTGACGTCATTAAATGACACAATTCAGGCCGAGTTTTCATTCTTTTTGCGTGTAATTCAAGCATGATGGGCATTTGTTGCAACATTGTGGGCTGGTCGACGATACGTCAATTAAGCCATGTATTACTCAAATGACAGTTGCTAGAAATGTGATTTTTAAACTAAGGCCCCCATGACACAGTATGATTGGCATGGTGACGTCTCAATATAAGTGGAATCATCTTTACTGGGATATAAAACTCCCTTTAAACTTACTTTTTTCTCTGCTAACAGAAAAGACTTTTCCATGAATTCCAGAATTGCTGCATCAAAACAGACCTGAAGGTGCATTTTTAGCAAATATGGAATAATTTTTTACTTCCGTATCTGCTCTGTGAAAAAGGATTTTGTTTCTTATCACATCTGACATGATCAATTGGCAAGCCTCGTCTCTGACTGAAATGTTCAACCCCTCGAGTGAGATTTATCCATCCTACGTGGATACTCAAAATGGATTCTTTCAATCCCATTTTTGGTTCACAGTGTACATATACTGTTTTTGATGGTTTAAAATGTTAGTTTTCAAATATGAATTGTCTGAAAGCTGTAAAAATGTACAAGGGTTTTGTCCCTAGTGCATTTTTTATTACTTTTCAAAGATAGTCAGTCACATGAAGCATCAATGGATGTGGATAGAGCTTCATTAAATTCTGTCCATTCTCATGCGTTCCAAAACCTCATGGTAGAAAAAGTAAAATTCCATTACTTAAATACAGGCTGTTAGTTCTGAAATGGTAGAGGAAACCAGAGTTCACAAAAAACTTTCACATTCTAATCTTTGTGGAATTAAAACCTATGCCGTGAGAGGATATGTATGGACTGTTAGATCTCTTAGCTGCCAAAGCAAACACAGCACCGGGTCATGACTGATTGAATGGAGCTTTATGTCCCTGTCAAGAATATTTTACATAAATCAAGATGTCACCATCTATATGTGAAGTGGCAGAAATTTTGACCTTTGCGGTGCCACAGGGCAATGTGCAGGTAGGGTTCTTTTACATGTCGTGACACGGGGCATCTGTTTTTAAGGTCTCTTCTGAAGGACCCCTGCAACTTCATTTTTAAATGCCAAGTGCAGTGGTAAAAGAACAGTCACTACCTATTGTCAAGCCTTGGTCAGGCCTTGCCTGGGTTTCAAACCATGACCTCCAACATACGGAGCCAATGAGCTACTGTAGCATGGCAATGGAAGTTATAACTATAAAACGCTAGACAGTTCAATTACATGTATTAATAAATAAAAACACATCTTACACTTACCTTGGATAAATAAAAATATGGTCCACTTTCATTATCCAATAAAATCTTGGCATTATGATACATTAGTAGTCCAAAATCAAACAGTGGTCCAGGGACTTCTTTACCATTGACCTTAAAAACCAACATTACATTATTAGTCCAAAATCAAAAAGTGGTCCGGGGACTTCTTTACCACTGACCTTAAAAACCAACATTACATTATTAGTCCAAAATTAAACAGTGGTCCAGGGACTTCTTTACCATTGACCTTAAAAACCAACATTACATTATTAGTCCAAAATCAACAGTGGTCCAGGGACTTCTTTACCATTGACCTTAAAAACCAACATTACATTATTAGTCCAAAATTAAACAGTGGTCCAGGGACTTCTTTACCATTGACCTTAAAAACCAACTTACATTATTAGTCCAAAATCAAAAAGTGGTCCGGGGACTTCTTTACCACTGACCTTAAAAACCAACATTACATTATTAGTCAAAATTAAACAGTGGTCCAGGGACTTCTTACCATTGACCTTAAAAACCAACATTACATTATTAGTCCAAAATTAAACAGTGGTCCTGGGACTTCTTTACCATTGACCTTAAAAACCAACATTACATTATTAGTCCAAAATCAAAAAGTGGTCCAGGGACTTCTTTACCATTGACCTTAAAACCAACATTTATGTAATTTATGTAATTAAAGTAAAAGTTTTACAGTCAAACTTGTCTATAAAGCCCAACTTATGGAACCAGTAAAAGTGAACTTTAATGGCAGGTGAACCTTATACAGGTGACAAAAACGTTATACAGGGCTTTGGCGAGTTTCACGGCCCCATGTACCCCGTCAAAGATGAATGTAAAAAATAAATTGAATGTAAATACATAATCTTATCTTATCTTATCTATATTAGACACCTTTTAATAGGCCAAAGGCCTCTCTGGCGCATTTTAATAATTGTCAGCCAGATCACACTAGCCTACACCGATGTGACCATGACTGGCAGTGGTATTGTCAGCCAGATCACACTAGCCTACACCAATGTGACCATGACTGGCAGTGTGTATTGTGCATATGTCTGCTTTGTTTCTAGTGTGCACTCAGGGCGACTTTTTAGGTACTAGCTCACCGAGACGACATTCATGTAAAAAGACATAAATCTTTGACAGGATACATGGGGCTGTGTAACCTCCCAAAGCATTGTATAACTTATATTATCCGAATGTTGTTCTAGATCCACAAAATATTCATAAGTTATATAAAACAAAAAATTCTAAGATGAAGTTTTAGCTAACATTTTCATCCTTTTTTGTGACTTTTCATGCTATGACATTAATAGTTTGTTAATTGTCTCTTAGTTACATATTGAGTATGGCATCATGATTTTTTATGCAAGGGAGAAACTGTTAATTTATAGAGGGAGGTTATTCACTGCCCATTGAGTTTAGCTTTAAAAACATCAGTAAAATATTTTTTTTCTTTTTGGATTCTAAAACTCCTCATTATCATTTAAACATTGATAAAATGGCATTATCTGAATTTTTTACCACACATGTTCATGTATATATATATATATATATATATATATATATATATATATATATATATATATAGGGAGAGAGAGAGAGAGAGATAATCTTACCAAGAGGTTGTGTTCTATCATATTCCAAGCTCTGGGTCTCAGCATCAAAACTGGTGCCTTATCTATTGAAGGTACATCTGAAAAATATAAAGAGAGTTATGTTAATTGGAAACATGTATTCAAGTGGTCAATGAGGCTTATAATTCAAGGGGCTGTATGGTCCAAACCTTAGTCAGGATTGGAAACATGAGTTCACGTGATCTATAAGGTCCATAATTCAAGGGGTTGTGTGTTCCAAACTCAGTCTGGATTGGAAACATGAGTTCCAACGATGAATGAGGCCCATAATTCAAGGGGTTGTGTGATCCAACTTCAGCTTGGATTGGAAATGTGTTCCAGTGATAAATAAGGCACATAATTCAAGAGATTGTGTGGTCAAAACTCAGTCTGGATTTCAAACATCAGTTCAACTGATAAATAAGGCTCAATTTTTAATTCTAGGGCTTGTGTTTTCTAAACTCAGTCCACATTGGAAATATGTGTTTAAGTAATGAATAAGGCTCATAATTCTAGGAGTTGTGTGTTCCAAACTCAGTCTGGATTGGAAACATGTGTTTAAGTAATGAATAAGGCTCATAATTCTAGGAGTTGTGTGTTCCAAACTCAGTCTGGATTTCAAACATGAGTTCAACTGATAAATAAGGCTCATAATTCTAGGGCTTGTGTGTTCTAAACTCAGTCTGTATTGGAAATATGAGTTCAAGTGATGAATAAGGCTCAAGTGACCACAAGAAACCTTAATAACTGCAAGTTTTACTTTTTATATACATGTATATATTTTTAGCAATTTAATATGACCACCAAAATCAGACAAACTTTACAAAAATAATTTATCCACTACCATAAGCATGTAAGTTCTAAGATATAATTTTTAGATTTTCCATTTATCTGTTGATTGGCTGTTGGTTGGTTGAATGTTGTTTTACATCACATTAGCATTTTACCAGCTATTCTCAAAGAGCCCATTTTTCTTATTACACGTATAATCTCAAAGATTAATCTAAACACATGTGTTTATATAGTGTGTGAGGATTATGCAAGCGTTTTGATCTGCTTTATACAAGTGTGTACGGTAACCAGTCCTTTGAAAGAGACCTTAAAAGCTGATGCTCTGTGTAACAGCAGGTGTGGCACATTAAAGCACTCTCTGTGAATATTGCCCTGAGTGCACTGTATAGGTCAAAATTTCCGCCACTTCACCTGGTGACATCTCGATATAAGTGAAATATTCTTGACTGGGATGTAAAACCTCATTCATTCAAGCAACCAACCACCTTATGGCAATCTTAAGTGTACCAGTAAATTTGCCTGCAATGTCACAGATAAACATCACAGACCCCTCAGTCCATTATACTGGTAATGAGCTAGTCCATTATACTGGTACCGAGTCAGTCCATTATACCGGTACACAGCCATTCCATTATACTGGTACTGAGCCAGTCCATTATACTGGTACAGAGCCAGTCCATTATACTGATACTGAGTCAGTCCATTATACCGGTACACAGCCATTCCATTAAACTGGTACAAAGCCAGTCCATTATACTGGTACCGAGCCAGTCCATTATACTGGTACCTAGCAAGTCCATTATACTGGTACTGAGCCAGTCCATTATACTGGTACCGAGCCAGTCTATTACATTGGTACCAAGCCAGTCCATTATACTGGTACCGAGCCAGTCTATTACACTGGTACTAAGCCTGTCCATTATACTGGTACCGAGCCTGTCCATTTTACTGGTACCAAGCCAGTCCATTATACTGGTACAGAGCCAGTCCATTATACTGGTACTGAACCAGTCCATTATACTGGTACTGAGCCAGTCCATTATACTGGTACCAAGCCAGTCCCTTATACTGGTACTGAACAAGTCCATTATACTGGTACCAAGCCAGTCCATTATACTGGTACAGAGCCAGTCCATTATACTGGTACAGAGCCAGTCCATTATACTGGTACTGAGTCAGTTTATTATAATGGTACAGAGCCAGTCCATTATACTGGTACCGAGCCAGTCCATTGTACTGGTACTGAACCAGTCCATTATACTGGTACTGAGTCAGTTTATTATAATGGTACAGAGCCAGTCCATTATACTGGTACTGAACTAGTCCATTATACTGATACTGAGTCAGTCCATTATACCGGTACAGAGCCAGTCCATTATACTGGTACCAAGCCAGTCCATTATACTGGTACTGAGCCAGTCCATTATACTGGTACCGAGCCAGTCTATTACACTGGTACCGAGCCAGTCCATTATACTGGTACCGAGCCAGTCCATTATACTGGTACTGAGCCAGTCCATTATACTGGTACCGAGCCAGTCTATTACACTGGTACCGAGCCAGTCCATTACACTGGTACTGAGCCAGTCCATTATACTGGTACCAAGCCAGTCCATTATACTGGTACCAAGCCAGTCCATTATACACCCTTATATTGGTTACCGAGCCAAGCAATAGAGGCATAAATAAAGGAAAACTCCTTTCCGGATTGCAATCAATTTGGGTAAAACCAAAAATGGTGAGATGCATGGGGTTTTAAGACTAATGCCTTAACCATTGTGCAATCACAGTCTTCATTTAGCTGGTAACCTCTTAATATGAATGGTATAATCTAGTCCAGGGATTATTGTTTGGATAATTTATTACTGTTGAAAATCTATGATGCTGAATAAAATTAATAGTTAATTTGAAACTTAATTAAAACAAAGACATGCGATGTACTAAATCTACTGTAAACATATTTAATTTTGTGTGTATTTATTTTTGCGATATAGGAAATTTAGACATATCCGCATAGTTAAATATGCATTTTAACACAATAAACATAATAAAATTTTCGCTTGGTATAAATTTTTGCGCAAAACAAATGACCGCTAATTAAGCGAAAATTAGTACAAGGCGAAAATAAATATGTTTACAGTATTATGGACCTCTCCTGAGGGAACAGTTCTCCTATAGTGTTGTCTGGAGAGGACCAGAGCCAATAGGCGAGATCACTATACTGCTCTAGACAACACTATAGGAGAACTGTTCCCTCAGGAGAGGTCCATAATCAATTAATAGAACCTACCCTTGATGTTGTTATGAACTGCCTGGTACACGTTGTATAAACCAAGAATTTGATTTGACCATGTTGGACAATGACCATCATCAAAATCAGTCTGAAAATACAAAATGAATGTGACATCATTATTACCAAACAAAATAAACAACAAGAATGTTTTAAACATGAACGAAGATTTTATTTATTAATCTTGTATAAAAACTAAAACTGTCTCTTGAGAGCCAAATACCCCCTGCCCCCAACATTTAAAGTTTTCCCGTGACCTTGACCTTTCTGATATGACCTTGGTTCAAGATCATGATACACCTTTGGACCCTAAAGATTATTCTTGTGAAGTTTCATGAGAGTCACCCAAAGCATTGATGAGATATGGCCCAGACATGATCACTATTTTACACGGACAGACAGACGAACAGACAGACATGGTGATTCCTATATACCCCCCTCAAACAAGTATGAAAAAAAAATATATGTAATAAAAATCATAAAAATACAACCTGTTTTCAAAATACAACCTGTTTTCTCTAAATAGGAAAAGAAATTATTGACGGATATAGACAAACAAGTCATATTTTCACGTGTATAACTACCTTAAAAAAAAAAATATATAGATTGATTTTTCTATAGAACAAATACGAAAAAAAAAACAATTTTTTCAAACTTATACAACTTCTTTTTTATGATCCATTATATTTACATAACAATAAATCAATGTTAAACACGTGTCAGTGAAACAATTAACAGTTGACGTCATATCGTCATATCCTGCTCACATTGAAATGCCACATGTTGGTTACCAAGGTCGCAAAAATGATATTACATACGTGTGTCACAAGTGGTTCGTACTAATCACAACTCATGTTTTCAAGGTAATATTCATTTATTGACTTTGACAAATGGATACAAAAGCAATAAAAATAAATGTCCTGCTTTTGAATTTCTATGAAATACGACTGTATCCGTGAATACGTATCCGTGGAAGTTGAACGGTGTGTTAGGAAAATACATACTTAATTAATACCTACCCCCAAAGTAATGTAATATATAATAAAGTAATTAAAAGTGAAATATAACTTAAGCTAAAACTTAACTAATGGCTTAATTATAACTTGAGTAATTTATAATTATATAAATTAACTACCTGTGACATGTGTATTTTATTTTCATTTCATGGCTTCATTGTATTGAAAGATTGTATAATAAAAATGTGCATGTACATCATCCAATGGGGTCTTAGTGGCCAAGTGGTCTAAACACATACTGTAAAGGTGATTATTTTCGCGGGGTGAAAATTTCGCGATTTCTGAAATCTGGCATTTTGCGTGGGTGTAATTTTCGTGTTACCAATATAAGTGGGTGTATGTTGTATATATAGGATATATATATTAACCTGTGTATGGTAGATATTTTCGCGTGGGTAAAATTTTTGCAGTAATTTCTAAGCGCGTAATAAGCTAAATTTGAGAAATTTTTACCCACGTGAAAAATTCCCCCCTTTACAGTACTACTGATTACAGCACCTCTCAACCCTAGGTTGGAATCCGACTCAGGACAGACCCTAGTGTGAGAAAGTTTACCAGTTCGCTCACCAACTGTTGATGATTTCTCTCACCACACGAAGTTCCTAAACCATTCTTGAACCAACTGCCTCAATATAAATGAAAGAACTTCAATTTCAACTTTAAAATATCAAAAATGTGAAAAAAATACAATACAATAAAACCTGCTACAGAGAACATCTCTATATTAAAAACCACCTGTCCATTAATACCAGTTATAAGGTCCTGTTGCTTCATATTTTAAACCAAAAAAACCTCTATATACAGACCACCTGTTTATTAAGGCCACTGTTTTAAGAGCCCTTTGCTTCATATTTTAAATAAAAATATCCTCTATATAAAGACCACCTGTCCATTAAGGCCACTGTTTTAAAGTACCTTTGCTTCATATTTTAAACCAAAATACCCTCTATATAAAGACCACCTGTCCATTAAGACTAGTTTTAATGTCCCTTTGCTTCAAATTTTCTAAATAAGAATACCCTCTATATAAAGACCACCTGTCCATTAAGGCCACTGTTTTAAAGTACCTTTTCTTCATATTCTAAATAAAAATACCCTCTATATAAAGACCATCTGTCCATTAAGACTAGTTTAAATGTCCCTTTGCTTCATATTCTAAATAAAAATACCCTCTATATAAAGACCACCTGTCCATTAAGACTAGTTTTAATGTCCCTTTGCTTCAAATTTTCTAAATAAGAATACCCTCTATATAAAGACCACCTGTCCATTAAGACTAGTTTTAATGTCCCTTTGCTTCATATTCTAAATAAGAATACCCTCTATATAAAGACCACCTGTCCATAAAGACTTATTTTAATGTCCCTTTGCTACGCATTTTAATAAAAATACCCTCTATATATATGCTTCATATTCTAAATAAAAATACCCTCTATATAAAGACCACCTGTCCATTAAGACTAGTTTTAATGTCCCTTTGCTTCATATTCTAAATAAGAATACCCTCTATATAAAGACCACCTGTCCATAAAGACTTATTTTAATGTCCCTTTGCTACGCATTTTAATAAAAATACCCTCTATATATATGCTTCATATTCTAAATAAAAATATCCTCTATATAAAGACCACCTGTCCATTAAGACTAGTTTTAATGTCCCTTTGCTTCATATTCTAAATAAAAATACCCTCTATATAAAGACCACCTGTCCATTAAGACTAGTTTTAATGTCCCTTTGCTTCATATTCTAAATAAAAATACCCTCTATATAAAGACCACCTGTCCATTAAGACTAGTTTTAATGTCCCTTTGCTTCATATTCTAAATAAAAATACCCTCTATATAAAGACCACCTGTCCATTAAGACTAGTTTTAATGTCCCTTTGCTTCATATTCTAAATAAAAATATCCTCTATATAAACACAATCTGTCCATAAAGGCCACTGTTTTAAAGTACCTTTGCTTCATATTTTAAACAAATATATCCTCTTTATAAACACAACCTGTTCATGAAGGCCAGTTTTAATGTCCCTTTGCTTCATATTTCAAACAAAATTACCCTCTATATTAAGACCACCTGTCCATTAAAACCACTGTTTTAAGATCTCCTTGTTTTATATTTCAAAAAAAAGAATCTCTATCTTGAGACCACTACCCATTAAGACCAGTGTCTTAAAGAAAAAAATATTTCAAATTAAAGGAACCTCTATATAAAAATCATCTGTCTATATTTCCTGAATCCCAATTATATTTTCTAAAAATCTGGTCAATGATTTTTTTTCAAAAAGATGTAAAACAGTATGCTTTATATACTTTATATTAATATAAGGACCCTGGCCCCGGTTTTACAATCATTCCTTAGCTAAGATTTTCCTTAACTTAAATTTAGCTAATTTTGTTGATCGCTTTTTGGAAATACTGGTGATTATTTTTATCAAAGCTAAACCCAAATATTTTAATCTAGAAGTGATCTTCAAATGACACCTTAAATTCCCGAATATCTTGAAAATTAACAAAATGATGATGATTTGAAATTTTGCAAAATTTAAGTTAAGAAAAATCTTAGCTAACTAAGGAATGATTATGAAACTGGAGGTAGTTACACAATCCTTTCTTAATTACTAAGATTTTCCTTAACTTAAATTTAGCAAATTTTGACAAATTTAGCAAATTTTGGCAAACTCTTTTTGGAACTACAAATAAATATTTTGTCAAAATTAAATGCAGATGTCATAAGCTTGATATAATTTTTAAAATGACACCTTAAATTTCCTAATATCTTAACAATTAACAAAATTATAAAGGTTTTTAATTTGCCAGTTTAAGTTAAGGAAAGAGGGTTTTTTGCCCAGGCAAGATAAATAAATTTGGATCAAAATAAGGAATGATTGTGATACCCCTGGCAAGATAAATAAATTTGGATCAAAATAAGGAATGATTGTGATACCCCTGGCAAGATAAATAAATTTGGATCAAAATAAGGAATGATTGTGATACCCCTGGCAAGATTAATAGAATCTGTCACCTGTTTGTGACCGATACCGGTTGATCTCAGTCGAGGGTGATGTGATGTAACATATATCCCAATCGAGGCTTTGCCGAGATTGGGATATGCTACATCACAGCACCCGAGACTGAGATCAACCGGTATCGGTCACAAACAAGTGATAGATTCTATTTCTCGTACCATTTAAGCGTTTATAACTGCGTATACAAAACAAAACACGTACCCTCATGGGGCCTCTTGCATTGCTTTGGGCACCTAGTGCATTGTACAAATCCGCCCTTTGAAAATAATCCCATCGACAACTCTTCAAAATTTTAAAATATTAACGATTTGTATTCAATGCAAATATAAAAAACTTTGATAATGAAATATTTTGAATAAAAAGTAAAATAAAACACATATGTGAAAAATAAATAAAGAAACGCTTTGTTTTGATGACGTCAAGCGCAATGATCGGATACGTCATCCTGATTGTTCAATTGTCGCGTGAGGCAGTACCAGACAAACTGGACAAGACAGAAAAATCTAGCACTGGTGTGCGCGTGAGATTTTTCTGTCCGAGGTACGAGAAAAATAAATTTGGATCAAAATAAGGAATGATTGTGATACCCCTGGCAAGATAAATAAATTTGGATCAAAATAAGGAATGATTGTGATACCCCTGGCAAGATAAATAAATTTGGATCAAAATAAGGAATGATTGTGATACCCATGGCAAGATAATAAATTTTGGATCAAAATAAGGAATGATTGTGATACCCCTGGCAAGATAAATAAATTTGGATCAAAATAAGGAATGATTGTGATACCCCTAGCAAGATAAATAAATTTGGATCAAATAAGGAATGATTGTGATACCCCTAGCAAGATAAATTTGGATCAAAATAAGGAATGATTGTGATACCCCTGGCAAGATAAATAAATTTGGATCAAAATAAGGAATGATTGTGATACCCCTGGCAAGATAAATAAATTTGGATCAAAATAAGGAATGATTGTGATACCCCTAGCAAGATAAATTTGGATCAAAATAAGGAATGATTGTGATACCCCTGGCAAGATAAATAAATTTGGATCAAAATAAGGAATGATTGTGATACCCCTGGCAAGATAAATAAATTTGGATCAAAATAAGGAATGATTGTGATACCCAGGCAAGATAAATAAATTTGGATCAAAATATAACTATCGTACATTGGCCATTTTAGAAAATTGAGCAAATCTATGAAAATGTCATCTTGATGTCATCTTTTGACACCTATTATAGAGAAAAAAAACAAATTTGCACAGACTTTCCTTTTTAATTAGAGACCAGCAAAAAAAAAATTAATGGAGACAAAAAAATTATCATCTCCAGCAAAAAGAATTAACATAGACAAAAAAAATTACCATCTCAATAATTAAAATATAATAAATTGTGAACAACATATAGACTCCATGTTGAACAATACAGGTGATCTAACATGTTGGCAGCACCCCCTGGTGACAAAAATAACACCCATTTTGATACAACATCATCTTCTCTCTGTACGGACAAGACATCTTGAACATGTGATTGGTAGACTTGTCAACCAATAGTAACCTAGCAACCGATTATGTAAACTATAAAAATCCTATAAATATTCTAGAATTTTTTCATCCTGTCTGTAATCAGAAAATGATTTTCAAAAGGCACTTCTGTCATTTCCAAGAACAATTTCCGCAACAGTGATGCCTACTTTTAAGACAGATTCTAAAAGGTGACGGCCAAGTCCAATAATGTCTGCTCTCAAAAAGTAAGTAATTAAGATTTATGTGCGAGAGATCATGAACGGCTGTAGAGTGAACAGATAATCCAATGAAAACCTCATCTTAAATTTAATTTTAATTATTTTTTTTTAATTATCACAAAATTTTTAATCTTAATACTGAATTTAATTATAAATATGTTTGGAATAAAGCTTCACTGACAAAAGATGTTCTATATTCCATATGATATACTACATTGCCATTTATTAATTTACACGATTTTTAAGTTTATGATTTTTTTAGAATTAAAATTAAAATTTTCCTGTTATACTTTTTTGTCTAAATTTATCTACTAATGTGGTTCATCAGAAAACCATGTGAACAATACCTCACGATGTTTGTGTGAAAGGGTTTTAAAAAGATTTAATCGTAAATTTCTAGGAAAGACGGTTAAATATTAACTTATGAATATATGCAATTCTATTAAAGTTAGCACATGCAGTATTACAAGGTACAATGGTCCAAATTTGATGAAAAATTTTCCATACAAAAATCAGTTCAATGAAATAAAATTTCATATATTTAAAAAAAAATATTTTCTGTTTTATGTAAAACAAATCTGAAAAAAAACTTTTAATATGGGTAATGACTTTAGTTTACTGTAAAGGGGATTATTTTTGTGGAATTAAAATTTCGCAATTTCTGAAATCTGAAATTTTGCATGGGTGTAATTTTCGTGTAAGCCATATGAGTGGATAAATATTCTATATATTATAATATATTTACCTGTATGGTAGACATTTTCCTGTGGGTAAATTTTTGCGATAATTTCTTTAGCGCAAAATGAGAGAAAATTTTACCCACGCAAAAATTTCCCCCCTTTACAGTATTTTTTAAACACTAAAGTTAAAATATTCCAAACAGCAGGCTTGTATTTTTCCCCTTTAAGAGAATCAATTATAATATTTTACAGGCAATAAGATCAAATTGTGGACTAACGAATTGAGTGTCAGAAAAAATTTAAAATTTAAAATTTTCAAACGTTAATCATACTTTTTCATTAAACTCATTATAATTTCTGATGATCCTGCAGAATCATGAATATTTTTTATTGTTAATAAATTTCATCGTATCTGCAAACATAAAAAAAATGAATCACAAACTAATACAGTATTTGCGATTTTACAGTAATTTTTAAAAATCTTATGCTTTCAATCTAATCTTCAAAATCTATTAATTATAAATCCAATTTCAGTTTTATCACATTTTAAAAAAAAAAACAAAAATAAATATTTTTTTTTTTTTTTAAATTGGAAAAAAAAAACGAATAGAGCACCGGTAGTAATGTATAGAAATGATTTATATTAAACATATTTTCATTGATTGAATATGCGGGGGCTTTAGTGGCCCAGTGATCAAAAGCCCAAGCATAAAGATCGCAGTGCCTCTTACCAACTAGGTCTGAATCCCACTTGGTACAGGTCCTGGTGTGAGAAAGTTTGTCACTTCGCTTGTAGAAGGTGAGTGGTTGTCTCCGGGCACTATGTGGATTTCTCCACTATTCTTGAACTGACTGCCTCGATATAAGGGAAAAATTTTTGACTGGGGTATAAAACACCATTAAAAAAAAAAATAATTGAAAATGTGGATAATTGATGTATTGCCAGCCACGCCCACAATTCTCCGACACTGGCCGCCATTACGGTACCAAAGCAGCTTCATGGCAACTAATGGCATTCTAGTGTCAGTGACGTCATAAAACAGCAAAACTCAGGCCGAGTTTTCATTCTTTTTGCGTGTAAATAAAGCATGTCAGACCTTTGTCAGAACATGGTAGGCGTGGCTGGCGATCCTTCAATTATGTCCAGGTACAAACAATATGCAAAACTCTTTGAGCTTGCTATAAACTTTATCAAAAGGGGTTCACCAATGCATCACACAATTGATACTTCATGCAATTGGTATGTAACAATAAGGAAAATGTTTACATCACTGATGAACTCCTGAAATAGCATTGTTTTTATAACATGGAGTGGAGTAATGGCGTTTTACGCACAAGACAATATTCATTGCGAGACTTCCCTTTGTAACCCCAACCCCCCAACCCCCCCAACCCCCCCCCCCCCCCTGTAAAAATTATATTCTTGATAGGACGTAAAACCCATTAAATCAATCAATCAATCAATCAATCAAACCATGTAAAAATAAATTAAAAATTATTTTTCAGAGTGAAAAAAATTTTGGTTTCACAATTTTGGCCCAAGCACTACTGATGAGGAATTGTATAATGAAACAGTGGTCCAGTGCTGTAAAATTGACACTGGTAGTAATATGTAAATTTAGGCTTAATAGTAAAAAATCAAAATTTGTGTAAAAGGTAGTACAAATGGAAGTCTTTTTGATTCTTCCACTTATAAAAGGCTGTCATTTCTCATATGATGGAGGAAACCAGAGTGTCTGGAGAAAGCCACCAACTTTTGACAGACGAACAGTTTTTTACGGAAAAAACAAACTTTCATATCCGAAGGAAATGATACTGTGTAGCGGTTAGTTTCACAGGGTGCAAACTTTGGTGTGTTTTGGTGGTCATTTTAACATCCCTAAGACAGAAAGTAGTGTAAAATTATACACGAGTCAAAATTCATATGCTAGCTGTATTCTGTATTGCTTATGGTGTTCACTTCACCATAATTATACCGCCATCAAATGAAGTTTAGAGAGGGGGGATATAGGAATCACCATGTCTGACCATCCATCTGGTTCTCTGTCTCAATATTGTGTCCGCTCCAAATCTTGCATGTCTATGGGTAAATTTTGATCAAATTTTGCACGAATATAAACCAAAATGACAATGCATTGCATACTTGGTGAAAGACCAGTCACTACCCATTGTCAAAGTCTAGGTCAGATCCTGGCCAGGGTTGGAACAAGACATATAAGTCCTGTTGTTATTTGGTCTTTAATATTACTTATTTATGATAGCTTTAACAGGTTGATATAAACCCACCCCTCATTTGAGTAACTGTCCCTCACAATGTTAATTAACATCTTCCAAACAAGGGTACAGTTTTCAGGGATTTTTCTGATCACTCAAAGGGTCAGGTAAAAGGAACCATTCCCAATGACAAAAAAGTGCACATTTTCCCCAATTTTTGAGGGTAAAATTTCCAATTTGACTATGTATAAAAACGAAAAGGGAAAACTCCATATTTCAGTATAGCTTGTATATCTTCATACTAACCAACAAGTGTATTCAAATAATAATATTGCAGGTAAATCAATCTACTGTAGGAACCACTTTGTTTGTGACAGTGAAATACTTTTCGTATCCATAGAAAATCAAATAAATTTAAATACTGATTGATATTTTTCACTTATTTGTACCTAGTTGTAACAGGAAATCTGTATGCGCATCCGTGATTAGTCCAAAATATATCTGCACAGGATAAAAAACATTGGTGCTGTGGGGTTTTAACATGTTGGAAAAACAGGCAAATGATGGATTCTGTTGTGCATATGACATAAAACATCACCAAGGACATCACTTCCGGTGTAAACTTTGCAATTTTCGCCATGTAAAATCCCCATAACGCCAACATTTTCCTTTCTACAGACAGACTTTATGACAATTGTAAATGCGCATACAGATTTTCTGTTACCACTAGGTACAAGCAAGTGAAAAATATCAATCTATTTCCAAATTTATTTGATTTTCTATGGATATAAAGAGTATTTCACTGTCACAAACAGAGTGGTTCATACAGTATCTATTTTGTTTCAGTTACAGTATAATACATGTATAACAAGATTCTTTAAAATTATCTAAACACACTATATTACAACATTATAATTTTTTTTGTCGACAACTGACTAAAGGAAAATCTCCAGTAAAACTTGAGTTACTAAGTTATTCTATTCTTTCAATTGTATATCCAAAATTCAGTTTTGGCAAAGTTTTGCTTTGCCTTTTTGACAATGAGCATGGAATGATAAGGAAATGTCTGGTTCAGGTGTCCCCAGAATGTACCCTTTAAGACCATTTTTTCAAACTTTTCCGGGGGAGCATGGCCGCAAACCCCCTACATTTCGTCACTTCTATTTTTTGCCTCTGGTTACAATCCGTTCTTAGCTACGCCCCTGAAATGTTTAGGTTGAAGAGAGAGAGATTAAAGACATCGGATCATAATGTTATTCAATGATGTATAAAATTCACTTCAGGTGTTCATTACTGAACTTGGGTGAGATTTTAACTTATAAATCAAATCTTAGAATATTAGAAAACACTATTTATAGCAATAAATGACAGAAATGCAATATCAACATAATTGATTTTTTTTTTTTTTTTTTTTTACAAAATAGAGAAGTTTCACATTGTTTAATACGCATATGCAAGGCCCGTGACTTTACAAGATTGAATGCGATTAAACGCGACTTACAATCAATCGAGGGGGCAGTCTTAATAATGATCTATGGTCGGTAACACTTAAATGGTTTAACATTTCTGTAAATGAAATATATTTTCATTAAGTCATGAAAAAAATATATGTTAATATGTGATAAAACTTTTTTTTTCCAATAAATTTTATTTTTTTTAAGTCAAATATGTAAATTGCATGTATTTAATATTTTAGACATTAAAACTATCAAAAACTTTAAAAAAGTTAAAACACACTGATGAAGCTAAGTTATATCTTAAAAATTAAAAGATGACAAAAATGAATATATCAAATCAAGGAAGTATAATAATTATATTTGTTTAGCGTCTTACTTTATAAATTAAAAATAAAATAAAATTAAATGGTTATGTTTTTGTTATATCACAGATATGATACTAATAAAACAGTCTTGAATAGTTAATACATATAGGTAAACAACTTTGACCTGTCCACTTGATCTTTTATTTTAAATATTTATCACGGACCAAGTACATCTGTGTATAGAGAACATGTGTTCATTTTGTATACATCGCAAGATTTACTCACATCATAGAGTATACCTGTGTACTCTGTATGTATTAACTTGGATCTTAACACTACCCATTTATTGGTTGGACCCTCCTATATGAATATTCCTAATGAAAGGTCAAACGGACAGGTTAATGTTGTTTGCCTATACCATTTTGTAGAAGAACTGTACCAGTTGTTGTTGTTGTTCTTTTGACACAAAATTACATTTAATTGACGTATCGCTGGCCATGCCCACAATGTTCCGTCAAATGACCGGATGCCTTATTTACAGCAAAAAGGATGAAAACTTGCCTGAATAGCGCCATTTAATGACGTCACTGACACTAGTACATCATTAGTTGCCGTGACGCTGCTTTGGTGCCGTGATGGCGGCCAGTGTCGGAACATTGTGGGCGTGGTCGGCGATACATCAATTAATTGATTACGTTAATTAAGTGGAATAAACAATTCAAAATGAAGTCCATTTTATGACACCAATTAAAACTGGATGCATTTGATGTTCATAGTTAAATCAATTTAATTTCACTAAGTAACACTGGATGCAATTGATGTTCATAATTAAATCAATTTAATTTCACTAAGTTTCACATGGACTATTAGTTTTTTTAAGGATGTTTTAAATCAGTTTCAGGATAGACTTATCTTATTTCATTAATTTTTTAAGTTTTAATTTAATCAGAATAATTAATTAATTAATTAGCACATTAATTGTATTGTTTTATACATAAGATAACATTTAACAGTGCTTTTTATATGGAGAGAGAAAAGGCATATAGACAGTAAATAGTAGCTACGAATTAAATCAGAATAAGTTTTCGATGTTAATCAATTTATTACCATGATTACAATAAATGAAAGAAATAATAGTTTACATGTTCTTTCTAGATTTATTTAGTTAAGGGGAGATAATCCAGGTTAACAATTCATAACTTTTTAGTAAAAATTCTTGATTTATTTCAAACATACCAGTAAGTCACAGTTCTTTCAGATGAGAACTTAAAATAAATGAGGTCCCATGTCATGGTAGGCTTGGCACGATAAAAAACTGTGCTGTATATGCCATCAGCCAAAAGCACAGGCAAAATTTCTGCACCTTGACCTTTAGCTAGCAACATTTTGATATAAGTAAAATATTTTTGACTGGAACATTAAACACCTCACTCACTCCATGTTTACTAAATTTTAAAACATTTTAGTGTGATAATCATGTGCTTAATTTTATATTCCTGAATTATTATATTATTATGGTCTAAGGGAGATAATTCAACTGGCCTGCCATCTTGCATGTTAGTGAATTATGCCCTTTGTAACTTGCACTAAGATATGATGTATTATATAGATGGCGTTAAAATGTTTATTGTAAAACTGACCTATTGTAACTCTGGCAAGTGAACACAATGGCCCCAACCTGGCACTTGCCTCCCCATATCAATGTCTGGGACAATAAAAATCATCAATTACAACAAAAAATGTACTTGATGGATGGGTTCATATTTTTGCATTTTTTTTAACTTTTGTCCTTTTTTTGCTGGGTGTAGTATTTTTGGATTTGAAACCTGACTATAAGATTGAAAATAAATATAAAACATGGACAAATTTTCAGAAAAAAATTCTAACTTTGAAATAAGCGAAAATTATAATGTCAACAGCAAATAAAATTGCACTACAGTAATCCAATCACATTTGCTCGGACCTTCATGAAAATGTGAAAATAAAAGTACATTTACAAGAACACCTTAAAATGAAAAGTAGAGTTGAGTGGAGTGATGAAGTTTAATGCCCATCCCAGTACTTAAATCAAATATACTTTTACTTCATATTGAAACAGTTGTTTCAATGATGGTGGAGAAATCCGGGAAGCCCCCGGAGAAAATGACATTTATAGACCTTTTGCAAAAGAACACATTTCTCACACAAGCATCTGGCCACCTGGATATAAATGAGAGAATGTTGACTGGGCAGTTGAATATCATCAGCACAACGCACAGGCAAAATTCCTGCACTTTTGCCTAAAGCTGGTGATGTCTCAATATAAGTGAAATATTTTTGACTGGGACATTAAACACCATTACTCAACTCAACTCTAACACTACAAGGTACTTATAGTAATGAATTAAGAGGACATTTTAAATCCTTTATGTCCTGTGGATGTTCAGTTGGTCAATAGCTACATTTGAACAATATCTTTTTTATACCCCCTGCTTAAAAAGTGGGGGTATAAAGTGATAGGAGTGTCCGTTCGTTTGTCCGTCCGTCCTTCCATTACACCTTAGGGTACCTATCTCTTATCTGCAACTCCTCCTAAACCCTTCAATGGATTTTCATGAAATTTTTACACAATCTTTGTGATATAATGTAGATGTGCACCTCCTATTTAAAAATTTGACCGATGGATTTTTTTTATGTGGGGGGAGCGGGGGGGGGTATTTTTGTGAGCTTGTGGCTCACAGTTTTTCTAGTTTTGCTTATTTCTATGACTAGTAATAAGAAGATAATTACAACGTTTGGCTGTGAGGTTTTGCAAGATGGTCATTGGTTCATTAAATAAACCCAATGACAATCTAGTGGAACACACTGCTATGTGTAACAACAACAAAAAATACCATTTACCAGTTCCATAAAATACTGAGATATCTGGTTTATATTTTTTCATTAACAACTGTCATCAAATGTATTAGTACCAATGGAAAAGTTCTTTGGAAAGGTGCTAAACCTTCCATCATTTTATATTTTTTCATTAATAACTGTCATCAAATGTATTTAAACCATAAAAGAGTATGAATGGAAAAGTTCTTTAGAAAGGTGCTAAACCTTCCACAGTACCCTACATCACTTCCCTGGTGGAAGTTCACATGTTTTATTCCTAGTTCAAGAAACAGGGTCAGTACAGACATTTGTTTTCCAAATTTAAGGATTTTTAGGGTCTTTTCGGGGTCTTATTTGCAAATTTAAGGCCTAATCAGAGGGACAATTTTAGCAAAAAAAAATATTTGTGCAAAGGCAATATAATCAACAAGAGGCCCATGGGCCTTAACGCTCACCTGAGGAAGAGTACATATCTTACGCAGAGGTTCAATGGCCAATGACATTAATAAAAGAGAATATCAAAATTTTCAGCAGTAAAAGCCAATAATATGCAAGTATTTTTGCAAATTAATTATAATAATTATTATATAAGTATGCTATATATAACATATTTAAAGTCTAGCTACAATATATTATTTATAAACAGCTAAAACATCTGTATATTAAAATGTGCATTAGGCCAATACCTACAATATTCCAATATACATGCCTATACAAAGAGTTTATAGTTTTTGAGATAATTAACCATTTAAGTATTTGTTTGCATCTATGACCTTGACCTTTGAACCTATGACCTTCATTCATATATAAAATTGATTGTCGTGCAAATGCCTACAATATTCCAATATACATGCCTTTACAAAAAGTTTATAGTTTTTGAGATAATTAACCATTTAAGTATTCGTTCAATTCTATGACCTTGACCTTTGAACCTATGACCTTCATTCATATATCAAAATGATCATTAGGCCAATACCTACAATATGCCAATATACATGCCTATACAAAAAGTTTATAGTTTTTGAGATAATTAACCATTTAAGTATTCGTTCGCGTCTTTTACCTTGACCTTTGAACCCATGACCTTTATTCATACATCAAAATGACCATTGTGCAAATGCCTACAATATTCCAATATACATGCCTATACAAAAAGTTTATAGTCTTTGAGATAATTAACCATTTAAGTATTCATTTGCATCTATGACCTTGACCTTTGAACCTATGACCTTCATTCATATAGCAAAATGATCGATAGGCCAATACCTACAATATTCTAATATACATGCCTATACAAAAAGTTTATAGTTTTTGAGATAATTAACCATTTAAATATTCGTTTGCAGCTATGACCTTGACCTTTGAACCTATGACCTTCATTCATATATCGAAATGATCCTTAGGCCAATACCTACAATATTCCAATATACATGCCTATACAAAAAGTTTATAGTTTTTGAGATAATTAACCATTTAAGTATTCATTCAATTCTATGACCTTGACCTTTAAACCTATGACCTTCATTCATTTATCAAAATGATCATTAGGCCAATACATACAATATTCCAATATACATGCCTATACAAAAAGTTTATAGTTTTTGAGATAATTAACCATTTAACTATTCGTTTGCATCTTTTACCTTGACCTTTGAACCCATGACCTTTATTCATATATCAAAATGACCATTGTGCCATTACCTACAATATTCTGATATACATGCCTATACAAAAAATTCATAGTTTTGCAGATAATTAACTATTTTGGTATTCTTGGACATCTGTGACCTTGACCTTTGAACCCATGACCCTGATCTATGTATCAAAATGATCGTCATGTCAATACCTACAAATAACTGAAAATCCTATGCCATTATCACAAGAAATGTTTAAAAAATAGCATTTTTTATCAAAGGTCAAAAACTGGGACATGACCTTGACCTTCGACCTTGACATCAATTGGAAGAAAATTACAAGACAAGATCAACAGTGAAAACTCCATACAATTATCTTCAGCCGTTATGAAGTTATAACAATAAATGTCTCATTTTAAAAATTACGTAATTTTACGCAAAAAACGCGTAACCTATTTTTCGTCTAATTTTCATAAAAAACATAATTTTTATGTTCCCAGGTATGCTGAATCCAAATATCCAATCAAAATTTGCCTGCACCTTTTGGTTTCAGAGAAGATTTTTTTGTCTTTTTGCTATTTTTAGTAACAGCGTCTTGTTGGGCGTGGCCAAACCCCGAACACAATTTTGAAAGGCTGTTACCTAGGCATGATAATCACCAAGTTTCATCAAATATGGCCCAGTAGTTTTGGAGGAGAAGATTAAAATGTAAAGTTTACACACGATGCACGACGCACGACGGACGACGGACGGTGATAGATTGCAATAGCTCATCTGAGCCTTTGGCTCAGGTGAGCTAGAAAGAATTATGTACCTGTCTATAGTAATGACACTTGGAAGTGGATGTTGAAGTTTGGCATTCTGGAGGGTCAGGTACCTTTGAACCGCTCATTTCAACATAGCTTATTGATTAATTCAGTCTAATTGCACCCACTTCATATCAAAATACAGACATCCAACTGGCCAAATTCAAGGGCTTTTTAGTGCTAGGGCTTCAGGATATTTAAGGGCTTTTTGGGGCCACACTTGTTTTTAGGGTCTTTTAAGGGCAAACCTTAAAATTTAAAGACTTTTCCAGGCCTGAACGAACCCTGAAAAAGAGCTCACCAACATTTGTTAAATTTCAGTTAAGAAAATCTTAGCTAGGGAATGATTGTGAAACTAGGGCCCAAGACCTTAATACATTGATCCTAATGGACTGTTGGTCTTTATACAGATAACCACTGTGGTAGCAGCTCAGTTGGTAGAGTGTTCACTCCGTAAGTAGGACTGAGGTCGTGGGTTTGACAGTTTTTAAGCTTTTACTTTGCTTTGAGATTGTGATTTGGACATGGATTGGTATGTTTGTTTTGAGATTGTGATTTTGACATGGACTGGTATGTTTGTTTTGAGATTGTGATTTGGACATGGACTGGTATGTTTGTTTTGAGATTGTGATTTTGACATGGACTGGTATGTTTGTTTTGAGATTGTGATTTTGACATGGACTGGTATGTTTGTTTTGAGATTGTGATTTTGACATGGACTGGTATGTTTGTTTTGAGATTGTGATTTGGACATGGACTGGTATGTTTGTTTTGAGATTGTGATTTTGACATGGACTGGTATGTTTGTTTTGAGATTGTGATTTTGACATGGACTGGTATGTTTGTTTTGAGATTGTGATTTTGACATGGACTGGTATGTTTGTTTTGAGATTGTGATTTGGACATGGACTGGTATGTTTGTTTTGAGATTGTGATTTGGACATGGACTGGTATGTTTGTTTTGAGATTGTGATTTGGACATGGACTGGTATGTTTGTTTTGAGATTGTGATTTGGACATGGACTGGTATGTTTGTTTTGAGATTGTGATTTGGACATGGATTGGTATGTTTGTTTTGAGATTGTGATTTGGACATGGATTGGTATGTTTGTTTTGAGATTGTGATTTTGACATGGACTGGTATGTTTGTTTTGAGATTGTGATTTTGACATGGACTGGTATGTTTGTTTTGAGATTGTGATTTTGACATGGACTGGTATGTTTGTTTTGAGATTGTGATTTTGACATGGACTGGTATGTTTGTTTTGAGATTGTGATTTTGACATGGACTGGTATGTTTGTTTTGAGATTGTGATTTGGACATGGACTGGTATGTTTGTTTTGAGATTGTGATTTGGACATGGACTGGTATGTTTGTTTTGGGATCGTGATTTTGACATGGACTCGTTTTTTTATTTGATAACTTTGACAAGGACAGTGCAAAAGGTTTGATATAAGTTCTGTAAAATTCACACCTACTACTGGTGGCATTGGTCTTGTAACAGCAAATTATTAAAAATTTCATAGAATTAAAAAACATAAAAAAAACTATTGTACATCCATTGAGCTTTTTGTGTTCATATAGCAGTGTGGCTGTGTATTCACATGGCAGTGTGGTTGTGTATTCACATGGCAGTGTGGTTGTGTATTCACATTGCAGTGTGGCTGTGTATTCACATGGCAGTGTGGTTGTGTATTTACATGGCAGTGTGGTTGTGTATTCACCTGGCAGTGTGGTTGTGGACTCACATGGCAGTGTGGTTGTGTATTAACATGGCAGTGTGACTGTATATTCACATGAGTGTGGCTGTGTATTCACATGACAGTGTAACTGTGTATTCACATGGCAGTGTGGCTGTGGATTCACATGGCATTGTGGCTGTGGATTCACATGGCAATGTGGGTGTATTCACATGGCAGTGTGGTTTTGTATTCACATTAGTGTAGTTGTATATTCAAATGGCAGTGTTGTTGGGTATTTACATGGCAGTAAGGTTGTGTATTCAAATAGCAGTGATGTTTGTATTTACATAAGTGTGGTGATATTCACATTGCAGTGTGGTTGAGGATTAACATGACTGGTTTTGTTCATACATGACAACATAGCTGTGTATTCACATGGCAGTGTGGTTGTGGATTCACATGACTGGTTTTGTTCATACATGACAGCATAGTTGTGTATTCAAATGGCAGTGAGGTTTGTATCCACATTGCAGTGTGGTTGTGTATTCACAAGACAGTGTGACTGTGTATTCACATGGCAGTGTGGTTGTGTATTCACCTAAGTATAGTGATATTCACATGGCAGTGTGGTTGTGTATTTACATGGCAGTGTGGCTATGTATTCACATGCCAGTGTGGTTGTGTATTCACATGGCAGTGTGGTTGTGTATTCATATGGCAGCATGGCTGAGTATTCACATGGCAGTGTGGTTGTGTATTTACATGGCAGTGTGGCTGTGGATTCACATGGCAGTGTGGTTTTGTAAGATGGTTATTGATGGTTTAAATTTTAAATTCCAATGACCTTCTTGCAAATTCTTACAGCTGTGTGAAATGTCATCAAATGAACATATGTAATGTCAGTATAGGGTTAGAAATAGCATTGTGTACTTGTTGGTAATAATGTGACAATTAGTGGCCATAGGGGCCATGGTGATATTAAAAGTTCAGTCAAAATTGTGCATATAGGCTATCTAAGGGGTCTTTTTGAGCAATGCTCCTTATATACAGGTTCAAATACATTGTAACATGAATTCATAGTCAGCAAGCGAGATAGTATTTTACTGGCGTTTAAAACCAGGTTGTCCTTATATAAAGGTTCAAATAACATGAATTTACAGACAGCAATGGGGATAGAATTTTACCCGCCTTTAAAAGCAGGTTGTCCTTATTTACAGGTTCAAATACATTGTAACATGAATTCATAGTCAGCAATGGGTATAGAATTATACTGGCCTTTAAAAAGCAGGTTGTCCTTATATACAGGTTCAAATAACATGAATTCACAGACAGCAATGGGGATAGAATTTTACCCACCTTTAAAAGCAGGTTGTCCTTATTTACAGGTTCAAATACATTGTAACATGAATTCATATCAGCAATGGGTATAGAATTATAATGGCCTTTAAAAAGCAGGTTGTCCTTATATACAGGTTCAAATAACATGAATTCACAGACAGCAATGGGGATAGAATTTTACCCGCCTTTAAAAGCAGGTTGTCCTTATTTACAGGTTCAAATACATTGTAACATGAATTCATAGTCAGCAATGGGTATAGAATTATAATGGCCTTTAAAAAGCAGGTTGTCCTTATATACAGGTTCAAATACATTGTAACATGAATTCATAGTCAGCAATTGAGATAGAAACTTACTGACCTTTAAAAGCAGGTCGCCCTTTTATACAGGTTCAAATAACATAAATTTATAGACAGCAGTTGGAATAGAATTTTACAGGTCTGTCAAAATGAATAGTAACAAAATCAGGTTGGTCATACAGGGATGGCTTTTCAGGCAAGTTCAACTGTGCAGTTGGACCTGTTTATCAAGGCCACCTAAGGGAACTATTGAAATTGGTCTTAATGAGGAGGTGGCCCTTATATACAGGTCCAAATACAAGTTCATAAGAGAGCATTTGGATAGCATTTTACTGGCAAGTCAAAATGAAGTAACAAAAGTGGGTAGCCGTATATAGAGGTGACCTTTGATGCAGGTTTGACTGTATTTACTAACCCACAAAAAAGTGAATTTTATGGTTTTTGTTACAGAGTTGAGTTGAGTTGAGTTGAGTAATAGTGTCTCAGTCAAGAATATTTCACTTATATCAAGACATTGCCAGCTATAGGCAAATGTGCAGAAAATTTGCCTGTGTGTTTCGCTGATGGCATTATACAGCAAGTGACCTCATTTATTTCAAGTTCCCATCCCCATGAACCATGACTTTCATTTCATGATGCCGAGTGCCTGGCGAAAGAACAGTCACTACCCACTTTCAAGTCTTTGGTCAGATCGGCCAGAATTCAAACCCACAACCTCCCACTGATGGAGTGAGCACTCTACAAACTGAGTTAGCACAGTGGTTGGTTTTTGTTACGTATGATCCATTTTTTTGACAAAATATAGTGTCATATTGGCCAGGAAAATAAATAGACCTCTGCTTGATTATTCTGGTCAATATTACACCATATACAACCACTTATAGGTTCATAATTGTATCTTATAATCTTATTTCATGCAGTCATCATCAGGCCGCTGAAAATTCCACTCAAGCATATCTTAATGTAAGAAAGTTAACTTACAAATCGAGGCTAGTTGTTCAAACAGTTAGTTTAAACAGTTGAGTAGTCAAAATTTGAATTTGCATAATTTCAAATATTTTGTGAAATTAAAGTTGAAAATTTTAAAAATGGATAGAATTTCACAAAATTAAAGCACATTGTAATGAAAATATCATTTTAACTATAATATGCTGATTTTGATTAATATTTTTAATTTGTGTTAATCATTAATTACACTAATTATGCTTAAAATAACTGGCCCCAGTTATCTCTTGAAATAAACAGATTCTAACATGTCACCTGGATGCGAGAAAGTTGATTGCTGAGCTGAGTCAGATGACATTTTCTCACACCTGTGACATTGAAATCCCTTGTTTTTACCCATGTGGGATTTCCTTGTCTCATCCTAGGGTTGAGACAGGCTACACACTGAACTTCATGGGTAGGTATACCTAACACAATTTCTCATGTCACAATCACTAACACATGCTTAATTGATGACGTCATAATCATTTTACGTGAGAATGTCGACAAAAATCGATTAGGTCATTTTTAGTAGGCACGCTTGGTAACATTAAAATAAACATGTGATGCATTGTTTTCGTTTTGCAAATGTGTGAAAATATAAGAATCCATTATGAGTATCCATGTAGGATAGGGAAATCTCACCCGAGGGGTTGAACACTTCAGTCAGAGACGAGGTTTGCTTCTAAATTTTGAAGTCAAATGACATTTTCCCGCAAGATGACGTTTTGTTCCCCACATGATGACGTCATGTAATTGTTTTTTTGATTGTGACGTCACAGAAAGTCACATGGTCATGTGAGTTAGGCGTATCTCACATGGGGAAAACCCTTTCCTACATGAGCAGATATGGAAGAAAAAGAATCCTATACCAATAACAGGTTAAGACAGAGATATCTCAAACTCGGATGAATATTTTCAATGTCCAGAACTTGCTATATTCATCCTCGTTTGAGATATTCCGTCTCACCCTGTTACAAATGCAAGATTCTATTATTTCACCACAGACAAAATTATTTCACTCACATCAAGTCAGTCAGTTAAAAAATGGTGTAGAAAACTGGAGTAGCAAAAGAAATCCACCGACCATAAATGAGGTCCCGTGTCATGGTAGGAACAATGAAGAACCCTGCTGTTTTATGCCATCAGCGCAATACATGTACACAGACAGGCAAAATCTCTGCACATTGCCTATAGCTGGGGACATCTTAATATAAGTTAAAATTATTGACTGGGACGTTAAAAACCATTACTCAACTCAACTCCCTCAGCTGATCTGAATTCAGGATATGTGAGTGATCATGTGGTTTTGTTAGATGGTTATTTGTAAAAATGTTCCAAATGACCGTTTAATATTACCTATGATTGCTTGTAAAATCACCGAGAAAAACAGAACTATTCTAATTTTTATAAAATTCAAAAAGACAGCCCCGAAAGATATATATATATATTTTTTATATTCAGATTTTTTTAACAATTTTACAAAAATATGAGATAAACAAAGATAACATTCATACACAGTGATTTTGTTACATGTTTTAAAAACTACCTTATAAATTGGGAAAATTTGAAGTTCTGAAATACAGTAAACATTGCAATCGCTTAGGATCCTCACTGCAAAGATGTTATAGTGTAAAAATATCTAGTATATCATTGTTGTTTTGGGAATTTTAGAGATCAAATTGGGAAAATTTTAGTCATTTTTCCACAGAGGAAAATACAGTCCAACCTGCACTAAAGGCCACCTCTATATAAGGGCCACCTGCTTATTAAGGCAAGTAGTATTGTATCCCTATTGTTCTTTATTCATATTATTTTAACCTGCCAATAAAGACCACTTTTAGTGGTTCCCTTGGGTGACCTTTATACTGCCCATAAAGGCCACTTTTACAGGTTCCCTTGGGTGACCTTTATAGACAGGTTTGACTGTACCTTTATTCGGTAGTAATTTTAGGCAAACAAAATCACTGATACGCACTTACATTCTTCATCTTTCATACATGGAAACAAAGTACATCAGCACAATAAATACCATGACAATGACAGATCTTGTATAACAAGAACATAAACTAACTTGCCTACATATGACGTTATAAAATAGCACGGAGGTTTGATAAATAACCATGTGCACAGATGTAAAGTAAGTCTCATATGATTAAATTCTCAATCTATTAAAGAAAGAAAATTAAATTTACATGCAAATTTTGTAGTAAATATACAAATACATACAAAATATTTTTATCTTGATATTCTGGGTTTTTTTTCATTTTGTTTTGTTTTTTATTTTTTTTTTTTTATTATTTTTTTTTTTTAGAAAATTTTTTTGTAATGTTGTCTGTCATAAACAACCATTGTTTTGATTGGTGTAAATTAGATGTCCTAGTTATACCATATTTAAGACTGGGCATGAGTTACGCCTTACAAAATATGGTTGCTATTTCCTTGATGACATGAAGAAAGAGCTCTGTCTGACTGGACTTCTAGATCGCAGATGATCAGAGTTGAAAGGTCACAGATGCTTTAAGGTAAAAGGTCACAGATCATTTGAGTTGAAAGGTCAAAGATGATCAAATTTAAAAGGTCACGGATAATTAGAATTGAGATGATATCACAAATGATCAGAGTTGTAAGATGATGATCTGTATTGAAATGATATAGAAGATCCAAATTGAAAGGTCACAGATGGTTTGAGTTGAAAGGTCACAGATGGTTTGAGTTGAAGGGTCAAAGATGATCTGAGTTGAAATGATATAGAAGATCCAAGTTGAAAGGTCACAGATGATTTGAGTTGAAAGGTCACAGATGATTTGAGTTGAACGGTCAAAGATCATCTGAGTTGTAAGGTCACAGACAATCTGAGTTGAGAGATGATGGTCCAAGTTGAAAGATCACAGATGATCAGTGTTGAAAGTTCACAGATGATTAGAGTTGAAAGGTTACAGATTACCCAAGTTGAAAGATCACAGATTTTCCCAGTTGATAGATCACAAATTTTCCCAGTTGAAAGATCACAGTTGATTTGAATTAAAAGATATCAGATAATCCAAGTTGAAAGATCACAGATGATACAAGTTGAAGGATTATAGATTTTCCAAGTTGAAAGATCAGAGTTGATATGAATTGAAAGATCACAGATTTTCCAAGTTGAAAGATCACAGACTATCCAAATTAAAGTATCACAGATGATCAGAGTTGAAAGATTGCAGATGGTCCAAGTCGCAGGTGATCCACAGATGATCAAAGTTGAAAGGTCGCAGATTGTAGATGATCCGCATTGAAAAATAATGTAGTTTATCGTGTTAAACATAAGCCAATTTGAATGGTGTGGAGTAATGGTGTTTTATACCCCAGTCAAGAATTTAAACTTTTATCTAATTAGTATGTTCAAAGATGGTGGAAGAATCCAAAGTGCAGACCTCTGACCTTTGACAAGCAAACAGACAGACGTTCTTACATTAGGAACTGCACAGTTGGATCCTAGGCTCTGAAAGGCCTTTTTAGCTATATTTCACATTTCCTGATTCAATTCCTTACTTGGAAAAACATGGATATGCAGTATAATACTCAAGTTTGAATTATGATCCCATTCTTTCCTTCCTCATTTAATTTGCAGCTAAATGGCAGCTGAAGATTGTCACTTCAGGACCATGACGTTAAGAAGCCATTTTCAAATAAACGTACAACACTGGATCCCTGCCTTACACACTTTGACAGCATTTAAATATTACACTATGCTTAAAATGAATTTGAGGAAGTTGGCATTTCACTATAGACACAGACTAGAAAACGGTTTCAACTCCAATTGCCGGAAAATAGCCGATTTTCTTTTTTAGTGGCAAATGCAAGGTCATAATTTTAACTTCAAAATCGTACAACTTATACCAAAATTGTAAGGGTAGGCAAGTACAGTAAAACCTCGATTCATCGCCACCATTTGTTTAGTCATATTTTGGCGTTTTAAAGGGGTTTGGCGATAAATTGCGGGAGGCTCATAAAGAAAAACATAAACAAAATGAATTTTGGGACTTCAAAATAGTGTGGCGATAAGCGAGGTGTCAAAGTTATCAAGGGGCATTATAACGAGGTTTTACTGTATGTAATTCCCTTATATTTTAACATTATACAGTAAAACCTGTTTTAAGAGGCCACTGAAGGGACTGCACAAAAGTGGCCGCTTAAGACAGATGGCCTTCAAAACCAAGATGAGTTCCAGAAGACATGTATAAAATAAAATGAACATATTTATTTAGTAATGTATATTTTATGTTTGACAACATAATTAATATATATGCAAAATAAATAAAAAATAAGAAATTATGTACAGTCCAACCTACCTTAAAGGCCACCTCTATATAAAGGCCACCTGCTTATAGAGGCCAGTAGAATTGTATCCCAATGGTTCTTTTTTTATATTATTTGAACCTGTATATAAAGGCCACTTTTACTGGATCCCTTGGGTGGCCGTTATAGACAGGTTTGACTGTAATTGGTTTCTGGTTTTCAGATTGTACCCCCAGTACAATCACATGAAATTGTATCACAAATTATCCATTTTGTTTTGTCCGCTTTGAGACAAAGCATAGGACAAAAGGACAAAAGAGCGAAATAAATGGATGTTTGAGCAACGAAGTATTGGACAAAAGAGCGAAAATAAACGGACATTTGAGCGACGAAGTATTGGACAAAAGAGCGAAAATAAATGGATATTTGAGCGACGAAGTATTGGACAAATGAGCGAAAATAAACGGACATTTGAGCGACGAAGTATTGGACAAACGAGCGAAAATAAACGGATATTTGAGCGACAAAGTATTGGACAAATGAGCGACAGAATTTAACCCATTTGAGCGAAACTCCAAATAAATGGTAGACATTTGAGCAACAATGTAATGTCTAAAATCTGTCGCTCAAATGTCTAGAAAATCATCACTCAAATGTCCACTAGCAGTTTCTTAATTTTCGCTAAAATGTCCTGCGCCCTGTCACATGGGTTAAACTAGCAAAAATTAATCACTCCAATCACAATGAGTGTTTGGATGCATAAATGACACTAATTAGTGTTTTCACCTGTGTTAGTCATTAAATGTTAAAAAATACTACTGGTACTGAATTAACACCTGTATATTAGGTGTACATAGGTAAACAAGCTGTGTTGTAAGCAGATCCACTCAGAATTTTTTTTTTCATGAAATAATTTAAGAATAAATGCAATGTCTGAATGAATGATGTTTAATAATGAAAACTAAGCTTGAAATCAAAATAAAAACTTGTTGTTGCTAAGGAAACTTAGGAAAGAAAATCATGTGATGGCGGTCATGTGGCACCATAAACATACAAAATGGTTGTATAAACCAGGCTTTTCTATGCAACCGGTCACAAAATCGGTGGTCACTGACAGCCTTACACAGGTAACCCCTTAATTACTGGGCGGGATGCAACCTGGCCACTATCAGCAGGTGACCATTAATTCCAGGTGACCGCTAAGGCAGTTTGTACTGAACATGTATTCACTCTAAAAGATAAACATGTGTACAGTGATGAAGTATATTTATTTATAATCATTTTACATCATTTGTCCATTTTCTAGTTTTAATTTTTTTTTTTTAAGTTAGAGAGTTAAAAAAATTGACACATTTTCAGCATAATTAGTATAGTCTGCTAGAGTCAAACCTATTTATATGCAATTTCTTAGTTAAGCAATCCTTTCTGTAAATTTTAAAGTAGAAGATTAAGTGATTGATTGATTGACTGAATATGGTTTTACCTCCCAGTCTCATATCTAGACACCAAGACACCATCAGCTATTGGTGAAATGGCAATTTTTTTTACCTTTGCATTGCATTCAAAGCAATGTGCAGGGAGTGTTTTTTTTTACATGTCATGCCTGCTATGACACTGGGCATCATCTTTCAAGGTCTCGTCTGAAGAATCCTGTGACTTTCATTTCTAAGAGCCAAATGCTTGGTGAAAGAGCAGTCACTACCTATTTTCAAGTCTTGGTCAGACCCAACCAGGATTTGATCCCATGACCTCCCACATATGAAGCAAGCACTCTACCAACTAAGCAACTGTAGTGGTTTTAAAGTACACTCAAACCTGTCTATAATGGCCACCTAAGGGAATCAGTAAAAGTGACCTTTATAGACAGGTGGCCCCTATATGCAAGTTCAAAAATATGAACAAGGAGCAATTGGGATAAAATTTAACTGGCCTTTATAAGCAGGTGGTCTGTATATAGAGATGGCCTTTAACACAGGTTTGACTGTAGAAGACAAATTTTCTAAAGTAAGCAGCAAGTATGGATAATATGCATTGCAAAACCAGGGATTTATCAGGGTCTTTTGGGAAAAGACCCTAAACTAAAAATTGGGAAAAACTAGGAAAAACTATTAACTTTTTGCTCATTTTGGGAAAACTTTGACATCATTTTTGATGCCATTAATGATTAAATCTAATGCTTTTAGTGTATTGAGTTGATTGAAGATTGAGAAAAGCAGCCACATTTATGACCAGACTTCAGCTATGTATCTGGTACGATTTTCTAATTGGGAATTTTTTCAGCCCATTTTGGGAAAAAATCAATGATTTTCCATTGGGAATGGGGCCGAATTTCGGACCTAATAAGGCCCTTGATAAATCCCTGAAAACATATTCACAAAATGTAATCTTCAGGGAAGCAGGCATCAAACTTAATCCAAATCCAAACAAGAAACAGACTACTATTGTCACCTTGCTGGCTTTATTTAAACCACTAAAATTTAAGCAAAAATTTAATTGGACCAAAACCACATAGCTGTTTCTTTACTTACTGAAAACCATTATTTGACCCTATGACCTTTGTGACCTTTCTGCACTGATACTTGGAAAGTCAAACAAGTAAAAAATCTAAATATATAGTTAATTGTCAACCATGTTGAAGTTTTTTCTGAGATTCGAAAGTGTAAAATTTAAAATGAGAATAATTTGGATTTAATTCTTAGTCTAAAAAAGAACGTTATGCAAAGTGCACAACATAATGTATCCATCTGTACAATAAATCTGTGTGATCAGAGAAACATGTATACCCGGTAGGTGCTTTTGCATACTAGTACAGTCCAACCTGCCTTAAAGGCCACCTCTATATAAGAATCACCTGCTTATAAAGGTCAGTAGAATTGTATCCCAATTCTTCTTTACTTATATTATTTAAAACTGTATATAAAGGTCACCTGCCCATTAAGGCCACTTTTACTGGTTCCTTTGGATGGCCTTTATACACAGGTTTGACTGTATGTCACTTTTAAGATTTTTCACTTATATCGAGGTGGTTACAGTTTAGAGATGGCGGACAAAACCAGAGTGTCTACTCAGAATAAACCACTGCCCTTTGGCAAGCAAACTGAAAGACTTTCTCCAATTAGGATCTATCGGAGTGAGATTTAAATCTAATCCCCGAGAGGTAAGACAATGAAAGGTATGCAATGTGCACTCGTGTAATGTATCCATTTGCACAATACACCTGTGTGTTGTTGTTGTTGAATGTTGCTGGTGAACCAGTAAATACCAACGACAAGGAAAATTCACTTTCCGAGCGGGACTCAAACTTACAGCGGTGAGAGACCCTGGATTTGTAGACTGGCGTCTTAACCATTGGGCCACCACAGCCTCTAATAAACCTGTGTGATCAACATTGTCAGAGAAACAGGTATAGGTGCTTTTGCATTTTTATATCCCAGTCAAGATTTTTCTGTTATATCAAGGTGGTCAGTTCAGAAATGGTGAAAAAAACCTGAGTGCCTATCCAGAAAAACAATCCTTTTGGCAAGCAAACTGACAGACTTTTTAACATTAAGATCTGCCAGAGTGGGATTTTTTAACCTATCCCCCCCCCCCAACTCCCACCCCCACCCCACACCCCAAGACAAATCATATTTTAAGATATATAGTTAATTGTCAACATGCTGGTCTTGTAATACTTCTGAAATTCTTAAGTGGATAAAAACATAAAAATCATAAAAAAGTGTGAAATTATTCTCAGTTTAACAATGAAGGGTTCTTAAAAATAGGATCTGGCCCTGGTTTTACAATACATATATTTCCTTAACTAAGATTTTCATTAACTTAAATTCAGCTAATTTTTGTAATCTTGATTTTTGGAACTACAGTCTAACCTGTCTATAAGGGCCACTCGGGGGAAGTTGCAAAAGTGGCCCTTATGGACAGGTGGCCTTTATATATAGGTTTGTAAATCCAGTTATGACATCAATATAAATATTAGTTGGAAAAATAGTGAGCAGTTCTAATTAATCTATTTTATTTGTTAAAATTTCTGTTACGAAAAAAAGACATTAGCTAATTTTAACAGAATAATTTCTTTGAAAACAAAGAAAAATCTTCTGACCACACTATTTATCAATCTTTGAAAAAAAACCCTTAAAAATCACCAAGTATATACACATTTCTTAAATAAAGACATGTTTTCTTTAATAGGTAGGAGCCAGTAATGAAAACAATAGAAAATAGTATATGTATCATAATTAATAATGAGTAATAATCTATCCTTAGTGCTTTATGGCTTCATTTGTTGACATGAGGATAAATGACTTAAGAATTTTTTTAAGTTTTTAAAACAGTTTCAAAAATATACTTTTTAAAAATTCTTTTCTTATCAACAAACAGATTTGGTTACATGTACTTAGTCTAATGATCAATGGTTTTAAGTTAAATAATCAATGTTTAAAATCTAATTTTAGCTTCAAGATTTTAAAAAAAAACTACATGGATTAACATTTTTGCACAAATTTTCAGAAACTATAACAAAACTTGTCCCGAAAATATGAATAAAAAGTGGCCTTTATAGACAGGTTCATGAGCCATTTTGTACAAAAATAGGGTGGCCTCTGGCTCAGTTGAACAGTGGCCCTTATATAGAGGTAAAATAAAGAGTAAAATCGCTCGGGAGGAATTGAAAGTGCCCTTTATAGACAGGTGGCCCTTATATAGAGGTGGCCTTTAACACAGGTTGGACTGTACTTATACGTAAATATTTTTGACAAATCTAAACATAAAAATTTTAAGCTTCAAGTGACACTTAAATTCTTGAATATATTTAAAACTTACAGAATTATAAAGATTTGAAATTTGTGATATTTAAGTTAAGGAAAATCTCACGAGCTTAGTTAAGGAACGATTGTAAATCTGGGTCCTTTGTGTCTTCTCTAAAATCTGTGGTTTTGTGACAAAATTTGAAAATTGTCTCTGCAATTTGACTCGCTTCGTATGTTGGAGGTTTTGAACTCACAGTTTGTTGATTGATTAATTGATTGATTGATTAATTGGGGTTTTACTTGCCAGTCAAGAGTATTTAAGGAATAACTGTGATATTTTTTTTATTGATGTATAAAAGAAAAAACTATTTGCACACTGGATAATGCGTATAGTGCATTATTCAAAAATGTGCAAATCGTTTTTTCTTTTATACACCAATAAAAAAATTATATCACAGTTATTCCTTATAATTTAATTTAGACATTCTTTAATTATTCAAGAAATTAAAAGAAAACCCTAAAAATCTGAAACATTTAAATCAAGTTTAATAATATTTGCATCGATATTCATCATGAGCTCCAGCGGATGGATATGACCCGATTGTTTTATAATCATGATCTCATTCATAGTGATGTGTATTGAAGATGTAAACAATGAAGAAGTTACGGTTAAATCAACCAAAACGGGGCAAGTGGGCGGAGCTAATCTAAATATTTTTTTATTGAGGTATATAGAAAAAAAATTGGTCACGTGGTCTCCATTGTTTTGTATTGTGTTCTGTTGTATAAACAAATTTTAATTAAATTGTTTAACTATCAAGTCTTCACCAGCTTTAAATGAAGTGGCAGAATTTTTTATTTTTGCAGTACACTCAGGGCAATGCCCAGGGAGGGTTCTTTAACATACCACACCTGCCATGACACAGTACATTGGTTTTAAGATCTCTACTGAAGGACTCTGTGACTGTCATTTCTAAATTCTGAATACTTAGCAAAAGAACAGTCACCAGTTAATACTTATTTTAAAGTCTTTGTCAGACCCTGGCAAGGGTTCAGTCCCACAACTTCCAACATACAGAGGGAGCACTCTACAGTGGTAATCATATAACATATATATCACATAACCCTTCTGTTTATTGATGGAATAAAACGATGTAATATTTTTCGTATTACACAGGTACCCATGTCATATCACTTGATTGTGACGTAATCAGTTATCACGCTTCTGATTTACGTAGTGGTCGTGCCTAATGACGTCATATGAAAACTGTGTCAGTCTGTTGTTTATTTTTAGACTTTTGAAGACTTTCCGATTCTTTGAAAAATAATTTTGATGCATTCGGAAAAATATTATGATTTAAACTTACATACTGATTATGTATTTTTTTTTCTAGGTGATTAATTTACTTTCACTGTAACCAAATAGAACTATATTCTTACTTGCACAGTTAATTTGGAGGTGATTTGTCTGACCTAGATAGAAATCGTATGTTTCTATATGGCATCAAATAATATTTACATGTCATTATACCTCGGTACTTTGAGTTATGTGATATACAGAATCTTAGACTCGTGAAGGTTTAATATGAAATTTATTAAACTCGTTCAATAATTAAACTTGTTTAATAAATTTCATATTAACCCCCACTCGTCTAAAATCCTCTATGTATTGTTTAAACCATTATTCAGTGATATTTTTGGTCGAAAATCGGCAATATTCCAAATTCAAAAAGACTAAAAATTTCCAAAATGTAGACCATTAATTCCCAAGTTTTTGAAAATTTAATTTCTCGGTATCTGGATCAGTGACAAAAATTATCTGCAAATAAAATTATCCCCTTGAAATCTCAAATGCAACAAACGATTAGTTATTAACCTGAATGTGTTTTAAATGGTGGTAAACACTGATATTTAGTGTGTCAATAATTATTTTAAAACATATTCATGATCAAGATTTAAGACCTGCCAGAAGTCAAACAAAAAATGTGTACAACAGCATTGCTGACAAAAAAAAAATGTCACACAATGAGAAGTATTATCACAAAAAACAATTCCCCAAATCAAACACATCATTTTTTTTTTTTTTTTTTTTGGTTGATATTTTCAATATATTTTCCCAATTTGTTCCAAAACAATGCTTAAATTCCCAACTGCACAGGCCATGACGCCATTCCCAAAAATGATAAAAAAACCACTGTAATTGCTGAACACAACATAAACAGCATTTATAGTCAGAACACAAAAATAGGTTTAAAATCTGAATATAATAATTTAACAATTACTAATGTTTCTTTATTACTTTTGGAAAATTATTTTTTAAAATCACTTTTTAAAAAATTATTTCTTATATGGTTTTGATAAACTTTTCACCAGCAGATATAGAATTATTATATTTTAAATATCTGCCCTCTGATTAACTTTTCACCAGCAGATATAGAATTATTATATTTTAAATATCTGCCCTCTGATTAACTTTTCACCAGCAGATATAGAATTATTATATTTTAAATATCAGCCGTCTGATTAACTTTTCACCAGCAGATATAGAATTATTATATTTTAAATATCTGCCCTCTGATTAACTTTTCACCAGCAGATATAGAATTATTATATTTTAAATATCTGCCCTCTGATTAACTTTTCACCAGCAGATATAGTATTATTTTATTTTAAAATATCAGCCGTCTGATTAACTTTTCACCAGCAGATATAGAATTATTATATTTTAAATATCAGCCGTCTGATTAAATTTTTACCCATCTCAATTTTTAAAAAATCAAATTTTGAAAAATTTACAACATAAATTCATATACAATTCAAACTTTTTCATTTTTAATTTTACTACAACATCAAAGCAGCAAAAACTTACTAGAAGAAGTTTTCAAACAGAATTGTGGAGAAAACCCAGGAGTACCCGGAAATACCATTGACCTTCAACAATAAGCTGACAAACTTTCTTGCACTAAATTCTCTCCAGATTAAGAACAGTCCAACCTGCCTTAAAGGCCATCTCTATATAAGGGCCACCTGCTTATAAAGGCCAGTAAAATTGTATCCCAATTGTTCTTTATCCATATTATCTGAACTTGTATATAAAGGCCATCTGCCCTAAAGGCCACTTTTTCTGGTTTTCTTAGGTGGCCTTTATAGACAGGTTTGACTGTGTTTGAATATTAGTATAGGTCAAAGGATTTTGAAAAAAAATCTTAAATCATCTTCCATTTATACATGGAACCTAATTTGATATTTTTAAACAGAAATCGCAAAACATATACCTGTATTCCTTGAATATCAGCTCTCAAAGCTTCAACAAAATGACTGGTGTTGCTAGGCGACACATCTCCAAGATCAATATGGCGGCATTTCAAACGATGTGGAACTGGTTTAACTGTCCAATTATCGTTTCTAATATGCTGTTTATTCTGAAAGTCTGGCAAAGACCCAGATCTGTCAAATTCTAGTTTTTTCAACATCCGGCTATTCAGCATCTAAAAATTTTCAAAATATCAAAACATTAAGTTCATGTACATAAGGGTTTTGTTAATTTGACACTAATTTATAGAGAGGGCATTTAGTTAAAGTTGTAACTTTTTTTTATTAAACCAAACATCATCATAGTTTAGTTTCAAAAGAAAATTATTTACCGGTACTAAGGCAAGTTAAAAAATATATAGAAAAATTGTTTCAATTTTTTTTAGAATTTTTAAATTTTTTTTTCAATATTTTTATTACAGAAAACAAGACAGATATAACCACAATCAGACATCACTTCTTGAATGGGATGAAGAATTTTTTAATTTTCCACCAAAACGCCCGATTTCACGTCAGAAATCCTCGCCTAATACTTTATTTATAGATGACAATTCAATACTTAGAAGGAACAGGTCCCACAGAATTCTGACATCAGGGTACACTGAGAGTAGTCAATCTGGCGATTCAACTGATATCTTTTCATCAACTGGTTCGAGCATGGGCATTTCAACAGACCAAAACAGTGAAAATGATTCAGAAACATATCCTAATTTTAATAGTTGTTACCATGGAAACAGTCAAAGTTCAGATTCTTTGGTTTCATCAGCTCAATGTGACTCCATATTTTCTAGTTTTTCATCATCTGAGAGTTTAGACAAAATAGCCCCAGCTGTCTACAACCCTTCTATGCCTTCATATATTCCAAAAACAACTGGCTCAGGATCATTTGTCCAAAATGAACAGAAAATTTGTGACAAAGAAAAGCCTAACATTAATTTTAGACAACCCATCATTCCACAGAAAGGAGAAAAAGGTTCTCTGATTTCTTTCATGTTTAGACATCAACTCAATCCATCTATATCAAGTGAACTTAGTTCATCTAGTTCAAATGATTCAAGCCAAGATCAAAATTTCAATTGTTCCCAGAAAAAATATGTTAAGCCAATGAAAAGTTCAATATCCAAATATCCTGTCGAACATATCCAAGAAGTGCAGCCTCACAAAGAAGAAACTATCATCTCAGACGAAAGTCAAAGAACGTCTGACAACAGTCAGCCATCTTTCATTTGCAACCCTACAAGTAATGTTGAATATTTTAGTCATGCACAACCCTTTACAATCAAATCAAGCTGTACAAATCAGGAAGTAGTTCTTCCACAACGATTCCTAAAAAGCTGGCACGAGAGGCTCGCCAAAATGAGCCAATTACAACAGGCAACCATTTACCAAGCTTCAAAAAGTGAAACAAAGAAATTTTACACTTGTGATGTCTGTAAATCACGCCAAGATGTTTCTTACATGGATAGAAGCAACAAAAGAGATAAGGTTCACAAAATGCCTGATTCTGTTGAGAACCAAACAGACAAAATGGCTGCCACACAAGAATCACCATTTACAACAGACAATTCTGAAACAATGGCAGTTTCTACTGACAAAATCAATAACAGTACTCTTAAACCTGCCCTAAAAGTTAGAAATTTATTTCACAAAATTTATGAGCACAGGAAAATGGACATGAAAACAAGAGGGAAAGATATTGCTGAACAGTATCAATATGGTCAAATGGACCCAGTTAAGGAAGAAATTCACCAAATTGAATATGACACGAAAACACTTAGCAAACCGTACAATTTACCAAAGGAAAGAATATTAGTAAAACAAAGTAATTTTTCAACATCAGTATCATCGGATAGTTCAACCGATACCTCACAATGTGACAAAATATCACTGAAACAAAATCATTCAGAACAAACAGGAGACACATGTAAATTAGACTCAAAAAAGTATGCCAAGCAGGTCTCAAAAAAAATTCCCTGTATCATTATTGGACATTCTCCATCACACACAGCAAAAGACCAAAGTTTTGATTTCAGGGACAGTCTCGAGGTAACAAAAATTCTGTCGGAAGAAAAATTTAATGACATAGATTCTGAAAATTCAAAAGAGAGTGAGAATAATATGCACTTTAATAAGTCTTTTTTGGATCTACCAAAAGTTGAACTTGAAGAACAGAGTTCAAGTCTTTCATCTTTGAGTTTGTCATCATCACCAAGATCATCACCAAATATTTTATCACCTGTTACAGTGATCGAAATGGAGCAACTTGACAACCAAGCAGAAGAAAATGTAGAATGTGATGAAATGGCGGAAACATATTTGAGCAATGAACATAATGAACAAGTTTTCAGATCCCGATTTAACAGCCATAGTAGTAGAAGTCCCCTAAATTCCGGAGAATTCTTTACTGCAACTCAGAGTTTAAGTGACTCAGTTGACTCAAACAATAAATTTGACAATGAAATCACTCCCCAAGAGAATATGAAATCGGGTCATGGTAAATCTATTGATACAGAAATAGAGTATTACCCGGTTTTTGACACCATCCCTGATATACATCCAATAAACAAAGTCCAATCACAAACAACCAGACAAAAAGCATTCACTCGCCAATATTCGGTAGATCTCTATCATTCAGGAGGGGATGAACTGTCACTACCCAAAATGCAACAGAAAAATGTTGACATTCAAGCAGATATTGATGTCCTGCCGCCAATCATAAAATTTACAAGTGTAAATGATATCATTGAACTTCTTAAAACCAGAAATGATGATAACTTTTATTTGGCTTCAGACAAATCAACACAATGGGAAGAACTGGGACCCAACACAGGATATGCAACAAGAATGAGCAAGGGATTATGGGATACATGTAAAATCTGCAGGGAAAAATCAATGACAAAATATAATGAAACAAAGACACACTCAGAAACTAAATTTAAAAACATGGTTACTAAGAATCTAAAAGAAGGAAAATTTAGAAAGAAAAATGCATATGTTTTGGATAAAGATGTAGAAAAAACACATGATCAGCAATTTCTTGAAAAGAGTCAGGCTGATACAGCAAGAAATGAAAAGTTATTGAAAATTTTAATAAAAGATTGGAATAAAACTCAAAATAATATGAACACAAATTTTCCAACATGTCCGTACTCTGAAGACACTGGTGCAATGGCCGGCAGAAGTAAATTCAAAACTACTGCATGTCAGACATCTTTTAAATATCTTAATCACGACCAGTCAACCCAAACCGAGATATTTTGGACGCCATATCACAATAAGTATTTGATTTCTGCCCAAGAAATGGAGACGTCTGACAAGTATGCAGTCCCATCAAATGTATCCAGTGGATATTCTCAGCTGTTGGACACGATTGATCGCTTACAGAAAAAGATTCAACAAATCAGACTGAAGTGGGACTTAAATACTGGTAGCCCAGACTGAAAATGGTACCGCTTGACTGGTCCTTTGTTAGAATGATGTGGGACTTAAATACCAGTAGTCCAGACTGAAAATGGTACCGCTTGACTGGTCCTTTGTTAGAATGAAGTGAGACTTAAATACCAGTAGTCCAGACTGAAAATGGTACCGCTTGACTGGTCCTTTGTTAGAATGAAGTGAGACTTAAATACTAGTAGTCCAGACTGAAAATGGTACCGCTTAACTGGTCCTTTGTTAGACTGAAGTGGGACTTAAATACTAGTAGTCCAGACTGAAAATGGTACCGCTTGACTGGTCCTTTGTTAGAATGAAGTGAGACTTAAATACCAGTAGTCCAGACTGAAAATGGTACCGCTTGACTGGTCCTTTGTTAGAATGATGTGGGACTTAAATACTAGTAGTCCAGACTGAAAATGGTACCACTTGACTGGTCCTTTGTTAGACTGATGTGGGACTTAAATACTAGTAGTCCAGACTGAAAATGGTACCGCTTAACTGGTCCTTTGTTAGAATGAAGTGAGACTTAAATACCAGTAGTCCAGACTGAAAATGGTACCGCTTGACTGGTCCTTTGTTAGAATGATGTGGGACTTAAATACTAGTAGTCCAGACTGAAAATGGTACCGCTTGACTGGTCCTTTGTTAGAATGAAGTGGGACTTAAATACTAGTAGTCCAGACTGAAAATGGTACCGCTTGACTGGTCCTTTGTTAGAATGATGTGGGACTTAAATACTAGTAGTCCAGACTGAAAATGGTACCGCTTGACTGGTCCTTTGTTAGAATGATGTGGGACTTAAATACCAGTAGTCCAGACTGAAAATGGTACCGCTTGACTGGTCCTTTGTTAGAATGATGTGGGACTTAAATACTAGTAGTCCAGACTGAAAATGGTACCGCTTGACTGGTCCTTTGTTAGAATGATGTGGGACTTAAATACTAGTAGTCCAGACTGAAAATGGTACCGCTTGACTGGTCCTTTGTTAGACTGATGTGGGACTTAAATACTAGTAGTCCAGACTGAAAATGGTACCGCTTGACTGGTCCTTTGTTAGAATGATGTGGGACTTAAATACTAGTAGTCCAGACTGAAAATGGTACCCCTTGACTGGTCCTTTGTTAGAATGAAGTGGGACTTAAATACTAGTAGTCCAGACTGAAAATGGTACCGCTTGACTGGTCCTTTGTTAGACTGAAGTGGGACTTAAATACTAGTAGTCCAGACTGAAAATGGTACCGCTTGACTGGTCCTTTGTTAGAATGAAGTGAGACTTAAGTACTAGTAGTCCAGACTGAAAATGGTACCGCTTGACTGGTCCTTTGTTAGAATGAAGTGGGACTTAAATACTAGTAGTCCAGACTGAAAATGGTACCGCTTGAATTCACTGGTCCTTTGTTAGAATGAAGTGGGACTTAAATACCAGTAGTCCAGACTGAAAATAGTATCGCTTGAATTCACTGGTCCTTTGTCTATGAACTACCACTGTGGTAGCTCAGTTGGTAGAGTGCTCGCTCCGTAAGTGGGAGGTTGTGGGTTCAAACCGTGACAGAGTCTGACCCAAGACTTGAAAGTGGGTAGTGACTGTTCTTTTGCCAAGCACTCGGCATTACAAAATGAAAGTCACGATTCTTTTGGATGGGAACTTAAAATAAACAAGGTCTCATGTCAAAGTGGGCTTGGCATGCTAAAGAACCCTGCTGTATAACGCCATCAGCAAATAAGCATTAAGATGTATCACATGTAATGATGGTCTAGGAACTGTAGTTATTTTAAGGGGAGATAACCACTCCTTTCAAAAGCACTTTGTATGTATAGTGGTAGTGAACAAAGGGTTCCAAAATATCTAACCTCTTGATGTCACAATATAGTGCTATGGTTGCTGATGTAATTTATTGTTTGGAATGACTGTGAAATGTAAATGATGTTTGATTGGTTGGTTGGTTGGTTGAATGTTGCTTAATGCCGCATCAGCAATTTTTCAGCTATTCGTGATGATTAACTATTTTCATCAATATGGATTAATCTATGTACATGTGAAGTGCGAGTGTGTTGTATGGTCTGCCTTGTACTATCGCACACTCAGGGCAACTTTAACATGCTAGCTCAGTCAGTACGCCGCAGACAAGTGTACCATTCCCTCTGTCACATTATACTGATACCAGGTGAAACAGTAAAGGCCAACGGCAAGGAAAATTTGCTTTCCCACATGTGGTCTGAGTGGGGCTTAAACTCACAGCGGTGAGAGACACTGAATTTGTAGACTGATGTCTTATTCATTAAGCCATCGCAGCCTCCTGGAAAACTGTTTGAGGACAGGTGGACAGTCAAACAGACAGATGAAGGGGAAAAACGTAAAGTCGTCTTCCTGTTTCACCAGGAGTGGACTAATTATAAAATGAATTTTATAACTTCACAAGACTACAAGAATAGGTCCAACATGTCCAATGCTGGTGTAGTTAGGTACTCACCTCTTCAACTAAGATATCAAACTGGACAACCAGCTCTGCCACAAACTGGACAGCTTTATCTGTTAATATTGTGTTGTAGCATTCTTCCAAATTCAACGGGGCTGGCTTAATTTCTACATTTTGTACACCCTGTTAAAATAAATCAAAATCACATTAATATATGTATAGATGTTGGGTTAAGCTATCTGCTTACCTTTTTTTGACAAATAAATCTTAGCCACAAAGAAGAGTTATGACAAGGGTCTGAGCATATTTTGCAGTAAATAGCAAATAATTTACAAGAGCTTTCAGTGGAAGCAAGATCCCTAATGAGAGGTATTTGTAACATGAATTAATTAAAAAATCAAAGGGCCATAACTCCTAGAAAAATCATTGAACCAAAACAGGAAAACAAAATGCACAATTATAACTCCCAGTGACCATTTCTGTAAAGTTTCATCACTATCTGATGGGCGATACTGGAGAACGGGTGCGGACAAAAAGTGTAACACTTGGACAAACAGAATGCATCATTTTATCCCCTCACATATTTTTCGGGATGGGGATAAAAATGCACTTATATATAAATAAGTTGCCTACAACTGATGTATCGCCAGCCATGCCTTTCATGTTCTGTCACTGGCTGCCACCATGGTACTAAAGCAGCGTCACGGCAACTAATTACATACTAGTGTCAGTGACATCATTAAATGGCACAATTCAGGCTGAGTGTTCATTTTTTTTGTGTGTAATTCAAGCATGCCGAGCCTTTGTCGGAACATTGTGGACATGGCCGGCGTCAATTAGATAGAGGGATAAGTTGTCTAAAATGTGCACGCTTACAGACCGCAGCACTCTCATTGCCTAGGTTTCAATCCAGCTCTGTACATATCCAAATGCACAAATGCACAAATGTATCCTGAACAGACTGCCTCAATATAAGTGAAAGAACTAAAATAAGGGCATAAACCACCATAACTTCTCACCACTCCTATAATCTGATATTAGAGAATAAATATGGCTGTTCATTACACAAAAAGATGAATGGATACAGGATACCACTTCAACCTGGTTTCAAATTAATGCTGTAATTGTTGTATCCAAAAATAGCGACCAGGGTATTTAATTCCAGTCCCATGACAGGATTAACAGACTTATTGATACATTATTGAAAAATTAGTAATAATAAAGACAAACACAAACATCTTCAGATATTGTGTTTTTATTGTAGGCTGTATGATGCTGGTCAAGCCTTTGGCCTGGGGTGGCCTTTAGCACAGGGGATCAAAATTCCCAAGATCTGAGATCTAAGGTCGGACCTGTAGTTTTTTTGACCAGGATAATACTGCTCTTTTTTTATGACAATACAGTAAAACCTGTGTATAAAGGCCACCCAAGAAAACCAGTAAAAGTGACCTTTATGGGCAGGTGACCTTTATATACTGGTTCAAATAATATGAATAAGGAACAATTGATACAATTCTACTGGTCATTATAAGCAGGTGATCCTTATATAAAGGTAGGCTTTATAAGGCAGGTTGGACTGTATATGTAATTCCATAAGGACAGACCTTTCAATGTTGACATTGGACTTTCAAAACTTTGTGCGAGACCTGCCAAAATAAGGACAAACGATCCCCGACCTATTCCAAAATGTAATTTTGAACCCCTGCAACAGGAATGAAAACTTGGAACACCATCATACAACCAGTGCTCAAATTAAGTTAAAATTTTTAACCAGACATTTTCTATTGTAATATATAGGATACTATTGAAAAAGTAACCAATCCTTCCCAAAAGTGGCAAGTCTCCGACAAAAACACACATACCAATCCAGGTCTAAATCACAATCAAAAAGCAAAGTAAAGATTTTGGAAACTGGCCAAATTAGTAAAACATGTAAACTTCCACCAGGGAAGTGAGGCTGGGTGCTCTGGAAGGGTACAGGTAAGCATATCTTGTTTAGCTAGCTAACTCTGTCACATGTGTAGTAAAAATTGAGAAAAAAAGGAAAATGGAACTAAGGGACATCAAATGCATCCAGGGTAATTTTGAATACAGAGACATCATACTTATCAACAACATTATAAAGATGGCCATAAATCTTTTTGAGGGCCATACAACAATAAAATCACAATATCTGAAGATGTTGGTGCTTGTCCTAATTATTACATAGTACCGGTATATCTAATACTACATACACCTGCTTCCTTGTGGATCCATCTGAAGATATTTTCAACCATTGGAACTTTCCGCTCTAGTCAATTTGTTTGTAATAAATAACAGTCAAACCTGCCTTTAAGGTCACTTCTATATAAGGGTCATCTGCTTATAAAGACCAGTAACATTGGTTTTTTTTAAAATATATGTGTTTTATTGTCCCAGACACTAAATAGGGATGGTCAAGTGCCAGGGTTGGGGCCACTGGGTTCACTTGCCACCAGTAACATTGTTATCGTTGACCTAATTTTTTAAATCATGACACCTATCCAGTTTCACAGTCATTCCTTAATTCAAATATCACAAAACAATCCCTGTTGGAACTACAAATGAAAAATTTTGACGAAATAAAATGCAGGTGTTATAGGCTTGAAGTGATCTACAAAATGACACCTTAAATTTGTAAATATCTTTTAACAATTCACAAAATTATTAAGGTTCCAAATTTACCAGATTTAAGTTAATGAAAATCTTAGTTAAAGAATGATTGTCAAACAGGGGACTGTGGAAGTTCAGTATTGACTTCAGTAACTTGAACTGTCTCTTGAGAGCCAAATACCCCCTCCCCCCCCCCCTTGACCTCCTGACCTTGACCTTTGACTTATGCACATTAATTTGGTATGTGGCACATTGTCTCATGTTGGTCTACATTTGTGCCAAGTTTAAACAAAATCCATCCATAGACATGGAAGATATGTAGTGGACACAATATTGGGACGGACAACCAGAAGGACAGACAAGATGATTCCTATATAGTATACCCTTCTATACTTCGTTTGCAGGGAGTATAATAAATACCCCTGTCTGTGTACATGTACATAATTATCAAGACTAATTTTCAAGATACTCTTTTGAGACATAAAAATCAGTTCAGAACCAAACCAGGAAGAATTTGGGTCTGCAGTTCCAAATTAGGGTTCAGTTTGGTAAGCAGGTCCTGGTTTTACAGTCATTTCTTCATTAAAATTTTCCTAACTTAAATTTAGCAAATTTTGGCACGCTCTGTTTAGAACTACAAATAAATACTTTTGTAAAAATGAAATGCAGTTGTCATAAGCTTGATATAAGCTTTTAAATGATATCTTAAATTTCCTAATATCTTAACAATTTACAAAATTATAAAAGTTTTGCCAGATTTAAGTTAAACAAAATCTTAAATTAAGAAACGATCATGAAATCGGGGCCAGAAACAAAGCATTATTTTCTTTGGCCTATCAGTAGTTGTTATAGTTGACTACAGTAATAAATACACACCTTGGTTGTTTGTTTTAGCAGAGCAGATGTCTCTGTTAAGGCTACACCTGGAGACATTCCCAGGTGTTTATTAGTCTTCAGTAAATGATCTTTTATCACATAAAGTCTTTCCATTCTGTGATTTTATCGTCTTTCTCACCTAAATTGTGAAAAAACACACCAGTAAATTAACAAATATAATAGTTGTATGTATTGATTTCTTTTGGCTATGTTAAACAGTAGAGTGTTCATTCTAGAAGTGGGCCATTGGGCAATTGGTACTTTATTTTGCCAAATGGACCCATTATTAAGGCCTTAGTGGACCATATTTAAAATTACAAGAATGCAGAAATATTGATGTTATTGTGCAGGCTGACCAATCAAATTTATTTATTTGTCCAGATTGGTACATTTTTAGTGTGCAAGGTTGCCATTTAGGTACTTTTTTATTGTTAACTGTTTGATTTTGGTTCAATTTCCATATAAAAAGTCCAAATTTTTAGTACTTTTAATTAAAAAAACATCAAAATTGGAAAAATTCATCTAATATGCGAATAAATCCATAGAATTGGTCAGCCTGATTGTGTTTCAGAAGATATTTCAGAAAAATGCCCCCCCCCCCCTTGAAAAATCCTAGAATGGTCATTGGCAGTATGATTTGACAGAGAATGTTTGTACAAGTACAACGGCCAATTTCAATAATTTGTTAGCCTTAAATTCATATTTGTAAGGTAGTATTATGTGGGAAAATTAGGGACGTTGGTCAAATGTGTCGGCTTAGAGATAATAACACTTCTTAACCATAGGTTCAAATAACTCTGGGCAGACCTTAGTGTGAATGTTTGTCAGTCTGCTTGTTAAAGGTTGACAGCTTTCTCTGTGTGTGGGCATACTTAAAGGTTGACAGCTTTCTCTGTGTGTGGGCATACTTAAAGGTTGACAGCTTTCTCTGTGTGTGGGCATACAAGTTTCCTCCTTCATCCCTGAAATAACCACCTCCATAAAAATGAAGGAAGTTTGACCGAAGCTTAAAACACCATAGCTCTATCTGCTCCCACTTCATTCCCCTTGCAAAATAAAGCCAAGTGAAGTAAAATTTTCATAATCTACAAAGTGCTTATTTTTTCTTAGACTTTTGACAACAGTCATGACTTGTTGTGTTTGTTCTCTATGTGTTTGATTGACATTCAAATACAAAGTGTAGAGTACAAAATCATTAGAATATTAATCAGCCTTTCAGTAAATTTTAACCCTCTTGCTGCCAAACGGACATATGTGTACTCTGTCGACTGCCTGCCACACGGACACAAATGTCCTTTCAATGGAATTGAAAACTCTTGGTTAAAAGACTAGGAAATACTTATAATCTTTTTGCAAAGTAAAAAAATATGCAAAATGTTGATTATTGAGATTAAAATCTGTCATAAACTAATGATGTCATTCAACTACAAATGCTTGTGATGTTATAACCTATTGTTGACATCTTATCACTTCGCATTGAGAATTTCAATTTGGCACTGCCAATGCCGTGTTGAAATTAATTTGGCAGCAAGAGAGTTAAGGCATGCTTAGTATTTTTCAGAGTTGGCAGCAAGTATAGAGTACTATGCACCAGGTATTACAAAATATATAGGCAAAGGTGCAAATATTTTACCTGTGCGTTGGTCTGATGGCATGATACAGCAGGGTTATTTATTGTGCCTCACCTATCATGACACAGGACCTTGTTTATTTTAAGTTCTCATCCTAAACAAGTGGGACTTTCATTTCGTAATGCCAAGTGCTTGGCAAAATACAATTAGTCTCTATACCTACTTTCAAGTCTTGCATAAGACCCAGCCGGGGATTGAACACACAACCTCCTACTTAGTGAGCATGCACTCTACCAACTGAGCTACCAAATTGGTGCAGTCATGTTTATTATAGATTAATTTGCAATAAGCAAATTGTAGGATGGAGCAGAGTAATGGTGCTTTACATTCACAGGCACTTGTTTCTGATATTAAAAAAATAACACTCTATACTTAAACATAACACTTATGTTTAAGTTTAGTGTTATTTTTTAATATCAGAAACAAGTGCCTGTGGCTTTAATCGTGATATATCTGTGCCATCATTTCTGCAGATTATTCAATTATTGCTGTATCATTTTACAAAAACCATTATATAAGCCTGTGCATCCACAGGTGCCCGGTTCATGATAAAATCCAAAAGAACACACGGTATATAACAAGGATCATACTTTTTATCCAGGTGGGTTTTCTTAGATTTTATAATGAATCTGGCTCATGTGCGAGCAACAAGGAACGAAATGGTGTCTCATCTTCTCAGTTTGGCTTAGACTTTAGACAGCAGTGATGGCATGTTTGTTTGTTGTGTATATGTTTGAATGACAGTAAAATATATGAAACCTTATTCCCATTACCTCAGTTGTTAATAAAAACATTCGTGGTCTCTTGAAATCCCTCTTATAAATTTGGCGCTCCACACAACATGATAGATTATTTCTATGTCTCTAACCAATACTAAATCTAAAAGGGTGGATGTTAAAATGAATACAATTAAAAACTATAGGATAATCTGATATATTAACTTCTAATGCAACAGTACAACAAGATACAGAATTTAAGAAAATCCCAATACTGTAGATTGGAACTCTCCATAATGGAGGTGTGTTTTTCATCTAAAGTGAAAGTAGAAAAATGGCGCCAAATACAAAAAATCTCATTATCTTTGTCGGTTTCGTTGGCATTAGATACTTTATAAAAAGTTATAATCATTTATTTGTAATTAATTAATAATTAGGATAATTTCTACAGAAAAAATTATTGAATCATTTAATGGAGCCTTATACATTAGTCATAAACAGCTCTCCAAAACAATGTCGTTGTTGATTTAAAAATATAAGCCAAGTTGTGAATTAAAAACTGTTGCTGATTACAGGTTTCCCTGTTGTTCCCTTCTCCCGACAATTAACAAATCATCAACGCCAGAAGTCCACCATTTCATTTGTGAACATTTGTCACCACATAATTGAAATAAATCAACATTTCATTTTACCTCTATAACAAAAAAACAAAAACAAAAAAAAAAAAAAAAAAACAAAAACAAAAAAAACCCTACTTTTCTGTCTTCAATTCCATGTATTTGTATAGGCAAAATAATGCATTGATTATATTGTTACATTTAATAATTTATTAAAAAAAAACACACACACAGACTTGAATACGACAATAACGAGTCGACCTTAGATTACTACTGAAACCTATTTTATTTTTTACAACACCTAACTGGCGGCCTTTTCGGGTTATCCTTATTTAAATTGTTGACTCGGGGATATTGCACCCCCAGCTTATCAAGGCCCTCAAAAAAGTTTTATGGCCGTCATCACAGTATTGTTGATAAGTTTGATGTCAATGTGTCTAGGATTGTCTTGAATATACTTGACGTCCCATAGTTCCATGTTCTTTTCACACAATTTTGATTACACACGTGGTGGGTGTAGCTAGCTAAACAGGAGGTGTCTATCCTTCCAGAGCACCCGACCTCACTTCCCTGGTGGAAGTCCACAGATCTAACCTGACTAGTCAGTTCCAAAGTTTTCACTTTGCTTCTGGATTGTGCTTCGAACATGGATAAGTATGTTTGTTTTTAATCAGTATTGCTTGAACGAAAATTGTGAAATTACAAATATTTTTAAGATGTTGAAAAGAGAAATGGACTTTTGATATTCACATTTCACAAAGAATAAATTTAGTTATGTTTTAGAAAACAGTTTAATTTATTTCTAAGTTGATGTGCATAGTAATGCCGCCAATATTTTAGCTGTGTTCTTTCAAGTCTAAATTGGTAAGATTTGTAATGTATTTCAACATGATTTTGGCACTGGGCTGAAAAAAAAACTTTACGGTAGATGATCCAAGCTTCAATCCGCATTTCATACTAATATTATGATGCATTTGTGAGCCAAAAAAAATCTGATCATTTAAATAAATTATTGTGATTTTATCCTTTGTCATTAAACTAAAACATGTAACGCTTGCCAACCTTAAGGCCGCAGTGGCCTAATGGATAAGACGCCTGTCTTCAAATCCAGGGTCTCTCACCGCTGTGAGTTCGAGTCCCGCTCGGTAAAGTGAATTTTCCTTGTCGTTGCCTTTACTGGTTCATCAGGTATCGGTATAATGGACTGGGGGAGCGGTACGTTTGTCTGCGGCGTACTGACTATGTGTGCTAACACGTTAAAGCCCTAAGTGCGCTTGTACAATGCAGACCATACAACACACTTGCACTTCACATGCATACGCGAAGTTGTTCATAGATTAATCCATAGAGATTAATAAAATAGTTATCGTCTGAAAAAATTGCTGATGCGACGTTTAGCAACATTAAACCAACCAACCAACAAATCAAACAGTTTTCCGGACTTTTTTGTTGAGATATTGGAATCATATTTGTATATACCTTTTTATAAATGACCTAGCAATAACTGTCCTAACAAAAATAACATGCACTTGACAACAACCAATGTAACATGAAACAACAATGCAAAAAAATACACTGGAATTAACTGATTATAAAACTCCCGACCTTGAATGAGCATTTTATTTACATGATTTAGATATAACTTGCGACCCGTGGTACCAGAATCTATGAGACCAATAATGCGCTGGGGCTATTGTCATATTAAAAATTTTCTGAATGAAAGTAAGACTGGTGGAAACTCAAAACTGAACAAAGGAGGAATTTAACAGTCTGGGTAGCTCAGTTGGTGGAGCATTCGCTATCATGAGTGCGGGAGGTTCGCCTAGATTCGATCCCAGGCCCGATCCTAAATTTTTCCTTTCCGTCTTGATATAATACATCAGAATACTAATTATCTGTCGTAACAAATACACCAAAAATGTGATCCGAGTCTAAAATCGCCCATACAAGTAGATTTGAAATGGTTCTCCAAAAATAGGTGGTTGAAACAAAAACAGCAGATCAGGGAAAATGGCGGCGCCTAAGGTAATCACATGATGTGTTGTTATGAATGATAATTTAAAGTTGTTTATTTCATATTTTGTAGAAATATTGTGCTTTGTGGTAATCTAAGTGAATTAAGAATATGTGGACGTGAAAGGTTTCTTAATCAATAATTATTTGTACAGTCCACCAGAGCCAGGTGGGATAAAAGCATGCACCTGACTTGTCTTAGAGTCATGTCTTTGTAAACAAGTCCCAATGTAGTTTTCTATACAATTTCTTTCAAATTCTCAGTTTATAAATATTGTATGGATTTGCAAATCCTAAAGGCAGAAAGCGGTTGTTGAAAAATCACAATTTTCAACAGTTCAATGCTTATTTATTTGAACCTACAGTGTTCATTCCAGAGACTAGAAGGGGACCAAAGATCAGCTGTTGATAGCATATTTTTCCAAAGGCTGACGTTATTTACACTTAAGGCCGTATAGTCCAGGTAGCAGGCTGGCGTTATTTACACTTACGCATGCGCAATACGATAACTAGTATCAGCTGTATAAGGGCAAGGTTGTGTTCAATGAAGTATATCGGCTAATATATCGAGAACACTTTGCCATGGAGAGTTATATATGCCATTATTATATAATAAAAAAAATTAATTATTCAAAACATGGCACTGTTGATAAATAATTAAATTAATTTAATTATATAAATAATATAACGTATAATAACTGAACATGTTTCCAGATCCCACGACGAGGACGTGGTTCTCACGGGATCCATTTATTTGATTAGTTATCCATCACAATGATTTAGAATTAAAAAGAAAATGAGAAGTTTAGAAGCTTTTTGTGATAGTATACAAATTAAAATGGATAACTAATATATGACAATATTTATGGACAATTAGTATCTCTGAAGTTACACAAAGAGAGTGGATCTCACGAACAAAGTCGCAACTGATCACCTCAGAAAACTAATTGTACCGGTCCCTACAAATTTATTTCTAAAATAAACTAAAAAATTCCTTAACTAATATTTACACTTTTAAAAGAAAATTAAATATTTTATGGACAATTAATGTCTCTGAAGTTACACAAAGAGAGTGGATCTCACGAACAAAGTCGCAACTGATCACCTCAGAAAACTAATTGTACCGGTCCCTACAAATTTATTTCTAAAATAAACTAAAAAATTCCTTAACTAATATTTACAAGAAATTAAAAGTTTTAATGAAGATTAAATATTCTATTTCATTTGGTGTTCTGTTTCACAAAAGTCACTGCAAAAATATTTTGAATCAGACTTTGATAGAGACTCAATGGGCCCAGAATTGATACAAGAAACATGGTACCATTCCCCACAATGATTCAATTTGAATTTTATGTTCATATTTATATGATTTAAACATTTTTCATTGGTTACTTTTTTGCCGATGTTATAGACCAATAGAATAATGAAAAAATATAAAAAAGAATTAAAATTTCAAAGTGTTTTAATGGAAAAAGGAAAGAACTGAAATTACCTACTTCAAAGAGTATCCAAACGTTTGGCGAAGGATATCGCGTGGTGCTATGTTATTACAGGTATAACAAATCGAAGATCGGGACGGTAAAAAAATGATAAAATATGACAATAGTACTGATGAAGACTTATCTTTGTCAATACATGAACATATGGTAAGTAAGTTATACACACATACACCTTATAACTGTAAAACAAATAACACAAATAAACTTAATTACTATATACATGCAGCATATAAATCACACAAACCATACCTTAATTACAATTCAACACAAATAACTGTAAAACAAATAACACAAACTAATCACACATGTCGGCACTTTCGAAAAATCTGCTGCAAACGATAGTAGTATCTCTTCATTCCATCCTCACTTAAATGTACTCCATCCTTCGAATAATCATTGGGAAACCTTACGTTGTTAAATCTCACCACAAATCTTCCATACAATTTGCACAACTTTTTATTCACTTTCTTCCTAACACTATCAAATAAAACTTGATTCACACCCGGCGATTTCACAAAATTACTCCTCTTCAGAATCTCACCAACATACACTTCTTTCACGCCTGACGATTTCAAACTATCCACTAACGCACAAATATTCCTAATAATTTCCGTTGGTCCACAAGTTGGAGAAACGTCATTACCACCTAACTGAATATACACTACGTGGGGCTTGTAACACAACAACTGACGAAATAGTTCACTATCAATACTGTCCGCTCTCATACCGCCTTTCCCGAAACAACGCACATTCACTGGCACCCTAAAATCACCCTTGCACCACATGTCTACTCTCTTTACATAACTAGATCCAAAAACAGCCACTCTTGTCATTAAATTAACACGTCTGTCTCTAAGCACCATTAACATTTGTCCAAACACATTCTCTCCATCACCGTATCTTCCACTTCCCCAATATCTATCGGCCACATTATGCACAAGCACTCTGTCTCTACTTTCAATCAAATATCTCGCAAACTCTTTCACTTGTTCAAATTTCAGGTCTAACAGTTCATCCATAATCTGTCTCTTGCTCTCATGCCACAAACGACTACTACACAACACATTCGACAACAATTTCGCATCCTTTCCAGTCCTACAACTCTTAATGTCATTCGCTAACTCTAAAAATCCATGGTCCACCGCCTTCCGAAACTGATATGCATGCTCAACACTATTAAATACTTGTCCCATATAATAAACTTTACACGGATAAAAATTTGACAACACACAATCTTCACCTTTGAAAAACAAAGAAGCCATTCTCATAAATATGTGATTTGGTTCAGGTTCAGTATCAAACTGTGCCTATTGCTATAACTTAGCCCTTATTTATAGTCCAGGAATTATTGACACCTAATTAAGTAGCAGCGTCCCATGTTCACAGATACCTACTTAACTTATACTTGATCGGTCAATTAATTACTCAGAATCCTGTGTTCACGGGTCTTAATTGGATTAAGAGATTAACGGTATCCCGTGTTCACCGTCTTAATGGGATTAAGTGATTAACGGTTCGGTGCAGCGTCTCATGTTCTATACCTAATTACTTTGACACGAGCGGTGCATTTTAAAATTACTCAGTATCCTATGTTCACGGGTCTTAATTAGATTAAGTGATTAACGCTTCCGTGCAGCATCCCATGTTCACAGATCTATACCAAATTACTTTGACATGAGCGGTGCATTAATTACTCAGTATCCTATGTTCACGGGTCTTAATTGGTTTAAGTGATTAACGCTTCCGTGCAGCATCCCATGTTCACAGATATGTACCTAATTACTTTGACATGCGCTTTAATTCCTGTTGACAAATCCCCTTAAACATGTAAAGTACATCTATATTGATTTTAATTTAAAACTTTTTAAAGATTAATTATTATGTTCTCATCAATTATGATAATAATGATAATAATATAATAAAATAAAAAATAAAATCAATTATTAGAGGAAAATAAGAATAAACTGCTTACATTGATTTTAATATTATACAAGTATAAACTGAATAATTCTGATTACACTTGTTCCAATAAAACTTGATCAATTTACCTTAAATAGTGACAGTTTACTTTACAAAATCTCATGAATTAGGCCGATATACTTCAGTGATCACAACTTTAGATCGTGCGACAGTATTGCCGACATACTTCATTGAACACAACCTTGCCCTTATACAGCTGATACTAGTTATCGTATTGCGCATGCGTAAGTGTAAATAACGCCAGCCTACTACCTGGACTATACGGCCTTAAGTGTAAATAATCAATCCGTTTTCCAAATGGCCCCATTTTTAAGGCCATAGGAGGCCATATTTAGCACAACATGAATTCAAAAATATTAATGTTAGGGTGCTTTGGAGGACAGGGTTTTTTTAAAAATGGCTCCCTTTAAAAAATCCTAGATTGAACACTGAACCTAACTTGGATGATAATTCATGATAGTGGTTAGTCCTGTGCTAGCAACTTTCACTAAATTTTAAAATTAAAGTTCCTGACAAATTAACCTGTCACAGCTGTTTAATAACACCTATCTATATTTCCGCTGACAAAAAACTGGATGATAAATGTCTGTATGGTTGAAAAATAATCCTTCAAAAATTGAGCTAAACTCCGACCGGAAGTTTAGAAAAATAGCCATTAAGGGGGAAACTACTCTAAATAAAATCTCTGACAAACATTCCCTTAAAAATAGTTCCTCTATAGTCCGTTTTAAAATAACTATTTTTCATTATTATGTTGGACAATATAGTGTAGTTATACTTAAATGATACGGACTATAAATCAGTACACGTGTTTGTACATAGGCCGCCATTGTTGTATACAATGGGTAACGGTACTTGCTGTATAGTTCCTCGTGTCACAGTTTGCGCGAGCAGACCTACAACAACTGAAATAATGAAAAAATCCCCAAAATCACCAGGAAGAATATGATCATAACGTTGAAGTTCGTTGGGCATGTTTAAAGTGAATATCATCATTTCAATTTTTAGGAAAAATATTAAAAATATCTACGTTCCATTTCTATTGAAGAAAATCGACATTTAAACTCAAATTTAATTAGTCTTTTACCACAACCAATGCCAAATTTCCCCCACTTTGCTTAACACCTGTTTCTATACACCAAAGTATTCTGTCCACATTTTTGAAAGTAGAGTAGTCTCCCTTTGTAGGAATTATCCACCTCCTGGTAGTTGCTATCCTGTGCTAATAAATTTGAAATTCCCGCCATACACAACATGACACATTAAGTGATGCCACTAAATGTAAGGCCATGCTGTTAACACCAAGCATTATACCTACCTACCTAGTCCTTGTTATGCCCGGAGGCACATAGGGCAAGGACTAGGGATCTCCACTCGTCTCTGTTCTGTGCCTTCTTTTCTAACTCTCTCCAGGTGGTACCATTATACAACATGTCAAATTCTGTGACAGCAGTAGATGTAACAGTCATGTTGTTGGACAAAATTCAAAATTCCCCAGGTCAGACGTCCAGGACCTACTGATATTACATTGAGCCCTTGACATTTAAACTGTAAAAGTCTGATGAACTTTCAAAACTTTAAGTGATTCCCACCAATATTAAAGAGTATGTTCCATGGTGAACTTTCAAAACTTTAAGCGATTCCCACCAATATTAAAGAGTATGTTACCAATACACCTGCTCTGTTTAGGGGTTGTATATAGTACAGTCAATCCTGTCTATAAAGGCCACCCAAGGGAACTGGTAAAAGTGGTCTTTATGGGCAGGTTTAAATAATATGAATAAAGAAAAATTGGGATAAAATTCTACTGGCCTTTATAAGCAGGTGGCTCTTATATAGAGGTGGGTTTTAAGGCAGGTTGGATTGCATTGCATTTAATTTCAGACCTTCTATTACATTTCAAGTAGAAGACAATTTTTTAAAATAGGCAGTATGTATTGTAAAACACATTCACAAAATGTAAATATAGTGGAAGTAGGCGATAAACTTAATTCAAATCCAAACAATGAGTAGCAGACAGCTTTTGTCTCCTTGCTGGCTTAATTGGAAACACTGTATATATTAATTTTTACCGTATCTCCTATTTTTAATTTCCAGAATTTTCCCGCAAAAGTAGTGCAGGCTGGAGAAGCCGGAGAAGAATTTTTCAAATTATTTTATGAAACTTTTGACAAAAAGAGACATGTAAGTACATTAATTATAGGCAGATGTTATTACCACATATTATTTATACCCGTATAACCGTACGCATGTAACTTCATACATCGATTGAATAGGATTAAATAGTCCAATTTTGAATTAAAACAAAATTTTATTGTTATTTTTCCAAAAAGTTGTTGTCTTAATGATTGATGATGAAAACAAAATGGCGGATCTAAAACCGTATTTACGTTTTTCATCAAAATAATCTACCATTTGACCCAAAAATGACAATGTTCATGTATACTATAAAATAAAATATGGGTATAAAAATACTTGGTAATAACATATTTGTTATTGACACGTACGGGGCAATAACCACTTCGATATTATTTATATTTTATAATCAACCCCAAAATCCAAAAAATAAAGCCATGTTATAAAAATAGTACATGTATTACACAATTCTAATATCACTCAAGTTGGTGACTGACATCATATAATTGTTGTAACATATTATGACATCATTGTAGCCAGCGTGACTTGTGGTTTTGTTGCCATTTTGACTCTTCTGTTAAGGCTGAGAAAAATCAACTTTTCTTATATTATACAATAAACGGAATCAACACAAGACTGGTTGCATAAAATTTTATTAACTTATTTAATGAATTCAATATTACAGAATCACTCATGTAAGATCCTCTATACATTATAAAAACTAACGGAAGGGCTTCTTCTGACTTGTTGATAAAGGAAATTGTATCTTCTTAAACTCCAAAGTGGATATTTCAAATGAAATGAGGTGTATGTACATGTATTATGAAATTGTGATATAATCCTTGGCTATAGATTTAGCAGATTTTTTTTATTTGTTTTTAGTTCCCTTGGCCAAAAGGCCAAATGAGCAAATGACATAGCACAGTCTGCATAGGTTTAAAGATATATGACAAGTGTTTTTCACGTTTTAAGATGCCCTTCAAATTGAGTTTAACATGAAAAGCCAAAGTCAAAGTTTTTTACCTCTGGGTTCTTTTTAGGTTGACTATATCCAGCTTAGCTTATGGCATGGCATTCATGCAAGCGTAAATCTTTTATCTCCTGCTCTGAAACTCATGGGCCAATTTAAACCAAATTTGATGTGAAAGTGACTTATCTTTATTTAACGTCCAAGATGGCCACCATTAGTATTTAAATAGACAAAACCAATCAGTGCATTGTTACAGGCCCAAAAGGGTCTCTTGTTTGCCATTGTTATAGGTCTTATTGAATTTTTTAAATTTAGAATTCAATTCTTGATGTTTTGAAGCAATATTTTTTTAAACATGAGCCCTAGGACAAAAGTAGCAATCATGACTTAATTGATGAAATTTGCTTGAAATTAGTATATCGTGACTTTATGCAAAAATAATGAACATTGGGACATGACCATGCTTATGAAAATGGGTATAGTGCGAGACTGTGCGACCCTCCGCCTATGTACAAATACCACATGTGAAAAAGTGTGGAAAAGTTTGTCAGTTTGCTTGTTGCAGGTGAGTGGTTTTCTACATGCACTCCATTTACTTTTTCAATCCAGGAACTGACAGCCTTGATATAAATGAAATAATTGACAGGGGCTTAAACCACCAGTACTCCACTCAGTTGACTCTCCTTATGTCCAGATGAGCTATACAGGCCATTGCGCCTCTTGAGAGTTTGCTTGTTAAAGGTCGGTGGTTTTCTACTTATACTCTATTTGCCTGAACAATCCCAAGAACTGACAGTCTTGATATAAGTGAAATCATCTTGACAGAAGCCTTAAACCCTCATTAATCTGCTTCATTCTGTTGGCATCCTTATATCCAGATGAGCTGTACAAGCCATCTCTTGGGAGTTTGCTTTTTAAAGGCTTTTGGTTTTCTGCAAGTACTCCATTTGCCTTTACAATCCAGGAACTGACAGCCTTGATACAATGAAGTGAGATAATCTCGACAGGGGCGTAAACCGCAATTACTCTACTCCACTCAGTTGGCTCCCCTATGTCCAGATGAGCCATACAGGCCATTGCGATTCTTGTCCATGCTTGTTTTTAAAAAAGCTTAAACTTATTGCAGCAACATCCTAACACGTTTATTCCTACTTTTGACAGGCTGTGTAGAATTGCATTATGGGATACTGGTGCTTAGAATGGCATTATGGGATACTGGTATTCATGCAGGAATTTACTAACAGGATTGTTGCTGCAATAGTCTGCTTCTGAACAATATGAATATGTGTCGAGTTTACTTGCTCCATGGTGGATGTAGTATTCATACTGAATGACCTTAATTGGATATTATTTGAAAATCAAGTTCATTTTGATTCCAGATGTTTGGTGTAATTTATGTTTGATGGAATAAGCCACATTTTAAGTTTTCAAACAATTAAACATTAAATATCTTTAAAAAAATTACTCCAAAAAACTCTAATACCAAGTACATGCATATTGCAGAATGTTCCAATGGAAAATACCGATATGCCTCAGTATAATGGAAATATTTAAATGAAAACTACAGGTATATGGCAATCTCAGAAAATTGAGAATTTGTGACACAAAAAAACTTACCGTAAAATGTATTCAACAGCATGCAGTGTACCTGAAGTTAAAGAATGTAATGATTTGTCTTCTGAATTTTCTGTTCTAAATTTGGATCAGTCTGATTATTTAGATATGGAGGATAAAGTCCAGTTATATTATCAGGCCATTCTAGATCACGACACTGACCAGATAGAAGAACTGGTCGATGGTCAGCAAGTAGATGTTAATTACATATTCAAGGGGGATTATGTTCAACCTTGGCATAACGGCTGTGCTGCCATACATATTTTGGCTCATAGTCATAAACAAAAGCTAGGAGCTCTTCAAAAAGTCTTGCAGCTAGGTGCTAGAATTGACTTGCGAAACAAAACTGGTGACACCGCAATTCACATAGCTTGTAAGCATGGTAATCATAAAAGTGTGAAATGCTTGTTAAATCAGGACATGGGATGTAAAGATTTGCAAAACAACCAAGGAATAACGCCATTGCTTAAAGCCATTTTCCATATACAACCTGCCTTTAGATCGCATTATATTGAAACCATTAAACTGTTAATTAATGCTGGCTGTGATGTTAATCTGGCACCAAATTCAGGTATCACCCCGTTACATGTGGCGGCAGAAAAGTGGTATCCGGGAATAACACAGATGCTTGTCAAGGCGGGTGGAAACGTAAATGCTCAATCAAGTAATGGAATGAGTCCCCTTTTGACAGCTATATGTGGGAAAGGTAATGGCTTAAATAAGATGATTAACCAGGATATCGTAAAAGTACTGGTAGAATCCGGCGCCGATCCCAATGTCACCATGCCGTCAGGAAGGTCACCATTACATATGGCTGTATCCAAAAGTGATGACATCATTGTGAAGCACTTGCTCAAAGCTGGTGCCGATGCCAATTTGACCGATAATTATGGTAAAACACCCATGTATCTTGCTGTTCAAGATAATAACATAACTATTTTACCTATACTGGTTTCACATGGTGGAAATGTAAACTTTAAACCAGAATTTCAAGAAAAGACCCTACTTGAGCTGTCTGTGTCGCACCAACAAGTGAAAATGGTGAATCTGCTATTGTTGTATGGGGCTGAAATAGCTTTGGAGTATGATATATACACAAAAAACATAATGTCTGATGCTGTTTATAGTCAGAATATTGAGGTTGTAAAAATGTTTCTGAAAGAAAATTGTCCATTAAACGAACCCAGGATTGGTCCCAGGATCTCCCCTATTGAAATGTCCTTGACATTGGGAAATATAGACATAAGTCGATTGTTAGTGAAGGCAGGTGCACAAATTAAAAATGACTGGTTGGATGATTTTGATCTCAAGTGTGACGATGTGGATTTTAAACAATGGCTTTCATTTATACATAGTAATCCTAGATCTTTGTTAGAGCTCACTCGGTCTCGGATACGTCAGGTGTTTGGTTTTGAGCTGAATGCGCGAATAGAGTCAATAAAATCTCAGAATCTACTTCCCGACAGTTTGGTAGATTACTTGATGTTACAGGAATTGATCAAATAAATGTGAGCTTTAATTATTATTGTGGCAGAAAACAGCCAACTCTTCTCTGGGAATTAAAATAATTTTGTGTTACATGTTAAAAGAGGAAATCAAAAAATAAATTATAACAATGTCCAAAATTGACCTACTGTCTGTTTACTCTGCTGGAGAGAAAGGAATAAACCCTCTTCTGGTAGAAGGCTTTATATAGCCTCAGCTCTTCTTCTTCATCTTGAAACAAATATGGGTTCAAAATATTTATTAAAAGAAAGAATTGTAAATATAAGAAATGAAATTTCTGCTCATGGTATTTCAAGGGGTAATGCAAGATAGTGTGGCACGTGCCAAATTCGATGAAGGTCTTTACAATTCTTTCTTTTAATATATATTTTGTACCCATATTTGTTTCAACTCTTAGCACTATTTCTTCTATACCTGCTCGTGTTAGATAGGGTTTTTTGCCATGCAAGATCGGTGTATCTCACATGACCAAATAACCCTCTGTGGGAGGACATGATGTCATATTGCGGGAAAGATACACATCAAGGGTCATGAGCCCAATTGTCTTTCAACGGGAATTGCAATACAATTGCTTCTGCGTGTTTCATGGAAGAGAGATACAGTCATATTGTAAATATTATCGTAAACACCTGGTACCCATAGGTACTATCATCTATCCTTATATATCTCAACTTTAAATATCCCTTAAATTACACATTGTATGTCAAGTTAAAGGTCAAACAGCCAGGTCAAACTTAACACACTTTACTGATTATACAGTGGATTAACAGTGTATTATTATTGTTGTTAAAATTAATCTGGTTACATATACCTTAACGTAGACGTAGACGTCAGTTTTAATTTAGACTAGACTGGTACCAAAAACTTTCTTTATAAATATTTAACCAAGAATCTATAGTAAATCCAGAATTTCTTGTATTTTTATATCAACCAGGTGATTGTGTTATACATGCAGTCAATATGATGGATTAGTATGTTTGTTGTTGATTTGTTTTTCTGATGTGGGCGATTTTATGTCCAAATACTAAAATTGTTGATAAAATAATAATTTTGAACAAGACAAGACAACTAATTCAGTGGTGTTTGTAATTGTATGATAATTAGAAACAAATGTTGTGATTATTTGGTTTGTTATAAATTTTAGGTCACCTTGCTAGGGTGAGCTAATGGCATGGTAGAGTGTGTGGTGTGTATGTTCATCCGTGCATATGTAAAATATAGTCCTCTCCTCTGGACCTTAAAAACTGATGTTCCATGTCATGACAGGCGTGGCACATTTAAGAACCCTCCCTGCATTATCCAGAGTGCACTACAAAGGTAAAAATTTATGCCACTTCAACTAGAAAAGCTGGTGACGTCTCTTTTTTAGTGAAATATTCTTGACTGGGAACGATCAATCTTCTTCTCTGGAAACATTGGGCCAATCTAAACAAAATTTGGTAGTGATGGTCAGTGGATGGTAAAAATTAAAACTTGTAGCCAATATGTCTGTCCAAAATCCAAGATGACCACCATTACAATAAATAGTAATATGGATGCTTTTAATGTTAATAGCGAAAACCTATAAATGACCATTGTGGCTTTATTTATTTACCGATTTTATTGAAATTTGGATTATGGAAAACGGAACTAATCATACTGGTATATAACAGGTTTTTAGCTCACCTGGCTAAAATGCCATGTGAGCTTTTGCATCACTTTGCGTCCGTTCGTCGTCGTCGTTGTCGTCGTCGTCGTCCGTTCGTCGTTAAAGATCAACTCCTCAAACCACTGGGCCATTTGCAACCAAACTTTGTCACAACAGTCCTTGGGTGGTCTACTTTGAAAATTGTGTCCGACATGTCCGCACCTAATCCAAGATGGCCGCCAGCAGGTAACATAGATTAACATTGGACCCTATGGGAAAATATGTTCAAAGATATTTTTCTGAAACTACTGAGCCAATTGGAACCAAACTTGCTCACAGTAGTCCTTAGATGGTACCTTCTGAAACTGGTGTTTTTAAGTCTGCACCCTAATCCAAGATGGCGGCCAGCGAGGAACATAGGTAACATTGGACCCTATGGGAACAATATCAAAGTCTTTTTCTCTAAAACCCTTCAGCCAAACTTGCCACAATAGTTTTGGATGGACCCCTATAACATTGCGGTTTTTGAGGGCCACCACCAAATCCAAGATGGCCGCCAGTGGAGAACATATTTTAACATTGGACCTTATGGGAAAATACGTTCAAAGATATTTTGCTCTGAAACTACTGAGCCATTGGAACCAAATTTGGTCACAGTAGTCCTTAGATGATACCTTCTGAAAACAGTGTTTTTTTTAAATTCTGCACCTAATCCAAGATGGCGGCCAGCGGGGAACATAGGTTAACATTGGACCCTATGGGAACAATATCAGAGATCTTTTTTCTCTAAAACCCTTTAGCCAATGGAACCAAACTTGGCCACAATAGTCTTTGAATGGCCCCCTACAGCATTGGGGTTTTTGGGGCCGCCAATCCAAGATGGCCGCCAGTGGAGAACATATTGTAACATTGGACCTTATGGGAAAAATATGTTCAAAGATATTTTTCTCTAAACTCTGAGCCAATTAGAACCAACTTGTCATAGTAGTCCTTAGATGGTACCTTCTGAAACCGGTGTTTTTTAAGTCTGCACCTGATCCAAGATGGCGGCCAACGGGAAACATAGGTTAACATTGGACCCTATGGGAACAATATCAAAGATCTTTTTCTCTAAAACCCCTAAGCCAATTGGACTAAACTTGGCCACAATAGTCTTTGGGTGGCCCCCTACACATTGGTGTTTTTGAGGGCCACACAAAATCCAAGATGGGACGTCAGTGAAAAACATATTTTAACATTGGACCCTATGGGAAAATAAGTTCACATATTTTCTCTGAACTACTGAGTCAATTGAACCACACTCGGCCACAATAGTCATTTGGGTCTTTACATTTGGTATTTTTAAAATAACATCTGCATTTAAAATCACTCTGTGAAACCACTTGGCCAATTGCAAGATATTTGGTATGTGTCTTAGTCTTGGAGAGTACATGTCATCTGCAATATGACTTTTTGTCTTTGACCTAAACTTAACCCTCCAGTGACTATGTTGAACTTTTGGATGAGGTCAGTTTCTCTAAATCTCGAATACTACAATGGTAGGTCAATGATATTTGGTATATAGCTTGATCTTGGATAGTACATCAGTCAGACTGCCTTATGGCTTTTGTCCTTGACCATAATTTCATGGTCCATTGACCAGTTTTTGGATAGGAAAATTTCTCAGGTATTATACATGAAAAGTCGATGATACTTGGATGTATTGTCTCAAAATTTTGAAATATGTTTTAGTTTTGAAAGGAAATATTGAAATTTTGTGATAGAAATAAATATTGGTAATAATTTCAAGCATTTATTTAAACATTAGACAATCTGTTGATTTTATTCTGCAACAAACTCTACCTAGGTGAGCTATACAGGCTCTGGGAGCCTCTAGTTCTATATGATTTTTAGTGCATAATTACTACAATAGTTTGTAAATACAGTGTATTTTTAAGCAAAAAATCTTTGAAGATCTCTGAAACAAGAGCTTTAATGTGTCAGGTGAGCTATACAGGCCCTTGTTTTTAATTTATTTATATATATTTCTGGTAAATGTTTGTACATATAATCAGAATTACATATATGCTTACAATGTGATAATGATCAAACTTTAATAAAATTATTATCAGTTGATGTTTAAATTTCAATAATTTATTTTATATACAAATAAATAAATTTATATACTTGATTGCTTTATACTTTATAGTTATAAAATAAACATAAAGCCCCAACATTTACACCACTACGGTAGCTTAGCTGGTAGAGTGCCTGCTTCGTATGGCATTGGTCTTGGGTTCAAACTCTGGCTGGAGTCCAAACAAGACTAAAAAATAGGTAGTCATCATAGTGGCTGTTTTATCACCAAGAACTCTGCATTAAGAAATGAAAGTCACAGGATTCTTCGAAAGAGACTTACAAATTAATGCCCTGCTTCACGGTACACTTAGCACTTTAAAAACCTTCCATGTGAGCCTTGAAAGCCTCGTTTTGTAACTCTGGTTGTTATTTCCCTATCTGGCATTACAAGTAATGATAGATTCTATTACCATCTATACCTGATGAATAAACAGTGACTGTTCTTTGTCACCTAGCAATTTGAAATGAAATCTTCTTTTAATGTATACCACTGTTGTAGCTCAGTTGGAAGAGTGCTTGCTCAAAAACAAACAAACTATTCCATGATTGAATCACAATCCAGAAACAAAGTAAAAGCTTTGAAACTGACTTGTGAGGTCAAACACATGAACTGTCATCAGAAAAGTGAGGCTGGGTGCTCAGAAAGGATAAGCACCTTCTGTATAACTAGCTACACCCGTCACCCCTGTGATCAAAATTGAGTGAAAGGAGCATGGAACTATGGGACGTCAAATCTATCCAGGGCAATCCTGGACACAGACATCATATTTATCAACAATACTGTGATGACGACCATAACACTTTTTGAGGGACCTGATAAGCTTAGGCTTGCAATATCCCTGGATCAACAATCAATTTGTAAGCAACTTGCTTCATCATATAAAGTTCTTGTAGTGGGAGCAAGCTCTAACATAGCATACTAATTGGGAAACAAATACACCATAAGCAGGAGAAGCTGCATAGAAAAAGAAAGTTGTCGATATAAATTGAAGTCATCAAGTTTGTCATAGTTTCAAATGTAGCCTTTCATCTTAATTGAAGTATAATTCAAAATATGAAGCGGAACTTGAGGAATTGGCCAACGTCTAAATATTTAGGAGTCAAGACCGAGTTTTAGGAGTCATGGGCCATGATCTGTTTGTCAATTCAGAAATAGTTTCTAATGATAACTTAAGAACAGGCCAAAAAAAATGTTCTTACTTTGTTCAGTACTATAAAATATAGGTCAAGTTTGATTTACAATACTATCTCATTTGATGTTATCAAAAAGTAAATAAATACTTAAATGTATTTAATTTTGTGTGTATTTATTTTCGCGGTATAGGAAATTTAGACAGTTTCGGGTAGTTAAACTTTCGCGTTTTTAAAATATGAACCATTACACAATTATCATAAGATAATTTTCGCTTGGTATTAATTTTAGCGCAAAACAAACGACTGCGGAATTAGTGAAAATTAGTACACCGCGAAAATAAATATGTTTACAGTAATCAAAGAGTTGAATAATTCTCTTTAAATAAACAAATAAATAAAGAAAGAAAGAAAGAAAAAAAGAAAGAAATAAAAAGAAAGTTGAATACATGTACATGTTGGGCGGATATATGTATAGTTAAGTGGTACCTCCACTGGCTTACGAACTCAAAGGTTGTGGGTTTAAACCTAACTTTGGACTTTGAAATTTTCTGAGATGATTTTCATCTCCTGGCCATACTAGTGCTGTGAAAAGCTCATTACTAGAATAATCTTTTGGATGAGACGAAAAACCCAGGTCCCATGTCTCGGTGCATGTTAAAAACACCTTTGTAGATTTGGAAAGAGTAGGCCACCTGTGGCCACTACAGAGGATGCTTACAACTAAAAGCAATTGAAACAGACTGAGCAAAATAAGTAAGTAAGTAAGATGTACATAGCTTTATTTCTATACAGCATAGTGATGGATAATATAATGCCCATTACATTTACTACTTTTAGTACAATCTATGTAGTCCCAATGCCTTGCTGTTGCTGTGGTGCTTTTGTAATTGTAAGCAGATGTTGTCCCTTAATGTAGTGTTAACAGTGGATCATTAGGCAAAAACCAGCGTCTGCTAATAATGATAATTTTATTTTGCCACCCTTCTTGCATAGCGTTGGCTAACTTGCCAGGGTACAAAGAACTATGGTGGAAATCTACTGGGGTGCATTAATGCATGCAATGTTAAGCGGTTAAAGGGAAGTAACTTGTATATCACAAAAGTTTATTGCAGTAAACAAACATGGCAACAATGTACAGAAATCACAAAAACAAATATATGATACTCCGTCACATATATAGAGTTTTGGTAGGTTACACAGTCCCATGTACCCTGTCAAAGATCAATGTACCCTTGGTTATAAATCTTTGACATGATACAATGGGCTGTGTAACCTGCCAAAACCCTGTTTAATGTAATGTGCACACATTATACCTAAAACATGTACCTACATGTAATAGCTAGTATTTGTGTGTAAAAGGTTAATTTGTACACACACCAGTAGTATTAACTACTACATGCACATGAATACATGTGCTCATAACACTCACTATATACAGATGTAAATCCATATAATTAATACATGCATACTTTATAGAAAAATATATTCCATGTCACTTCTTTGCCACTGTACAGATCCCGATTTTTTTGACATTTACTCCAATTGTCATATTCAAGCTTTGGAGCTTTTTCTCTTTCACTGAATCACCACTGTGGAGCTCAGTTGGTAGAGTGCTCTCTGGGTAAGTGGGAGGTCATGAGTTCAAACCCATATCGGGTCTGACCCAAGACTTGAAAGTGGGTAGTGACTGTTCTTTTGCCAAGCACTCAGCGTTATGAAATAAAAGTTAGTTCTTTCGGATGGTAACTTAAAATAAACGAGGTCCCATGTTGAAGGGAGCTTGGCACGATAAAGAACCCTGCTGTATAATGCCATCAGTGCAATGAACACGCAAAATTTCTACACCTTTGCCTATAGCTGGCAACATCTCGATATAAGTGAAATATTCTTGACTGGGAAGTTAAAAACCATAACTCAACTTTTGCACTGAATCAGTTTTATATATATTTTTTTAATTTTAGGTATTGCAGAAGCTATATTTAGACACTGCTACTTTAGTATGGAATGGAAACTGTATCAATGGACTAACAGATATTGTCAATTTTTATCAAAAATTACCAACAACTGAACACAAACTAGATTCACTGGACTGTCAACCACTTGCAGGTATGTATTCAGTGGTGGACCCAGGGTTCCAGTGATTGGATGACCCCCACCCTTCTTTATTTCTGTCCATAATATTATATATTTGTGTCACTTGATTAGATTGCTGGATTTTATGCTGCATTTTAATATACAGTCAAACCTGTCTATAAAGTCCACCCAAGGAAACCAGTAAAAGTGGCCTTTATGGACAGGTGGCCTTTATAAGTTCAAATAATATGAATAAAGAACAGTTGGGATACAATTCTACTGGCCTTTATAAGCAGGTGGATATTATATAGAGGTGACCTTTAAGGCAGGTTGGACTGTACAGTAAAACATGTTTATAACAAAGCCTTGGCGACTCTATCTTTAACTTCGTTTTAAAGTGACTTTGTTATATTGTTGTGTATAGACTTATATAGAGATGCAGTCCGGCCCAATATTTGACTTTGTACTATTCATTTATTCTGTTTAAGCATGTTCGTTAAATTCATGTTTTACTGTACAATTTTTATGTATCTTATAATTTATGTTTCACATAGCAATTAAACTTAAAATTCCAAAAGTTAGTGTGTGAATATTTGCACGCAAACTTCATTCCAGTTTGAGGTTTCGCAAACCAGTTTTTCATATTACTCAGTTTGTCACATGACAATATCATAGCTGTTGATGACATTGCTGTGTTGTTGTCAATATTGTGAATTATGTTTTACTGCAAGAAATTGGCTATTTAGACCTTCCTGAAAACTTGCCTCAGCAAAGAGTTAGCCGCAAATAGCTGAAACAAGGCTGAGACGGATTTGATGATAAGTCAATATACAAATTTACATCTGAAATAAGGCTGATGTGGCTTTGACAATAAGTCACTATACAAATTTACAGCTGATGCAATAATAAGTCACTCAACAAGGAACGTTTTTATATAACTTACTTACTTGACTTATGCCTTTTGATTCCCTGGGGAACAAAAGGCTGCAACTGACAGGGTTTTGGAATAAGTTCTTTAGCTCAGCACAGGTCTTTCCAGCTGCTTGTGTCAGTACTTTTGCAACAAGCCAGCCCTTCTTCCTCTTCCAGTCAAGAATCATTCTGGTGATATTTAATGTAGGCTTTCAGAGCATGTGGCCAATCCATCCCCATTTTTTATTTCCTGATCTAAAACTCGATTGGAACTTGTCTGGTCATGTCCCATAGTTGTTCATTTCAGGCCATCTGATGTTGAGAATATAAATGTCTGAAGTTTGTGGCTGTTGGTCTTTGTTATCCTCCAGTTTTGTGATATAAGTATCACAACTTATATGCTATAGTATAGCTTGTTCCCACTATGGGAAACAATGAAACAAAAAAATGACACAGGGATATTGCAAGCCTAGGGTTATCAAGGTCATCAAAAAGTTTTATGACTGTCATGTTGTTGATAAGTATGATGTCCCTATATCCATAATTAACCTGGATATATTTGACATCCCTTAGTTCCTTTCATTCTTAAATTTGAAAAAAACACTTTGTGGCTGCAGCTAGCTAAACAGAAGGATGCTTACCCTTCCGAAACACCTGACCTCACTTCCTTGATGGAGACAAACATATTCAAATTAATTTGTCAGTTTCAAAATTTCTGCCTTTTGCTTTGGGATTGTGATTTGGATATAGATCAGTATGTTTGTTTTTGATTATTTGCAGATGAAGTCTCAAGTGGCCAGATGACTATTATTGTAAAGACTTTTGGAACAGTAAAATATCAGAATAGAAAACCAAAATTATTCCATCAAAGTTTTATGTTAACATCACAGAATAATGTGTGGAAAATAGTCAGTGATAATTTCAGATCACTGGAATAAACTTGCATACTGAAATACAAAATGGACAATTGTTAACATGTTTTACTGCTTCAAATACAAAATGAAGGACCAGTGAATATCCAGTGATTTTATGTTTGTTTGCTGGAAGAAAGGTGGTATGATTAAAATACAAAATGGAAGACCAGTGAATACCGAGTGATTTTATGTTTGTTTGCTGGAAGAAAGGTGTTAATGCATTCCAACATCATGAAATTTTGTGATAATAGTATAAAAATGTCATTACTTTGAAATACAAATGGCAGACCAACATCAAGCAGTTTTAGTTTCATTGGAGAACATAGTGTTTGAATTCAGTTTAACTGAACAATTCATAAAAATTATTTATTCCGTAGTAAATAATGCTGAACTAAAGTTGCAGACCCAATTTTGATAAATTGCAACAAGGATCTGAGGTCTTCCTGTATCCCATATATATGGCATCTCGGGCAGGAACCATACTCATGAACCATTGAATCATTTTTGTTCCTTCTAAAACAGCAACAGTTTGTGATTATGCATTAAATGTTCACATAATCGTAGTATGTGCATAATCATGCTTAAAGGCCACATGAACCAATGATTGCAAAAAATCTTATTTTATGGTATGCATGATTTTTCCTATGACGCGTCATCATCTGAGCATATTTTATTTTTTAATCAAAATAAAAATTTGTCATCAATGTATTTGATTGTGTTTAGATGTGAATTTTTGATAAGCATAGGGAAACAACATTGACCTGTCTGCTTGACCTTTCATTAGGAATATTCATATAGAAGGATCCATCTAATACATGGGTAGTAGTAGGATACTCAGTTAATTATAATATATACACATGACACTTGATTAGTGTTTCATTATGAAGACAAAATTAACATTTGTGATCCCCGTAAATAAATGCACTAATCCATATTAAATATTAAAATTAAAGGTCAAGCAAGCAGGTCAATGCTGTTTGCCTATAAGTATATGTGCTGAAATACTGAACTCTAAGACATGTTGGGCATAATTATGGCAATGGGTGTTTTTATTCATAGATAAGGTTCTAAGGTCAAGGTCACATGTAAATGAGTTGAGCTTTAAATCTTGACTATATGTAATGTATCTTTGTTCCAATACATAAAATGATCATCAGGTGAGCATCACAGGCGCAATTACACCTCATTATCAAATTTATGTTTGAAAAATAAGTTAATGGCAACAAAAACAAAACAAAAATCATTAAATAAATTTTTACTTTCAAAAATATAAAAATTATCAAATAAATATTAAAATGTTTCTGAAAACTGTTGACAGTACTTTCTCAATACACTGATTCGAGACATAACTAAAGCAACATTTCTACTTCCAACACTGACAGCATAAACGACAATGACATTTATACCAAGTACAAACGTGAATGATTGACAAATATTTATACTGTAAACATGATTAATGCTATGGTAGTCAAGTAGTGTCTATGAAACATTGACGGTTCTCTTGGTACAAGCCAAGCTTAAATGCCTTCAAAAGTTGTCTTAATAAACAATGGATAAATAATCCCATAAAATTGTCACCAAATCTTTATACTCTAGACCCACAACCTGTTATAATAGTTAGTAGCCAATATTATCAAGACACATCTTTAGAAGATTTAATCTTACTGTGGTGTTAAAGACAGTAAGACAGTACGGTGATGGGGATATATACTGAGTAGTGACAATGAATTCAGGCTATGTAATTAAGCACAGCCATTGTATATGTAATCAAATTGTTTTTAGATAATGTGGGTATACTTCACTACTTTAGACATTACAGAATTTGACATGTTGTATCCAAACCATTTAAGAACCAAGACCAAAACATAGACAATTAAGATACGTCAATTTAGGATTTTGAAACGCCTACATCATTTCAATATTTTCCACAATTTTCTGTAAGCAATATCATGGTTACATGGTAAATACATACTACCCACTTGTAAATCATGTTGTACAGTAAATACAAACTGTACAAACTTCCCGTCACTGTCTGTCTGATAGTTATACCAGTCACGACCTGTACTTGTAAACTGTCACTTCACTACCACCCTTATTACACACCCAAAGTTGTCTTTTATCATCAATACTCAGTCACCATGGTCTGTCTGTATCATGTTGTACAGTAAGTACAAACTGTACAAACTTCCTGTCACTGTCTGTCTGATAGTTATACCAGTCATGATCTGTACTTGTAAACTGTCACTTCACTACCACCGTTATTACACACCCAAAGTTGTCTTTTATCATCAATACTCAGTCACCATGGTCTGTCTATATCATGTTGTACAGTAAGTACAAACTGTACAAACTGTACAAACTTCCCGTCACTGTCTGTCTGATAGTTATACCAGTCACGATCTGTACTTGTAAACTGTCACTTCACTACCACCCTTATTACACACCCAAAGTTGTCTTTTATCATCAATACTCAGTCACCATGGTCTGTCTATATCATGTTGTACAGTAAGTACAAACTGTACAAACTTCCTGTCACTGTCTGTCTGATAGTTATACCAGTCACAATCTGTACTTGTAATCTGTCACTTCACTACCACCCTTATCACACACCCAGAGTTGTCCTTTATCATCAATACTCAGTCCCTATGGTCTGTCTGTATCATGTTGTACAGTAAGTACAAACTGTACAAACTTCCCGTCACTGTCTGTCTGATAGTTATACCAGTCACGATCTGTAGATGTAATCTGTCACTTCACTACCACCCTTATTACACACCCAAAGTTGTCCTTTATCATTAATACTCAGTCACCATGGTCTATCTGTATCATGTTGTACAGTAAGTACAAACTGTACAAACTTCCCGTCACTGTCTGTCTGATAGTTATACCAGTCACGATCTGTACTTGTAAGCTGTCACTTCACTACCACCCTTATTACACACCCAAAGTTGTCCTTTATCATCAATACTCAGTCCTCATGGTCTGTCTATATCATGTTGTACAGTAAGTACAAACTGTACAATATTCCCGTCACTGTCTGTCTGATAGTTATACCAGTCACGATCTGTACTTATAAACTGTCACTTCACTACCACCCTTATTACACACCCAAAGTTGTACTTTATCATCAATACTCAGTCCCCATGGTCTGTCTGTATCATGTTGTACAGTAAGTACAAACTGTACAAACTTGCCGTCACTGTCTGTCTGATAGTTATACCAGTCATGACCTGTACTTGTAAACTGTCACTTCACTACCACCCTTATTACACACCCAAAGTTGTCCTTTATCATCAATACTCAGTCACCATGGTCTGTCTATATCATGGTGTACAGTAAGTACAAACTGTACAAACTTCCTGTCACTGTCTGTCTGATAGTTATACCGGTCATGACCTGTACTTGTAAACTGTCACTTCACTTCCACCCTTATTACACACCCAAAGTTGTCCTTTATCATCAATACTCAGTCCCCATGGTCTGTCTATATCATGGTGTACAGTAAGTACAAACTGTATAATTTTCCTGTCACTGTCTGTCTGATAGTTATACCAGTCACGACCTGTACTTGTAATCTGTCACTTCCACCCTTATTACACACCCAAAGTTGTCTTTCATCATCAATACTCAGTCCCCATGGTCTATCTGTATCATGTTGTACAGTCAGTACAAACTGTACAAACTTCCTGTCACTGTCTGTCTGATAGTTATACCAGTCACGACCTGTACTTGTAAACTGTCACTTCACTACCACCCTTATTACACACCCAAAGTTGTCCTTTATCATCAATACTCAGTCCCCATGGTCTGTCTATATCATGGTGTACAGTAAGTACAAACTGTATAATTTTCCTGTCACTGTCTGTCTGATAGTTATACCAGTCATGACCTGTACTTGTAATCTGTCACTTCCTACCACCCTTATTACACCAAAGTTGTCCTTTATCATCAATACTCAGTCTTCATGGTCTGTCTATATCATGTTGTACAGTAAGTACAAACTGTACAAACTTCACGTCACTGTCTGTCTGATAGTTATACCAGTCACGATCTGTACTTGTAAGCTGTCACTTCACTACCACCCTTATTACACACCCAAAGTTGTACTTTATCATCAATACTAAGTCCCCATGGTCTGTCTTTATCATGTTGTACAGTAAGTACAAACTGTACAAACTTGCCGTCACTGTCTGTCTGATAGTTATACCAGTCATGACCTGTACTTGTAATCTGTCACTTCACTACCACCCTTATTACACACCCAAAGTTGTACTTTATCATCAATACTCAGTCCCCATGGTCTGTCTGTATCATGTTGTACAGTAAGTACAAACTGTACAAACTTGCCGTCACTGTCTGTCTGATAGTTGTACCGGTCATGACCTGTACTTGTAAACTGTCACTTCACTACCACCCTTATTACACACCCAAAGTTGTACTTTATCATCAATACTCAGTCCCCATGGTCTGTCTATATCATGGTGTACAGTAAGTACAAACTGTACAATTTTCCTGTCACTGTCTGTCTGATAGTTATACCAGTCACGATCTGTACTTGTAAACTGTCACTTCACTACCACCCTTATTACACACCCAAAGTTGTCCTTTATCATCAATACTCAGTCCTCATGGTCTGTCTATATCATGTTGTACAGTAAGTACAAACTGTACAAACTTCCCGTCACTGTCTGTCTGATAGTTATACCAGTCACGATCTGTACTTGTAAACTGTCACTTCACTACCACCCTTATTACACACCCAAAGTTGTCCTTTATCATCAATACTCAGTCACCATGGTCTGTCTGTATCATGTTGTACAGTAAGTACAAACTGTACAAACTTCCCGTCACTGTCTGTCTGATAGTTATACCAGTCACGATCTGTACTTGTAAACTGTCACTTCACTACCACCCTTATTACACACCCAAAGTTGTCCTTTATCATCAATACTCAGTCACCATGGTCTGTCTGTATCATGTTGTACAGTAAGTACAAACTGTACAAACTTCCCGTCACTGTCTGTCTGATAGTTATACCAGTCACGATCTGTACTTGTAAACTGTCACTTCACTACCACCCTTATTACACACCCAAAGTTGTCTTTTATCATCAATACTCAGTCCCCATGGTCTGTCTTTATCATGTTGTACAGTTAGTACAAACTGTACAAACTTCCCGTCACTGTCTGTCAGATAGTTATACCAGTTACGATCTGTACTTGTAAACTGTCACTTCACTACCACCCTTATTACACACCCAAAGTTGTCTTTTATCATCAATACTCAGTCCCCATGGTCTGTCTTTATCATGTTGTACAGTTAGTACAAACTGTACAAACTTCCCGTCACTGTCTGTCAGATAGTTATACCAGTTACGATCTGTACTTGTAAACTGTCACTTCACTACCACCCTTATTACACACCCAAAGTTGTCTTTTATCATCAATACTCAGTCCCCATGGTCTGTCTTTATCATGTTATACAGTAAGTACAAACTGTACAAACTTCCCGTCACTGTCTGTCTGATAGTTATACCAGTCACGATCTGTACTTATAAACTGTCACTTCACTACCACCGTTATTACACACCCATAGTTGTCCTTTATCATTAATACTCAGTCCCCATGGTTTGTCTATATCATGTTGTACAGTTAGTACAAACTGTACAAACTTCCCGTCACTGTCTGTCTGATAGTTATACCAGTCACGATCTGTACTTGTAAACTGTCACTTCACTACCACCGTTATTACACACCCATAGTTGTCCTTTATCATTAATACTCAGTCCCCATGGTCTATCTGTATCATGTTGTACAGTTAGTACAAACTGTACAAACTTCCCGTCACTGTCTGTCTGATAGTTATACCAGTCACGATCTGTACTTATAAACTGTCACTTCACTTCCACCCTTATTACACACCCAAAGTTGTCCTTTATCATCAATACTCAGTCCCCATGGTCTGTCTGTATCATGTTGTACAGTAAGTACAAACTGTACAAACTTCCCGTCACTGTCTGATAGTTATACCAGTCACGATCTGTACTTGTAAACTGTCACTTCACTTCCACCCTTATTACACACCCAAAGTTGTCCTTTATCATCAATACTCAGTCCCCATGGTCTGTCTGTATCATGTTGTACAGTAAGTACAAACTGTACAAACTTCCCGTCACTGTCTGTCTGATAGTTATACCAGTCATGATCTGTATTTGTAAACTGTCACTTCACTACCACCCTTATTACACACCCAAAGTTGTCCTTTATCATCAATACTCAGTCCCCATGGTCTGTCTATATCATGGTGTACAGTAAGTACAAACTGTATAATTTTCCTGTCACTGTCTGTCTGATAGTTATACCAGTCACGACCTGTACTTGTAATCTGTCACTTCCACCCTTATTACACACCCAAAGTTGTCTTTCATCATCAATACTCAGTCCCCATGGTCTATCTGTATCATGTTGTACAGTCAGTACAAACTGTACAAACTTCCTGTCACTGTCTGTCTGATAGTTATACCGGTCATGACCTGTACTTGTAAACTGTCACTTCACTTCCACCCTTATTACACACCCAAAGTTGTCCTTTATCATCAATACTCAGTCCCCATGGTCTGTCTATATCATGGTGTACAGTAAGTACAAACTGTATAATTTTCCTGTCACTGTCTGTCTGATAGTTATACCAGTCACGACCTGTACTTGTAATCTGTCACTTCCACCCTTATTACACACCCAAAGTTGTCTTTCATCATCAATACTCAGTCCCCATGGTCTATCTATATCATGTTGTACAGTCAGTACAAACTGTACAAACTTCCTGTCACTGTCTGTCTGATAGTTATACCAGTCACGACCTGTACTTGTAAACTGTCACTTCACTACCACCCTTATTACACACCCAAAGTTGTCTTTTATCATCAATACTCAGTCCCCATGGTCTATCTGTATCATGTTGTACAGTCAGTACAAACTGTACAAACTTCCTGTCACTGTCTGTCTGATAGTTATACCAGTCACGACCTGTACTTGTAAACTGTCACTTCACTACCACCCTTATTACACACCCAAAGTTGTCCTTTATCATCAATACTCAGTCCCCATGGTCTGTCTATATCATGGTGTACAGTAAGTACAAACTGTATAATTTTCCTGTCACTGTCTGTCTGATAGTTATACCAGTCATGACCTGTACTTGTAATCTGTCACTTCACTACCACCCTTATTACACACCCAAAGTTGTCCTTTATCATCAATACTCAGTCTTCATGGTCTGTCTATATCATGTTGTACAGTAAGTACAAACTGTACAAACTTCACGTCACTGTCTGTCTGATAGTTATACCAGTCACGATCTGTACTTGTAAGCTGTCACTTCACTACCACCCTTATTACACACCCAAAGTTGTACTTTATCATCAATACTAAGTCCCATGGTCTGTCTTTATCATGTTGTACAGTAAGTACAAACTGTACAAACTTGCCGTCACTGTCTGTCTGATAGTTATACCAGTCATGACCTGTACTTGTAATCTGTCACTTCACCACCCTTCATTACACACCCAAAGTTGTACTTTATCATCAATACTCAGTCCCCATGGTCTGTCTGTATCATGTTGTACAGTAAGTACAAACTGTACAAACTTGCCGTCACTGTCTGTCTGATAGTTGTACCGGTCATGACCTGTACTTGTAAACTGTCACTTCACTACCACCCTTATTACACACCCAAAGTTGTACTTTATCATCAATACTCAGTCCCCATGGTCTGTCTGTATCATGTTGTACAGTAAGTACAAACTGTACAAACTTGCCGTCACTGTCTGTCTGATAGTTATACCAGTCACGCCCTGTACTTGTAATCTGTCACTTCACTACCCCCCTTATTACACACCCAACGTTGTCCTTTATCATCAATACTCAGTCCCCATGGTCTGTCTATATCATGGTGTACAGTAAGTACAAACTGTACAATTTTCCTGTCACTGTCTGTCTGATAGTTATACCAGTCACGATCTGTACTGTAAACTGTCACTTCACTACCACCCTTATTACACACCAAAGTTGTCCTTTATCATCAATACTCAGTCCTCATGGTCTGTCTATATCATGTTGTACAGTAAGTACAAACTGTACAAACTTCCCGTCACTGTCTGTCTGATAGTTATACCAGTCACGATCTGTACTTGTAAACTGTCACTTCACTACCACCTTATTACACACCCAAAGTTGTCCTTTATCATCAATACTCAGTCACCATGGTCCCTGTCTCATGTGTACAGTAAGTACAAACTGTACAAACTTCCCGTCACTGTCTGTCTGATAGTTATACCAGTCACGATCTGTACTTGTAAACTGTCACTTCACTACCACCCTTATTACACACCCAAAGTTGTCTTTTATCATCATACTCAGTCCATGGTCTGTCTTATCATGTTTGTACAGTTAGTACAAACTGTACAACTTCCCGTCACTGTCTGTCAGATAGTTATACCAGTTACGATCTGTACTTGTAAACTGTCACTTCACTACCACCCTTATTACACACCCAAAGTTGTCTTTTATCATCAATACTCAGTCCCCATGGTCTGTCTTTATCATGTTATACAGTAAACAAACTGTACAAACTTCCCGTCACTGTCTGTCTGATAGTTATACCAGTCACGATCTGTACTTATAAACTGTCACTTCACTACCACCGTTATTACACACCCATAGTTGTCCTTTATCAATACTCAGTCCCCATGGTTGTCTATATCATGTTGTACAGTTAGTACAAACTGTACAAACTTCCCGTCACTGTCTGTCTGAAGTTATACCAGTCACGATCTGTACTTGTAAACTGTCATTCACTACCACCGTTATTACACACCCAAAGTTGTCCTTATCATCAATACTCAGTCCCCATGGTCTGTCTGTATCATGTTGTACAGTTAGTACAAACTGTACAAACTTCCCGTCACTGTCTGTCTGATAGTTATACCAGTCATGATCTGTACTTGTAAACTGTCACTTCACTACCACCCTTATTACACACCCAAAGTTGTCCTTTATCATTAATACTCAGTCACCATGGTCTATCTGTATCATGTTGTACAGTAAGTACAAACTGTACAAACTTCCCGTCACTGTCTGTCTGATAGTTATACCAGTCATGATCTGTACTTGTAAACTGTCACTTCACTACCACCGTTATTACACACCCATAGTTGTCCTTTATCATTAATACTCAGTCACCATGGTCTATCTGTATCATGTTGTACAGTAAGTACAAACTGTACAAACTTCCCGTCACTGTCTGTCTGATAGTTATACCAGTCACGATCTGTACTTATAAACTGTCACTTCACTACCACCCTGATTACACACCCATAGTTGTCCTTGGTCGTCCGTACTAAGTCCCCATGGTAGTATAATACCATTTTCGTCAGTCAATACAAACTTAACAAATTTTCCATTATTATCAATCAGATGTACTCGATGGTTACTGTTGTCACTAATCAGTATGTATCCTAGTTTATCACAGGCTATACCACAACAACTATCAATAGTGTGAGTAGATTGATCTGACTCTGGATACTTAAATCTAAACTCTCCATCTTTGTTTACTACAACAACAGTACTGCCACCATCCACAACACATATGTCTTCATTAATGTTCTCTGTAACTAATATTGGATTACTAAATAATGGTTTGTTTTGTTTGTTATACTGTATAGTTTGTTTGATTTGTCCATTTAATGACATCCTCACTACTTTGTTATCATTCACACTCTTATACAAACACACCAGCAGTTGTTGTTGGGATGTTGTACAGATACCTTGTGTACAATAAGATATAACAGTAACTTTGTCTGGTGAGTATTGTCTTATTGTACAACCGCCCGACTCTGTATACAATAAGTCACCAGACATTGTTACTGTTATATCGTATACAGGATGATCAAGTTTGTCTCTCGTCTTTACTGTACCATCTGATTGTACTAATACTATATCTGTACCACTACCTAATCCATCTCCACACCAAGCTTGTTTATCACTAACAGCACAGACTACAAGACTACTTATACAGGGATTGATATGTGATACCGCCTCAGTGCTAATGTTTACAGATGTACCGGCAGGTTTAGGTTTATACCCAGGTCTCTGTGTTGGTTCTTCATCTGGGTTATATCTCCTTCCACTGGCAGGTCCTACCTTCTGATCATCTAATGATCCAAATATATCCTGTAGACCATGTACATCATTTCTTACAAATACTGGGGGACGCAAGGGTGTCATGGAGAATGATGACTTCTTCTTGTTAAGGCTGGAGACCGTTTTAAAATCTTTGACAGACGTGTCAATATTGGATTGTAGTTTTTCTTCACAGGGACGTAGTAATTCCTTGTCATCAGATATGATGTTCTTTACTTTGTCACCTTCTTCTTTCATGTTGTTTACATCTTTAAGTTTTCGTTGTTCCACTTTCCGGATCATATCGTCTGCTACTTTGTCAGCTTCAGATTTGATTTGTTGTCTTTGTTGGTTTATATCACTGATTGTCTTGTCTGCCAGTTTGTTATAATCTCGAATGTTATTTTGTATGGACTGTAGTGAAGTCTGGTAATCTGATATGTCCTGTTTGGTTTCCTTTATAAATTCTGCAAGTTTTTTCTTGTATATTTCTGCAATATTGGCAAGTTCATCTAAATCATGTTTTTTATGATTTTTTTGGGCTAAACATTTATGGCATATGGGCAAACTGCATGTCAGACAGTACATCTGGACCATCTCTTTGGAATGTTTCTGACACTTGATTTTACTGGGTTCTTTCTGATGGACAGATGTATCTTTGTCTGCAGCAATTCTTATTATTGTATGGTTCCGACAGCTTGTTGTCCGTAAATGCATTCTTTGACAATCTTTACACATTTCTTGTGTACACTCTTGGCAGTAAAATCTGGCATCAACACCTCGATCACAGACCTCACATTTGCTTATTGGAACCTGTGCATCTGGAAGGATATCTTTTGTCGCCATGACGATAGATAATAATTTATCTGACTATCTTCAAATCAAAATCTGAAATAGAATCAATGTATTGTTGTATATAAACATTTGGTTAGTTGGGTGTGTGATTACTAGTAGTTGGTTGGTTGGATTCGTATGTTAGTTGGTGGGTTGGTTGGTTGTTGGGTTGTGTTCGAAGGTTGGGTTTGGTTGGTTGGGTGGTTGGTTTTGAGGGTGGTTGACTTCATTTGAGTTGGTTAGTGGGATGAGTTTAGTTGGGTTGGATGGGGTTGGTAGGTACAGTAGCTGCGTTGGTTGTTTGGTTTAGTAGGGGTCGGGTTGGTTTGGTTGGTTGGTTGAGTTGGGTGGTTGGTTGGTTGGATTCGTAGGTTTGTTTGGTTGGTAAGGTGGACTGAGATGGGTTGGATTTTTGGGTCGTGGTGGGTTGGTTGTTGGGTTGCGTTGGATGGTTGGTGGGATGGGTTGGTTGGTTATTAAATTATATTGGGTGGTTGGTTGGTGGGTTAGGCTGGTTGGTAGGGTTGGTTGGTTGTTGAGTTCGGTTAGGTTGAGCTGATTTTGATTTTTGGTCGTGTTGGGTCAGTTGTTGGGTTGTGTTGGTTGATTGGTGTGTCGGGTTGGGATGGGTTGGGTTGGTTGTTGGTTTGAGTTTGGTTAGTTGTTGGATTGGGTTGGGTTGGTTGCTTTGTTGGTTAAGTGATTGGTTTGTTATTTGATTTTGGTGGGTGATAGGTTGGTAGTTGGATAACTGGTTCAATGGGTTGGTTGTGAATTGGATTGCCTTTGGTGGTTGGTTGGTGGGTTGGGTTGGGTTGGTTGTTTGGTTGTTGGTTGTTGGTTAATTGGTTATTGGTTTTTGGGTTGGTACGGTTGGTTGGTTGTTGGATTAGGTTTGTTGTTGGATTGCGTTGGGTGGTTAGATTGGATTGGGTTGGGTTGGTTGTTTTTTGATTGGTTGGTCGGCACATACAGAGCTAGGAGGTGGGTGGTCACGCTGTTTTGGAGCTTGTCTCAATGTAGTACTATTCCAAGATGTTCAGAAAAACCCCAAGACATACAGAAATCGAAATAAATTGCAATCAATAAACTATTTATCAAGGGAATGAGTATATTCTTCTAACAATCGATTAAATCATATGGCAAAATGACAGCGTTTTAAGCCCCTTGTCAATTTTAGATTATTGATATCAGGACGGTTAACTTTGGGTTAGTGAAGGAAACTGGAGTAAACGGACAAAAAATCACCGACCTTTGGCAAGCGAACAGACAAACTTTCAAACTTGATAGGGTTTGTGCCAGTGGGATTCGAAACTTGCCAATAAAGGGTACCGTGATACATAGCCAACACTTCATGTACCTAGTTACCGAGACCTGCTTTAAACCATTCAGTTATGAAATTGTTAGTTAATTTTCTTGATGTTGCTTACCGTGGGCACGCTTGTGTGTGTTTGGAGTTTCGTGGATCCCTTCTGTTTGTGTCTCTTGCGGGCTGTGGTTAGTGAAACTTCATATGTAGCGGAATATTGGAGCCTATCCTGAATAGAAAAACAAGGCATAGATTGTAATATTGTCATTTGCTGTTTTTATTGCATTATCTTCATAAAAACACCAAATAACAAATGATGACTGTAGTACTAAGATATTAACTCTAGAAATGTCTACTAGATATAATCGTAAATTAATTTTCACATATAACAAATTGGCATCGTTGTTGTTACAATTTTCTGCATGGCAGTTACGTACATGGGAGTTTTAGGACCCAGGGACACACAAAAGTATCAAGACTTGACTCGACTACACTATTCAAGTATAGATCTATACCTAATTCATGATTAATACTCTTAAATGTTTGTGTTGTAAAGCGTGGCAAATTCTCTGATTTTTACAGGGAAATGTTAACTAATGTGATTTTATATTCAATTATGAAAATTACAGGGTATCACGTAGTACGATGGCAAACCAAAATGAAATACAGAAATTACAGTTGAATAAAATGTTTCCGACAATCACTAGCAAAAACAGATGCAACCAATTTCAGTGAATAAGAAACTTTTATGTTATTTGCGCCTAATTATAGTACCAAAACATTCAGGAAAATAAGTGAATCAACTCAGATAAATAATACATACATCTATCGATATTGATGCTTTGCACCAAGTTCCGTAAAGTATGTGGTTCATAGCGATGGAGAATTACTTCGGACAAAAAGTATCTGGAAGGATGGGAGTTCAAATTTAATCTCCATCTTTCTTCGACAGGCGGGGTTTAACAGTATATAAGAAACAGCATACATATATGTGTTCTGATATTCAATACTAATGGAAACGCTAAACCAATTAAGTTGATTTACGTCATATATTTACTTTTATAGCGTAAAAATTTATTTTGAATTTCCCTTGGGTATTTGACTTTGACAATTATATAAAATGTTGAAAGATTGCATGATGTATTCCAAATAAATATCTGTCAACAGTTTCTCATTGACGGACAACGTTTAAACACAGCCACATTTAAAACCATTCGAATGGTATTTGTTTTTCTGCATTTAAAACTGCACAGGTGAAGGTTTTATCACGTATCCAATACCTATGTAAGACACAATAAAAGATTTCTTTTTTAAATTTTTTAATTATAAATGGATATGTGAAAACATCTGTAATGCATGGAGTCCGTCATTGTACGACGTGATCAATAGCCCTTTTTGTCTTACTAGTTTTTTTTTTTTTTGGCCTACACCAAGTTTGTTTACCTGCATTTAACACTGCACAGATAAATGTTTTTTATATCACGTATCCAATATCTATGTAAAACACAATAAAAGATTTCTTATTTAAAATATTAAATAAAAAATGTATACAAGTGGAAACTCGTATAATGGAATCCGCCAGCGAACTGTGTGATCAATAGGACTTTAAATGCATGTACGTTAGAAAACTTCCACGTCCCAGATGTTCTGAATAGGAAATCGACGATACACTATTGCAACTGAATGAAATGTTCCAGACAAAGATAAAAGCTAGATTTTTGATAAATTTCATCTCACACACGTGGCGGGTATAGCTACGGTACCTAAACAGAATGTGCTTACATTTCCGAAGCACCTGACCTTACATCCCTGGTAGGATAATCTTCAAAATTTTTACTTTGCTTCTTTGACTGTTATTTGGACATAGATTAGTATATTTGCATTTTATGTTAACTCGGATTTCTTCTGTTTGCCGCCGACGTTCGTCATGTCTCCGACGTTAGATTGATAAAAAACTGTAAGATGATATCAGGTAACGCGTTCTCGAATTCTGGCGTAGTAATATTTGTTCTACGAAGGCAGTGGAGACAAGCTACAAAATACCGAACGTTTAATGAAAATGGTCGAAGATTTGGTGGTCATAGTTTTCCAAAACGCTCGATAACTGAACAACAGTGACGCTACACGTTACATGAATGAGTGTCCCATTAACAACGCGTGTTTGCGATTGGAACATCTCAAAATACAATTGCTAATGAAATCCAGTACACGTCCATACAGTCAAAGTTATATATTTTTCAATATGTGTGTTATCTTGTCTTCTTTCTTTATTCTGTTACTTGTTCTAGTTCTGTTTCCTTGTATAAGAAATAAGAATAAGAAAACAAACAGGACTTCTTGCAGTACTTCATGTTTTTGCAGTCAAAATTTATGTTTTGAAAGTTATGACATAAAAGCCACCAAACTCTGAAAGTCTGTTTTACAGACCCGGGTCAGATTTCACTAAATAACAAGCCATTTCTATTCAATCGATACTCTGTGTTAGAATTTGTTTACAAACCGGACCTGCTGGCCCCGGTTTCACAATCATTTCTGAACTAAGATTTCCCTTAACTTAAATTTAGCAAATTTTGGCAAGCTCTTTTTGGAACTACGAATAAATATTTAGTCAAAACTAACTGCAGATGTCGTAAGCTTGATAAAATCTTTAGAATTACACCTTAAATTTCCTAATATCTTAATAATTAACAAAATTATAAAGGTTTTTAATTAGTCAGATTTAAGTTAAGGAAAATGTTAAGTTAAGAAATGATTGTGAAACCGGAGCCAGGTATTCAAATTCACTGACCCAAGTCAAAATTTACTGCCATCGGGCCATATCAGACCAGTGCTGATATCGTTTCGTCATCGGTTCTTTGTTAGCCTTGTTTGGTCAGTATTTCCAATAACACGTTAATTTTTTAAACAGCTAACTTTATTAAACGAAAAAATGATTTAGTTTATCACAAGGGCCATTTTCATAATAAAATTTAAAAAATACCCATAAGTATATAAAAAAGAGTACTCTTTTTATAAATTTATAGGTATTTTTTAAATTTTATTATCACGGAAACTGGCCCCTGTGATTTTGATCTTGAAATTGTTTTAAATGCTTTCAACATTTATGTATTTCTTTTGAAAAATTTTGAATACTTAATATTTTTTTAATTCAAAAATATCAGCAGATCATATTTAGGATCGTGATAAAATGATAAAAAATATGTTAAACAATAGATTTTTATGTTATTATTGAATACGTTTTAATTTTTGTACTCACTTATCTTCTTAATCAGTTCTATAAAATTGCCACACTTGTAATGAGCGTTTCGATGTTTATAGATCCGATTTTGTAGAATTTCAAGATGTCTGTCGATATATTTCGCCGGGTATGGTTGCTATCGAGCTGACGGTCGCTAATATAAATTTTAAACAGACAAACACGTGGTATCTAATCATTTGTGAATGTTATATTTAGAACCGGGAAGTAATATATTAATCTAGATCTACATAGGTATAACTTTAATTACATACACGTGAAGCCTACCTGTAACTGCATTTGTGTGTACCGTTATTATTATTTTTTATTATTATTATTATTCGTACATGTTTGGTTTGACACATGACTTTAAAACCGTTCAATCCATTAATTTCAAACTTTCACATAATATACCTGTAGCTTTTTGATAATATCGTTTCCATGGTAGCTTTTGCCGATCGATCATGTGCTTGAAAGAAAACCTCTGATTGGTCCAACAGATTTGATCTACACGTGTCGTTTATTTCGTGGTTTATTGATTACTGTAAGGTTGCTCTATGCTTTAGTGCTTAATTGATCACGGGCGAGTCCGTCAGCTCAGCTCACGGTCTCAGCCATAAATCTATTCATTATTAAAAGTATTTGTGAAATCGATTACTTTTTATTCGTTCGTCACATATTCCATAAAATTCCGATTAAAAATTCAGTTAGGGGTGCACCAAATATAAATGTGCTGCAACACTAAATAAAAAACTTGAAATAATCCGGGGTCGCCTTCTACTAAAACTTGACATAATTTGATTTATTATTATTATTATTATTATTATTATTAAATGGTTGGTTGGCTGGATGGTTGGTTGTTTGGTAAGTTGGATTGAGTTTGGTTAGGTTGGTTGGTAGGTTGGGTTGGGTTGGTTTGTTAGGTTGAGCTGAGTTGGGTTTTTTTTGGTCGTGTTGGTTTGCATTGGTTGGTTGGTTGGTGGGACGGGATGGGTTAGGTTGGTTTTTGGATTGCGTTGGTTGTTTGGGTTGAGTTCGTTTGGTTGGTTATTGGGTTGGGTTGAGTTTGGTTGGTTGTTTGGTTGGTTGGATTGGATTGGGTTGGGACGGGTTGGTTATTGGATTGCGTTAGGTGGTTGGTTGGTGGGTTGGTTGTTTGGTTGATGGGTTGGGTTGAGATTGGTTGGTTGGTTGGTTGGTTGATTGGTTGGTTGGTTGGTTGGTTGGTTGGTTGAGTGAGTTGGGTTGGTTTTTTGGTTATTAGATTGCATTGGGTGGTTGGTTGTTAGGTTGAGTTTGGTTAGGTTGTTTGGTAGCTGAAATCGGTCGGTTAATTGGATTAAGCTGGGTATGTTGGGTTTGTTGGTTGGTTGCTGAATGGTGCTGTGTTGGGTTGGGTTCGGTTTGATTAACTGGTGGGTTGGTTGTTGGTTGATTGGTTGGTTTGGTTGGGTTGGGTTGAGTTTGGTCAGGGTGGTTGTTGAGTGTTGTGTGGGGTTGAGTTGGGTTGGTTGATGAGTTATGTTGTGCTGGGTTGGGTTGGGTTGGGTTTGGTTGATTGTGTTGTGTTAGTTTTTATTGGTTGTGTTGTGTTGTGTTTAGTTGATTAAATGATTGGTTGCTGAGTTGGGTTGGCTTTATAGGTTTGGTTAGTTGCTCGGTAGTGTTTATTAGGGTTGGGTTTGGTTGTTTGGGTTGGCTTGGTTGTTGGTTAATTTGGGTTTGTTCGTTGGTTGGGCTAAGTTGGGTTGGGTTGTTGGTTAATTGGTTGGTTGGATCAAGTTGAGTTGTGTTATGTTGGTTGGTTGGTTGATTGGTTGTTTGTGTTGTGATAGTTAGTCGGGTTGGTTGTTGGGTGGTTGGTTGCATTGGGTGAGGTTGGTGGTTTGGTTGGCTTTTGGGTTGATAAGGTTAGTTGCTTGTTGGGTTAGGTTAGGTTTGATTGATGGTATATATATATATAAACACACCTGAGAAAGAAAGCTCATTTGCATATGAAATACATTATGGCCTGTATCCTATTTGCATATGACCTATTACCTGTCCTGTTGGCTGTTTTTAACTTTATCTACCTTCCCACCACAAAGAATTGTAAACAAGAGCAAAATTTTAATGATAGTTTCTTAAACAACTTTTTTCCTTTTGTTTTCAAAATTTTTGAACATATATAGTCTGGTGCGGCAAAAAATTTGAAAAATACTGGTATATTGTATTAATTTATGACATGGACAAGAAAAAAGATATTTTACCAAAATACCTGTTTTGGACTTGTTTTCTGCACTTTAGGCACATTTTAGAGGCCTTGGTGAGAGAGTGGTTTTAAGAGCTCGCCTACGTACCATAGCGTCTCGAATCTTACCAGGCACAATTTAAGGACCTTGGTGAGTGACAGAGTGGTTTGAAGAGCTCGCTTACGTACCATAGCGCCTGTCACCTAGTTCAAATATCACTAGGCACAATTTTTGGGCCTTGGCGATAGAGTGGTTTAAAGAGCTCGCTTACATACCATAGTGCCTATCACCTAGTTCGAATATCACTAAGCACAATTTTGGGGCCTTGTTGACAATGGGAGCTCTCTTGCCTCCCAGCTTCGAATCTCGCTAGCCACTATCCTAGTGTGAAAAAGTTTGCCAGTTCGCTTGATGAAGACAATATAGCAATATTGTTAAGGTGTCTTAGAACTGAAAAATTGAAACTGGAGAATAACTTCGGACAAGAAGTGCATGAAAGGACGGGAGTTCAAATTCAATCTCAATCTTTCTTCGGTAGGTGAGAGTTAACAGCATTCAAGATCAGAAACGACAATTAAATGAAGGCACGTAATATCTTGTTTCTGAAGTCATGTAATGGGAAACATATTTATATCCGGGTACAAGATATTTTACAGAGGACGCTTAAAACCAACAGCGATTGAACCATATTGAATGAGCAAGATAAAATAAGAAAACTATTGATTTTGGTAAAATCCATTTTATATATATGTATGTTCTGATATCCAGTTTTATCGGAAACGCTAAACCAATTAAGTTGATTTACGTCATATATTTATTTTTATAGCGTAAAAATTGTCCAAGTTTATTTTGAATTTCCCTTGGGTATTTGACTTTGACAATTATACAAAATGTTGAAAGATTGCATGATGTATGCCAATTAAATATCGCCAGTTATAGATCTGTTATGTGCTGCTTTTGAATTTCTATTAAATTAATGCATTAAAAAACAGCTCTCGACAGATCTGTCAACAGTTTCTAAGGGCAACGTTTAAATACAGCCAAATTTAAAACTATTTTAATGGTATTTGTTTACCTGCATTTAAAACTGCACAGGTGAAGGTATTATCACGTATCCAATATCTATGTAAGACACAATAAAAGATTTCTTATTTAAAATTTTTAATTAAAAATGGGTATGTGAAAACATCTATAATGCATGGAGTCCGTCATTGTACGACGTGATCAATAGCGCTTTTTACATTACACTGATGCTTTTGACCTACACTAAGTTTGTTTACCTGCATTTAAAACTGCACAGGTAAATGTTTTCATATCACATATCCAACATCTATGTAAAACACAATAAAAGATTTTTTTATTTAAAATATTAAATAAAAAATGTTTACAAGTGGAAACTCGCATAATGGAATTCGCCAGCGAACTGTGTGATCAATAGGACTTTAAATGCATATACATGTACGTTAGAAAACTTCACGTTCCAGATGTTCTGAATAGGAATTCACGTGGTACACTAGTGCAGCTATATGAAATGTTCCCGACAAAGATATAGGGTAGACGTTCTTGGTCAGATACAAAAATAATCGAATAACATGCGGTGACCACAATATTGTTGATAAGTTTCACTCTCACACACGTGGTGGGTGTAGCTACTTAAACAGAAAGGGCTTACATTTCCGTAGCATCTGACCTCATACCCCTGGTGTGATAGTCTTCAAAGTTTTTGCTTTGCTTCTTGGATTGTGATTTGGACATAGATTGGTATATTTGTTTTTGATGTAAACTCTGATTTCTTTCGTTTGCCACCGACGACGTTAGATTGATAAAAACCGATAAGATGATAACAGGTAACGCGTTCTCGAATTCTGACGTAGTAATATTTGTTCTACGAAGGCAGTGGAGACAAGCTGCAAAATACCGAAGGTTTAATGAAAATGGTCGAAGATTTGGTGGTCATAGTTTTCCAAAACGCTCGATAACTGAACAACAAACAGTGGCGCTAAACGTTACATGAATGAGTGTCCCATTTAAAACGTGTGTCTGCGATTGGGGCATCTCAAAATACATTTGTTAATGAAATCCAGTACACGTCCATACAGTTAAAGTTATATATTTTTCAATATGCGTGTTATTCTTTCTTTATTCCGTTTCTTGTTCTAGTTTTGTTTTTCTTGTATAAGAAATAAGAATAAGAAAACAAAACAGGACTTCTTGCAGTACTTCATCAGTACCGTAACTACCTATGAGGCAACCGAGGCAACTGCCTCGGTAAAAATTTAACCAAATAATTTTTCGCAGAAGTGAAATTTTGAGAGAGAGAGAGAGAGAGAGAGAGAGAGAGAGAGAGAGAGAGAGTCCCGACGGTCGTCATTTTTTTCCGGGATGTGATTGGGTTGCAATCATTCCAAGTGTTAATAAGAAATTCCGTCAACTTGTGACAGTTTACATGAAACTGCGCTGAAAAAAGAAACCAGTTTTGATATACCTGAAAATATAAAAATTGGAAGGTGACTTGGGTGTAACTGTTAAGGAGAAACTTGAAACACAGTATATTACATAAAAGATCAGAATCCGCGGAACCCTAAAAATGAAAATGAGCGTACTTCATTTTGTTCGCCCAGTAAACAGGTAAAGAACAAGGCAAGCGTTTCAGTTGTGACTGGCAAAGTTCATCCACATGGATACATTATTCCCCAAATATGGATGGGGCGTTTGTGCATATTCATTTAGTTCAGGATCTAGAAATAAAAGGTTTATATCGAAACCCTTTAAGGACTGAACAATCGCTATGGGTGAACAAAGGGTTAAAGAGCCATGAAAGAAGGGAAAAACATCAAAAAGCCAAGGACCAGTCATCAAAGTTGACAAAGGGAGACTATGTTGGTACTGTATTTCGATTGATCTTCACTTCTTGCCTCGGTTTATTTAAGGGTCTAGTTACGGTACTGTTCATGTTTTTGCAGTCAAAATTTATGTTTTAAAAGTTATAAGACATAAAAGCCATCAAACTCTGAAAGCCTGTTTTACTGACCCGGGTCAGATTTCACTAAATAACTAGTCATTTTTATTCAATCGATATTCTGTGTTAGAATTTGTTTACAAACCGGACCTGCTGGCCCCGGTTTCACAATCATTCCTGAACTAAGATTTTCTTTAACTTAAATTTAGCAAATTTTAACAAGGTCTTTTTGGAACTACGAATAAATAAATACTTAGTCAAAACTGAATGAAGGTGTCGTAAGCTTGATATAATCTTTAGAATGACACCTTAAATTTCCTAATATCTTAATAATTAACAAAATTATAAAGGTTTTTAATAAGCCAGATTTAAGTTAAGGAAAATGTTAAGTTAAGAAATGATTGTGAAACCGGAGCCAGGTATTCAAATTCACTGACCCAAGTCAAAATTTACTGCCATCGGGCCATATCAGACCAGTGCTGATATCGTTTCGTCATCGGTTCTTTGTTAGCCTTGTTTGGTCAGTATTTCCGATAACACGTTAATTTTTTAAACAGCTAACTTTATTAAACGAAAAAATGATTTAGTTTATCACAGGGGTCATTTTCATAATAGAATTTAAAAAATACCCATAAGTATATAAAAAAGAGTACTCTTTTTATTAAAGCAGACGCTAACAGCGTCAGCTTTATTGCGATCAGGAAGATTTGACCGGAAGAAAAACATCAGCGCCATTTCCGCTATCGGCAAAAATGTGCGTAAGTTTGCACACGGCACTGTAGTTCACAAAGACCTCGACACTAACGTTCGTTATACTCGATGAAATAAAAAAAATAATAACGTAAATTCCATATAGAATCTATGAAATACATCTACCATTTGTTTTAAATAAATAATAATTTTAAGGTCTTACAATCAATTATTATAAAAGACATCACAGGACGCAAAGTTCCGGGAATTCCCATTGTACATGCATATATAATTAGGCAATGGATTTGATTGGTCAGTGGGCGGAACATTCACTTTCAGATTAAATTAGATTTCACGTTAAATTAAAATGACACTTTCAAACGTTATTTTGGCTACTGAAGCATAAAGATGTAATAAATAAAAAGAATTTTAAGTGGTTAAATAAAATTAATTTCACGTCGTCCGTTTATAAAATATTGAGTAGATCTAGAAGATCTTAGGATGGTTAAACTAGCCCGTATGTAAACAAATATACTTTTTACATCGGCGATTTTTAATGTAACTGTTGTTTTTCCCCCCTTTACATCAATTGAAAATTACGGCCGAGTTGAGCATCATAATCGGGATTTCAGTTTAAAATTTATCCGGGACAATTGGGGATATTGTGTGAAAATTCAGGACAGAATTTTCACCACTTTACGAGAAGCAAAATTAGCGTGTATTCAGCATTAATCGTTCATAACGCCATGTTAAAGTGAATAAAAATGAAACTTCATCAATTAATAATAAAACTTAAAAGTTAAAAACTATTGTAGTGTAGATTACAGTTCAATCTGAATGCAAATTTTATTAAGCGACCACCCGTGTCTACAGGAATTCTGGTCAACTCGCCCGCATGCAGTCATTTTTAAATGCCATCCTCGGGAACACAAAAATTATTGAATAAGTGTAAAAACAGTTTCAATCCACAAATAGTTTCAAATTATCCACGTGTGTCATGATAAACTTGCACAGAAAAAATGGAAAGTCCGAGATTGTGGTATTCTTACCTTAAAAATCCCGGTGGTCACTTGATAATAATAATTAATCCGTGAATTAGAACATGATGTTAATAAAATTCTCACTCTGAATAAATAACAACACTTTTACACACTATGTCAACTATAAATAGAACAGTGTCTGGTTCTTCAGACGTATTGATTTTATTCACCTTTTAGTGGGGCCCACAGCGGGAGTAAATTACCTGGACATTTAAAATCAGTAAAATAAAATTATCCAACCACCTAATAATATTTAAATTCAAAGTAATTTTATTGCAGCAGAGGATAATGTTGGACATTTCAGTTATCCAAATAATAATAAATTTATTATCAATTAATCATATTAAGAAATATTGCCCCCTTTTGTACACCATTCTTGTCAACAAACTTCTGAAAGAGACAGTTACCTGGACAACTTCTGTTATTGGGAGATGCAAATTGTTAGCTTAGGGGCGATAGGATGTGTCAGAATTGTTTATAGCAATTCAGGCTTTTGAAGCTCACTTGGTCAATTTATATGAATTCCACAATAATTTTAACTACATTTAAATTAACACTAAAACAAAGATTTAATTTTTTAATTTTGTTTTATTATTTTTCTTTAAATTAATTGTGAATATAGTGAATTAAATTAATGACTTAAACATTGGAAAGGAAAACAAGTTTATGTGTCAAATGCAAATAAAGGGAAGTAGCTGGTCATGGTGAAGGTTTTGTGTGTGATGATGACACTTGATGATGATGTGGCATGATGATCTGATGAAAATAATGATAATAGTGGTGACATTCAGTTCTGCTGCTGATGATGACGGTGACGATGATAATGCTGATGATGTCACCATGATGTCAGATGATGATAAGACATTAGAAGCTATGATGGTGATGTTGATGATGATGGTGGTGTGACACTAGTTCCGTTGATGCCGATAATGATGATTGTGATGAAGATGATGACAATGGTGGAGGTGATGACATTAAGTTCTGCTACTGCCAATGATGATGATGATGACGATGTGACATAAGCTATGATGATGATGCTGATTATGATGATGATTATGGTGACATGAGTTCTGCTCCTGCCCATGATGATGATGATGATGATGATGATGAAGTAACCACGGAAATAATGTGACACATGTTCTACTGCTGCTGCTGATGATGATGATAATGGCGATGATGAAGATTTTAATGATGGTGGTGATAACATCTGCTCCTAATGATTATGATGATGATGATAATTCCTGATGATGATGATGTCACAATGTTGATGATGATGATATGATATGAAGAGTTGTGATGATGATGTTGTGATATGAGGAGTGATGATGATGATGAGGAGGAGGATAACTTCACAATGTTGATGATGTGACATGATAAGTTATGATGATGATGGTGATGATGATGATTTGATGAAGATGATAATGATGCTGGTGATGACATCTGATGGTGATGATGGCGATGTCACAATGCTCATTATGATGTGACATGATGATGATGATTATGTGACATGATGATGATGATGATGATAAGACAGGATGATGATGTAACCAGTTAATGATGCGGCAAGGAGATTTATGATGACTGGTGGTAGTGGTGGTGAAATGAGTTCTAGTGTTGCTGCAGCTGATTATGATGATTCATGGTGATGGTGATGTGGCATGAGAATTTGTGATGATGTTAATAAAAATCAGACCAGAAAATTGAAGTCTAGATCATTTGCATTAGAACCAAAATCAGATTTTTTGTTACTTAAATTTAATTAAAATGACAGACGACATAAGACAATGCATGTGAGGTATGTATTGTAAACTGAATTTTTTAAAGTATATGAATGTTTTATAGCAAGGCGTTAATTGACATTTCTTCTCCACTGTATTGACTAGAAATTCAAATCCAGGGATTTTGACTCTCTTGAAAGTTTTGTTTCCTTACTGTCCCAAGGATGTTAAACAATATATATATTTATTTTTTGTGTGTATGTAATTTTCCCATCAGTTCAATATTGAATTAAATAAAATGGATTGAATACACAATTACCAATCATTTCTTTTCAGTAATGAGGTTCTTTGCAATCAATAGCCGTCTGCTTTCAGTACTTTCAGTACTTTGATATATTTATAGGTATTTTTTTTAAATTTTATTATCACGGAAACTGGTCCCTGTGATTTTGATCTTGGAATTGTTTTAAATGTATTCAACATTTATGTATTTCTTTTGAAAAATTTTGAATACTTAATATTTTTTAAATTAAAAAATATCAGCAGATCATATTTAGGCTCGTGAAACAATGAGGAAAAATATGTTAAACAATAATATTTTTATGTTATTATTGAATATGTTTTTATTTTTTTACTCACACTTATCTTCTTAATCAGGTTCTATAAAATTGCCACCCTTGTGATGAGTTTTCCGATGTTTTTTTATCCGATTTTGTAAAATTTCAAGATGTCTGTCGATATATTTCGCCGGGTATGGTTGCTATCCAGCTGACGGTCGCTAATATAAACTTTAAACAGACAAATACATGGTATCTCATTATTTGTAAATGTTATATTTAGAACCGGGAAGTAATATATTAATCTAGATCTACAAAGGTATAATTCAAATTACATACACTTGTACATAGCGTACCTGTAACTGCATTTGTGTGTACCGTTATTATTATTATTTATTATTATTATTATTCGCATAATATGTTTGGTTTGACACATGACTTTAAAACCGTTTAATCCATTAACTTCAAACTTTCACAAAATATACCTGTAGCTTTTTTGATATCGTTTCCATGGTAGCTTTTGCTGATCGATCATGTGTTTGAGAGAAAACCTCTGATTGGTTCAACAGATTTGATCTACACTTGTCGTACTTTTCATGGTTTATTGATTACTGTAAGGCTGCTCTATGCTTGAGTGCTTAATGGATCACGGGTGAGACCGTCAGCTCAGCTCAGCTCAGCTCAGCTCACGGTCTCAACCATAAATCTATTTATTATTATAAGTTTTCAAGAAATCAATTACTTTTTTTATTCGTCACATATTGCATAAAATTTTGGGATGCGCCGAGTAAAAATATGCTACAACACTAAATAAACAACTTGAAATGATTCCGGTGGCGCCCTCTCCTAAAACTTGATATAATTTGATTTATTATTATTATTATTAAATTCAAAAATAAACACATATACGTGGAAATAGAGACACTTTGTAAAATTCATTGGACATAAAAGGCTAGTGCCAGAGTCCTTAAAAATTTCTACATGGTGCGTTGGGAAGGGGCAACATTAAAATGCTACACTTTTTAGTTATTAAAGCGCACCTGTACGGTAGGCGGGGCTAAAACCGGAAATGTTAACTGGCGGGAGATCGGATTTTGGCGGTTTATTTCAACAAGGGAGTAGTCGTCTTTGTTATTGTTCTTCGTGTCGGCGTCGACTGTAAACAAATAGAAGTACAAGATGTATGTTCAGAAAAGAGGTATGTATTTGTAACAGCTATAATTTATTGTTTCCATGTCATGCAGGTTTGGTAAAAAATAAAAATATATTTCCGCTGGTTTGGGACACTTGTGGACAAACACAGGCACCCTTTGAGGAACCTGGATTTTGACATGTTTAGTTCAGACTTTTTTATGCAATTGCTTTTATAAATAAGATAAAAAATGAAACCTTTGGGTCAGGAGTTGAATGGAGAAAATAATTTCCAAGTGTCGCCATATGAGCAAATTATATGGACAGCTAATATGCGTATGGTGTGGTGGATAAGAAAAAGTAAAAAAAATATATTTAAAAAATCTCCCAACCTTCATCAATAAAACTTCTACTAAAAATAAATATTCTTGCAGTTGACTTGACTTGGCTGTCTAACTTAGTTTGATTTCAATCTAACCATCAAGATCCATTACCTGTAACCAGATGGTTTAGACTAGCAACCCCAGGTGAAAAATTTAACTTATTTAAAATTTAATGAAAATAAACCAATCAGAAAGATATTTAGTAATGCTTTCCAAAACAGTTTGAATTATGTTGATATCTAAACTAGAACCAAAGTTATGACTATTTAAAGTCGCAAAAACAGAACGTTTTCCCGAAATTTTTGTCTTATCTAATTGGTAATTGAAAATCGACTGCCGACGGAACCGTCACGAGAGAGGTTTTCATAATTTTCTCCATAACTTCTTTAAAAATAAACATATGTTGTTGAAACTTGACAACTTTATAGTATTTTGCATACTGAACTCATTTTTCTACTTTAAATTGAGCTAAATCAAAAGCATCCCTGTGTTTTTGTGTATTGAAACACTATGGATAATGATTCTTTTCCTAAACTCGCTTCCGCATAATGCCATGATAATGGTTGGGTATATATTAACACAAATCATACTTCTTTGTAAACAAAATTCTTGCAGCAACAATTAATAAATACTAGATTTAAGAAATCTTTTGTATGAAGTGCAAGCAGATTTTTTATATTAAATGGCCAAGCAAAGATTTTATGCCTATTCCTTTTGTTGAAATTCTACGACAAATAAAGCTGATGTTTGCCATCATATTTTCTTCAATAATTGTTAATCTGATTTTCAATTATATATTATTTCAATGTCACTAGTTTTAAATGAATGTTGACATGTGTTGATTGTTGATTTAAACAAGCAAACACTAGGATCTGTCATGAGTGGGATTCGGACCCAGTCAAGGAGAGGGGAGAGGCCTGCATGTGTTTTAGACCACTTAGCCACAGAGAGAGAGAGAGAGAGAGAGAGAGACATAGGAGGGGGCAGGCACTGTGACCTGTAGCTTAGCCCCCCCCCCCCCCCCTAACAAAAAAATTAATAAAAAAAAAAAAAAAGACTTCACTGCTGTAGATCTACTACTACTGATAATAATAATAATATTTTTTAATAATTTCCCATATTGGGGCAATTTGTAGACATGTAGGGGATCTATGCAAATTTAAAACTTGATAAAAATTACAATTTAAGTGTATGGATCTTACCATTGTAATCCTGTTGTATGAGAAAATACTAAATTAATTTCAGGTCCAGTTTTCATATTGTTTTTATTTATCATAGCAGATTTGTTATTGCAGTTTGCGTTTCAATTTTCAAGAAATAATGATCTTAAAACGAGTAACTTTTTTGCCCCCATATCCTGGTTAAAAAAAAATTGTTGCCATACATTCCGAATTTAAGTGAAATTTTCCACAAAAGATTTCGATCACATACGCAAATTTTTATTGTAAATTTTTAGATGAAACTATGAAGTATTTATTGCTAAAATTATAGCCGTTTTCTGGTGTTTCATTGGTATATTTTCTATAATTTATGTTCAATTAACACGGGGTCAAAATATTTTTCGTTTCGGTATATAGCGGTTGAATCTCATACGTTTTTCAACAAATCCGCTAAATCCATGTGTTTGAAAATCAATTTTAAAAAATATATATAATTTGTCACCAAATGTGATCCTCGATTATTGTTTTTCTTCCGTAAAACGATCATGTATTTATTTTTAAAACTATCCATTTTTTGTCGATTCTTTATTTGGAACGGGATTTCCCCATATTAAAATTTTTCGTTTTCATAACAAAATTGTCCGTTAAAATTAAAACTGCTTTCAACACTAATAGCTGTGAATATATTTGTGTTGATTATAAACTTTATTCAACTTAAAACGCTGTATAACATAAAGAGCATATTTTGTGTTTATTTATCGATATCACTTGGCGTAAATTTAAAAATCCAATATGGCGGCAACTGTAAACAACCACATGTGTAGGTCAAAAAGAACGTCAGCGCGAAATGACAAGATCGTCGTTTTTGTTTGGTTTTCCGAGGGGCTTATACCTAATGGATTTTTATGATTTTTATCTTAAAATAATCCTACAAAAGTGTAGAATTAAAATCTATATGCAGCAAAAAAATTTACCAAATATTTTTGGCGCAATCGTCGATCAACTTTTTGGTGTTATAACTTTTTTTCTACTAAATATAAAAGGATGCTGCATAGATAGATAAAAGATAATTCTTTTTTCTGAATGGTCCTAAAAAATCAGGATCCTAGGATAATTACATCCCCTCCGGAAATCAAAACTTATTTACCCCTCTCTAAAACGATTTACCCGAAAATCGGCCCTTAAGTGTATTACACTTTTTACCTGGAATTTTGACAATTATTACACAATATCCCAGGTGTCAAAAATCTCGCAACAAAACAAAGTATATACTTGTGTAGTGTATTTTATTCTGTTTCCAATGATATAACTCGTTATTAAGAAAATTAAAAACAACACATAATAAAATAGAAATAAATGATGATGGGTATACTATTTTATGAAATTCTAGCAGTTACAGGTAATCACCTGGGGTTGCTATTTAGACTGCTTGGCCACCAATTTGTGACCAAAGACAGGATTAATTGATTAAATGGGGGTTTATGTCCCAGTCAAGAATCACTTATTTTGAGATTGATTGGTTGAACGGGTTATACATCCCAATCAAACTGATTTCACTTATATCAAGACTTCACCAGCTATAGGTCATAAGCTATAAGTGACAGAAATTTTAACCTTTGGGGTGTGCTTATGTCAATGTGCAAAGAGGTTTTTTAGCTCACCTGAGCTGAAAGCTCAGATGAGCTATTGCTATCCATCTTCGTCCGTCGTGCGTCGTGCGTAAACTTTTTACATTTTAATCTTCTCCTCCAAAACCACTGGGCCAAATTTAATGAAACTTGGTAACCATCATGCCTGGGTGAAGCCCTCTCAGATTTGCACAAATGAAGGAGTTATGTCCCCTTGGGGCCCCATAAGGGGGGAAATAGTGGAAAACTTTAAAAATCTTCTCCTCTGAATCTACAAGACATATACCTTATTTATTTCATATATAACATCCTTAGGTCATCTAGTTTCAGATTTGCACAAATGGTAGCCATGGGGCTCAAAATGGGGAAATGGTAAGGTGCTGAGTGGGGAAATTGCTAAAAATTATGTATTTGTCAATATATCTTGAAAACTATTAACTTTTTGTATAGGCATGTATATTAGAATATTTTAGGTATTATCCTAACGATCATTTTGATATATGAATGAAGGTCATAGGTTCAAAGGTCAAGGTCACAGATGTGAATGAATACCTGAATGGTTATTTATCTTGAAAACTGTTAACTTTTTGGATATGCATGTATATTAGAATATTTTAGGTATTATCCTAACGATCATTTTGATATATGAATGAAGGTCATAGGTTCAAAGGTCAAGGTCACAGATGTGAATGAATACCTGAATGGTTATTTATCTTGAAAACTGTTAACTTTTTGGATATGCATGTATATTAGAATATTGTAGGTATTAGCCTAACAACCATTTTGATATATGAATGAAGGTTATGGGTTCAAAGGTCAAGGTCACAGATGTGAACAAGATCTGAAATGATTATTTATCTCAAAAACTATGAACTTTTTGTATAGGCATGTATATTAGACTATTTAGGTATTATCCTAATGATCATTTTGATATATGAATGAAGCTCATGGGTTTAAAGGTCAAGGTCACAGATGCGAATGAATACCTAAATGGTTAATTATCTTAAAAACTATTAACTTTTTGTATAGGCATGTATATTAGAATATTGTTAGTACGGGCACAGTGGTCATTTTGATAGATGAATGAAGAGCATGGGTTCAAATGTCAAGATCACAGATACAAACAAGTACTGAGATGATTATTTATCTCAAAAACTATAAACTTTTTGTATAGAGATGTATATTAGAATATTGGCCGAATTATCATTTTGATATTTGAATGAAGCTCATGGGTTCAAAGGTCACAGGTGAGCGTTAAGGCCCATGGGCCTCTTGTTTTAACATGCCACACCTGCTGTGAAACAGGCTTCAATTTTTAAGGTATCTTTCAAGGACCCCAGACTTACTTTTCTAACTGTCCAATTCATGACGAAAGAACAGTCACTACATATTAAGTCTTGGTCAAACCTAGTCTCTGGGTTAAAAGATAGAAGACAGACAGATATTGTATGACCACCTAGGCCTAAAAAAAATATTGTTTGGTTTAAGTCACCCGACCCTACCAAATTTCTACCAACCCTGATGTTTTATCATTGTCTGACCCGTTGCGGATTGAGAAACATTTGATCTATATCTCAGTGGTTTCAATAAAACAAGCAAGGCAACAAAAAATGTCTGCTACTTGTTTGGATTTGGATTAAGTTTGTTGCCTACTTCCACTAACATTACATTTTGTGGATATGTATTTGCAGAACATATTACTCCATAATTGCTGCCTACTTTAGGAAACTTGTCCTCTACTTCAAAGTTTACTGAAAGGGCTGGTATCTGTAAAATTTTTGAGAGCCTTGATAAGCCTAGGCTTGCTATATCCTTGTGTCCACAATTTATTTGTAAGCAGCTTGCTTTGTTGTATGAAGATATATATGTATAATATATATAACAAAAAAAACTACCTACCCTGGCTAGATTTTTTTACGTTACCAGAACCAAACCAGGGCTCCAAGTAGCGAGTAAATTACTCGCATATGCGACTAAAAATCAGATATGACTAGTAAATTTCTGATGCACTTGCCAAACGGCGATCAATAAATACAGAGGCTGCGACCGAAAATTTATTTTTTGTACTGAAAAGATCGTTATATAACAAGATGATCATGTAAACATCGTTTTTATCCAAAAGATGATCATGTAAACAATGTAATTTGGTACACCTCGGCCGCTAGTGTTGTATACATTTTGTTTATAGCCCCTGCTCATATACACAGGAACCCCGTCTGTGTTATGCAGGTCACACGAACGCTTGTAACTTATGATAATCCTTGCTAATATACAAACGTACAACGGATTGCACATTGCTATAGAAAACAACATGGCGAAAAGAGCCAGCAGGACATAAGGGAAATTGTCCTCATTCGGTTTCGGCACACCATCCATTCCGAAATCAAAATGTGTTGCCGATAATGAACAACAAATGCCCACTGCCACATCAAGTGAGCGAAAGTTTTTAGCAAAATGGTGTAATGAATTTTCTCGGTTGTATGTATAGAATGCGCGAATGATTTCAACAAAAATGAAGGTGGCCTACAAAGAATGGCCAGAAGACTTTGTTCTGATCTGGATCTTGATGACAGTGATGATATGGGACTTCCGCTGGCACACAGTTATTTGTCAAATTTTATTATGCTTTCAATTTGAATTAAAAGTTTTAAAAATTCAGCTTTTTTGTATCATTGCATGATCACTGGGAACTTTTGTTTTGGCGACCAAAATATTTAACCCTGGCTAGTAAATTTTGGCCTTGGCTTGTAAAAATAAAAAAGGTAGCCAGAAGGCTGGTGAAAACCAAATCCTACTTGGAGCCCTGCAAACAATTTTTGGCCCTAATACAAATGTTGTCTTTATTTTTGTGTTTCAGATGGCCGTAAAGAAACCGTCATGTTTGACAAAATTACATCTAGAATACAGAAATTGTGTTATGGACTCAATTTGGAGTTTGTGGAACCGGTATGTATAGTAAACAAGAATGTTTTCTTTTTTGGCTTGTGTCACTATGACGACAAGTTTTCAAAAAATGTTCATCTACATATATAAGAGGCAAGAGGCCTATGTTTAAGCAAAAAATATTGGAATTTGTGAAATTAAATGTGAACATCCATTTATACAGCTCAGAATTTTACATTAAACTTAAGACTTTAGTCCACCCTGTTATTGAGCCAAGTCATAACTGGTGATGTTTAAAAGTGGCTTGATTTTTCAAATTTCAAATTTCAGGGGGTATAATGTAAATAATTGGAAACAAGGTTAAAATGTGAAGAAAACAAAATTCAGAGGAAAGTATTTTTAGAAACTTTTAGCACTTTTTTTGTAAAATTTCTATTTATACACTGATTTACTTCGGTTTGGTAGGTGATGAAATCAAAAGATATGTGTTATATGCATTTTTTTAACAAAAATAATTTCAATACTACAGGCGGCCATTACCATGAAGGTCATCAATGGATTGTACCCAGGTGTCACCACTGTTGAACTGGACAACCTGGCTGCAGAAACGGCTGCTACCATGACAACAAAACATGCTGATTTTGCAATACTTGCTGCCAGAATTGCTGTTTCTAATTTACACAAAGAAACGAAGAAGAGCTTCAGTGGTAAGTCAATCTTGAGGTAGTGATACTGGTCAGGAAGAAACAGTTGGGGCCTTGATTGCCAAGTGGTCTTGGAGTAATTGAGCAATAAGTCAATTGGCATTGGAAAACAGATATAAATGACATAATTTAGATTTCCGAGTAGCGATTCTCGGTCTAGTACATTGTTATGGCCAAATTCAAATCAGTTTCGAACAGTTTTCTCCTTGACCACAGTAGTTTCAAGATGGTTTCAACGACAGCCGATCCTTTGTACACTACAGAAAAAAGACAAATGGCCTGATTATGTCATTATTAATGGTGGGGAATTCTAATTCACTGAATTTGCTTGAATTATTTACAGTTAAATTTTAAATATGAATGCTGTTAGTGACTAACGTCTTATCCGTATGATTTGAAATATAAACACATCTATTTATGTTCAAATTATTTACATTTTTGCTTCATTTTAATTATTACATTAATAAGTGACTGCAAAATAAGTGAAAATTAGTACATTGTATCAATGCTTACATTAAATATTGTTTACTTTGTTAATTTCAGAGGTCATGGAGGATTTGTTCAAGTATATTGATCCAAAATCAAGAAAACATTCACCAATGATATCGGATGATATTTATAAAATCATTCAAGACAATGCAGAGGTAAATAATTTTTAAAATTTGGATGGATCAGATGGACCAAAGAATTTTTCTTTTGGGATGGAGTCTGACGCTATCTATAATACTCAGTGATTTCCTATCTGGCATTCCCAATACTAAAATTAGGCTGTTTTTCTTTAAATAGAGGGAAAAATATTCCCAATACAGTTAGACTTTTCTCCCCTTTTCGTTTCTGGAATTGTGTCCGTTTCCTTCTTGGAGTTTAGTGTTTAAATGTTGATAATTTTCCCAATTTAGTCAATTTAAAAATTCCAAATTTGTGTAGGAAAAGCCCTGTATTAAATTTGAACCTTCCTCTATCCGTTGATCCATCCTTCCGTAGACACTGGAGTAATTCTCAAAAACTATGACACTATTTTTCTTAACTTAGTGCAAAGCATTAACATCAATAGGTATGTATATCATTTACCCTTATTGATTTTCTCATTTCCCTGGGAGTTATGGCCCTTTGAACATAAGTGCAAATCACATGACAGTACCTACTGGCAGGGGATCTTCAACCACTGAAATTGCTTCCATTATGAATTTTTGATTGGATCATTAACCAATCAAGATTTCCCGTCTAGGTTAATAGTTGTTATACGCATCGTTTTATACAATACCTGGCAATGCTCTATGCTTGAATAGTGTAAATCTAGAAATTTTACGTGTTGGACAATTTTCACTTAAAGTTGTATGTAATGTTATTTCATTATATTTTCAGCGATTGAATTCGGCGATCATTTATGATCGAGATTATGGGTACAATTATTTTGGGTTTAAGACATTGGAGCGGTCATATCTTTTGAAAATGAATGGAAAAGGTGAGATTAATACGATTTTGACAGCCCGTTATCTGGTCTCAGAGAAGCAGTGGTTTTAATAAAACCAGCAAGGCAACAAAAGTTGTCTGCTACTAATTTAGATACCGTAAACATATTTATTTTCGCGGTGTTGTAATATTCGCTTATTTCACAGTCGTTTGTTTTGCACGAAAATTATATTATGCCTATTGTGTTGTAGTGCATATTTCAAAAATGCAAAAATTTAACTAGGTGGATATGTCTAAATTTCCTATACCACAATAATAAATACACGCGAAATTAAATATGTTTACAGTATTGATCAAGTTTATCACCTACTTCCACTGAAACTTTTACTTTTTGTGAATGTGGTTTTTGCGATACACTTTACTCCATACTAGCTGTCTACTTTAAGAAATTTGTCTTCTACTTTAAAAATTTACTGAAAATATTGGACAAGTAGCCGTGTCTCCATTCCTGGTAGTCAAAAATCATCATTAGCTATTAATTCCCGAGAAATTCTTTCATAAAGTAAGTTATTTTAGCAAACTTTTGGGAAAAAATACTTATATAAGAAGACTTTAATTTTACTAATTGGGGAAATTTCAAAGGCTACTAATAATTTTCAATTTATGGAAACCTGGAGTCGGTTGAAATACAGGCAGTCCCAAGTCTATCCGGTGTCAGGATAATGAACAGGTGAGGCTGCAACCTCTGCAATTGCCGTCTCGGTAAGCTAGCACATATTAAGCAGTGCTTCAGATTGTCGGTGCGCCCGCGCCAATCCCGCATTATTTTAAAAAATGGCGCATAACATTTTCTTCTAATGGGTCCACGTGGCGCATGGTTTTTCTTAGCCAAATTGATCGTTAATAATTTCTTACCAAAACTACATATTAGATTCCATGCGGTTTTCCGATTTGACTTTCTGTTTTCGTTTTCTATCGGAAAATCTCTAGCATCTTTGTTTATCTCATAATCAGCATGTAGACAGGACTCCCGACAAGCCCCTTCTCTTCGCTCTATGCGTCGGTTATTAACATTAATATTCAAAGGGGGAGAACTCGTAATAAAACTTTTTATGACCTCGGACGTTGTCGTTCATTTAATATGCTAGCGGCAACCATGGCTATGAAATGCAGACGACTCTATTCACATTTTTTAAAACAACACAAAGCGCAGAGAAGTAGATGCACATAAAATGAATCATCGAGTTGAAAGAGTTTAAAATATATCGTAAAGGTTAACAAAGTATAAATTAGCAGATGACAAGATCGCTTTTGGTGCATTATATGAAGATGTCAAGTGTCGACTTTCACTTTCAGTCACGTGGTCGTGGCATAACATTTAATTATGTGGCAAAACGTGACCCACTATAACAAGAAATGACCCCTTGTTATTGGACCTGGTGGGCCCTTGTGGCCCACTATCTGCAAAAACAATCTGAAGCACTGTTAAGTTGCCCTGAGTGCGCACTAGTACAAAGCAGACATACGCACAATACACACTGCCAGTCATGGTCACATCGATGTAGGCTAGTGTGATCTGGCTGACAATTATTAAAATGCGTCGGAGAGGCCTATAGCCTATTAAAAAGAGTTTAATGGATAAGATAAGTCTAAAATGATATAAACTACATGTATATCTAAAGAATGAAATAATCCATCAACTTTCCACAATTGAAACGAGGGACAAAATTTTGTATCACAGTCAGTCAAAATACTATGTACTAACCAGTGGGTTAAATAAAGCCAGCAAGGCTACTTTTTTGCATTTGGATTAAGTTTGTTGACTACTTTCACAAAGTTTTAAGTGTATATGTTTTCCGAATTTGTTTTACAGTACACACTAATGATACATAGCTCAAGAAATTTGTCTTCTACTTCAAAGTTTACTGAAATTGTTGTATACATATCTGGCATTAATTGTTTATGTTGATACATGTGTGTTCTATAATTATTAATAGTTGCCGAGAGACCACAACATATGTTAATGAGAGTTTCTGTGGGTATTCATCATGAAGACATAGACGCGGCAATTGAGGTATGATATATGACCATCTATATGCAAAAAAGGCCTGTAGGGGGAAAATTATAAAATTTCACTTTTTTATATACCGGTGTGTGTGTGTGTGTGTGTGTATATATATATATATATATATATATATATTTTTTTTTTTTTTTTTTTTTTTTTTTTTTTTTTTTTTTGAAGTACCATCATTAAGTTATGCAAAAATAATGAAATCAACCCAGCGGTTGTGGAGAAATTGTCAAAAACACAAAGTCATGTTTTCATAACAGATAGACTATATTTTCTTTATATTTTGTTTTCTGTATTGTTTAGATTATTTTAAAGGCCCTTTTTTTTTTTTTTTTTTTTTTTTTTTTTTTTTTTTTTCAGAACATCGTATGCAACGTGTGTCATGGCTTAAGATATTTAGCTCACCTGGTTCCAATAAGCTATTGATAATATTCCATGTCCATTGTGCACTCTGTATAACAAATTTTACATTTTATTCATCTCCATAACTGGGGAGCCAAATATGATAATATTTGGTAATAATCATGTAACAGGGAAAGGCTTTGAGATCTATACAAATGAAGATATTTTGTCTCATTGGGGTCTCAAAAATGTTGAAATTTATGATTTATGAATCTGAAAATAGCCATTAAGATGAACAATGATAAAGCTCATGTACTGGTGAAATTTATATATATATATATATATATATAATTTTATTTTCCCTCTTCTGCTTGGACCAAAGTTGTTGAAATCCAAATATGTTTAAGATGTTACAATGAGAAAAAGTAAAAGATCCAAAATGTATTTTGCCAAATCTACCTAAAGGCAATTCTTTGAACTATTAAGCATAGCTTAGTTTTTTGAGGAGTTTTAAAATTTAATAAGCAGATAATATTGATGAACATTATTTATCTGTTGGTACTACTGTGGTAGCTAAGTTCATAGTTTGTTCCCGTAAGTGGGAGGTTGTGGGTTCAATGCCCGGCTAAATCTGACCCAAGACTTAAAAGTGGATAGTGACTGGTTTTTTTTGCCAAGCACTCGGCATTATGAAATGAAAGTCACAGTTCTTTTGGATGGGAACTTTAAATAAACGAGGTTCTGTGTCACGGTGGGCTTGGTACACTAAAGAACCCTGCTTTTTAATGCCATCAGCGCAAAATGTCTGCACCTTCACCAATAGCTGACGACGTCTCGATATAAGTGAAATAGTCTTGACTGGGATGTTAGACACCATTACTCAACTCCACTCTGACAATACTATGTTTTGCCTCTTGGGTTATCGATATCCTACATGATACCAGCCCAGCAGTGGTAATTATTACTAAAACAGTTAATTTTGCAGCACTATACGACCCGTTTTGGAATAGAATTCCTCATCTGTAGTTTAAACTAATACTAAGGACCTGTGTTTTCCAAAATGACCTTGAGTCAAGTCAAGTTCATCTATGCTACCATCGGTCAAAATGCAGTGATTTTGTTGCATTTTTTAAAAACTACCTTCTGTCTTTTAAATTGTGAAAATTTGAAGTTATGAAATACAGAAAACTACATAATGACATGCTTACAATAGCTAAAAATCATCATTGCAAAGATGTTATATTGTGACATTATCTAACATTTTGAGTGCAAGGACAACTTGATTTAAATTTGCTCATATATGTATATCACTGTTGTTTTTAGAATTTTAGTGGTCAAATTGGGAAATGTAAGTCATTTTTCCCTAGGGGAAAATCAATGTACCTTCATTCGGTAGTCATTTTACTCATAGGTAAACTACATGTAGTTCACTGAAATTTCTAAAGATTGTTAAAATTATGTCTTATTTTCAGACCTATAATCTACTGTCAGAGAAATGGTTCACACACGCTTCTCCTACTTTATTTAATGCAGGGACGTGCAGACCACAACTCTCAAGGTAATACTATACAACTAGTTACTCAACGTATGTCTTTCTTTGGTCAAATGTACAGTATCTAGGTTTCCACAGATTTGTGAAAATAGAGTCCTTTTTCCAGTAATTTTTTATTACGTATTAGATATTTTGCTCATTATTACGACAAAATGTATACTTTCACAGCGGTATATGACATGAAAGAAAAATTATTGATTTTCATATCTAAAAGCTTGAAAAACATGCTACGGCGGACATGAATTAAACAGTAGGTGTAAATTATTTTAAATATACATGTAAATCTTTAAGTTCTGGAAATTCCAAGTGACAGACATTTCAGCCCCTACTGACTCATTGCTAAAGTCGAGTTGAATAACCAAAAACTTCCTCAAACATTTGTTTGCTTAAATGCACCAAGTACAGAATGATAGATCTACCTCTGCTTTGTAGTGGAGACAGAAATCTTAACCGGTTTGGTGAAATTCATTATTTTCCAGACCAAGGCTTAATGGTGACCTATAAATATCAACCTGAATGATGAGGTTCTTTATTTTCAAGTTTGCAGCTTGCCAAGGTCTGGAAAAATTAATTTCACCCATAGGTTGATATTTTATGTGTACTACAAGAGTTGATTCTTTTTCTGCCATATCTAATATATTCCTGTTCTGTAAAGTGTTTTTTGTAAAAATATAATACCCAAAAACCATGCAAAAAGGTATGATGTTTGCATTTTCAGCTAATGACTTCACATTCAACATTAATTACAATATCACTTTGATTCTGAAGTCATAGCATGTTTAGCTTGTCTTTGCTCTAGGATAAGATTGAAAAACACTCGGGGGAAGGTGGAGAAAACTGGAGTGCCTTGAGACCTTTGGCAATCAAACTGACAAACATCCTTACACTAAGATCTGCTCAAGTAGAATTCAAACCAAGGCAGTGAGAGGCACGCTGATCTATAAACTTGGGCTTTAGATCACTTGGCCACCAAATCCCAGCCTGCCCTATGTCTGCCCTGAAATCTTGGTGTAATTTCAAGCGGCTTGATTCTTAAACCTCATTGGTGCAAGAGAAGTTACAAAAGGTTTTACTCATGTTTTTAAGTCTTAACTGGCCTTAATTTTGAAATTATAATGTTATACATATTTGTTTAACAGTCTTATCCATAAGAGGCGGCAACAGGCAGATTTGACCACCTAAAACTCCAAATTGGTCGGTTAGAATTAATAAAATTACCTCCAGAAGACCTGAAAATGTTTTCAGCCTAGGAGCCCCCCTTGGTCCCTTCCCTGTTGAATTAGTTAATCTACCTCATGCTACAAATTTTGTGGAAATCACTGGTTTAATGTGTTTTGTTCTGTTGCAGTTGTTTCTTGTTAACCATGCATTCTGACAGTATCGAGGGTATTTATGACACATTGAAGCAGTGTGCTCTCATCTCTAAGTCGGCAGGTGGTATCGGTCTGAATGTTCACTGTATAAGAGCTACAGGAAGCTACATTGCAGGCGTAAGTACTATAACAGTGTAAAGTGGGTAAACTTGAAGCACACACTCATACTTTCCGAACCTCAAGGGTTCAAAAACATGTTTTAAATTTGATGGTCCAGGACCTTTAACCTTCATTTTTGGTGCATCTTGTATAAAATTTTTAAAGTCCAATATGAGCATTAAAAGGTCCATATGAATTAATTATGTTATCATATAGAAAAAGCAGAACTATCCTGGTAAAAAATGGCAGGGTCATCAGACTTAAACAGTTATAATATCAAGGGTCCCTATGTAAAATCAATAGGTCCTGGACCTCGGACCCAGGGAATTTTGAACCCCTTGTCTACCTTTACGATTTTGGCTTATAGTAAAATATCATGTCAACTTCTTTCAATTCAATTTGAGTGAAGGGCAATGTTTTAATACTGTCGCAGAGTGCAAGTTGGTAAATCCAGTGTTGGCACAAAACCCATAAGCTATCCCAATTATATTTGAGGTGGACTATTTCGTTCATATCCTTATTATTGATTTTGTAACTTGCTTTCAAAATTTACCCAAACTTGCACTTTTTGTCATAGAAGGTATGCATATTGTTAACAGCTTTTATATGCCTGTCAAAGACAGGTCATAATTTGTTATTGTGTTGTCTGTCCATCTGGCTTGTTGATTGAAATAGTCCCAAAGATTTTCATTGATTGCTTTCAAATTTGGCATGCATGATCAGGATCATATGAAGATGTACATATTTTAAAATGTAGATGCTGCATGAAATTTTACAGGAGTTATTGCCCTTTGAGTGCCAAAAAAAGGACATAATGTAGAAAATGCAAGAACTTTTTTATTTTTCATTTAATTCCTTTTAAATTTGGTGTGGATTTACACAAGGAACAATGTTTAACATATAACATGGATTTTTTGTGTCACATTTTAATTTTCCACAAAATTGTAGTTTTGGCTCTTATTATTCTTGCTTACATTATAGACATTGAGATGATTGATGTGTGTAAATTGTCCCAGCTCAGCAGTCCTCTTGTTTGACAAAAGGCCTCAGTTTTGTATTATGGTTCCTTCTGAAGGACTTAAGTGAAAGTCAATTATTTGCTTTATGTAGTATTTTATATGTCCCGATGTTTTAATTTCAGACAAACGGAACATCCAATGGATTGTTACCCATGTTACGAGTTTATAACAATACAGCTCGATATGTTGACCAAGGAGGAAATAAAGTAAGTAAAAATGACATTTTATGTGAATGGTAAATAAATACTTGATGTACCGCTGTAGTAATATTTGGTCCCAGTGTGTAAAAAGTTAACAAAGGGTCGTTTGGCCATTCAATGCAACTTTTCTATAGAGATACCTGAAACTGATTGACTAGCTAGCCTCTAGGTTCAGATCAAACTTGCATTAATTTTCTAGTGATTGGGAAGGGAATTTTTTTACTAAGGGTGGCCATTTTGTAGTTTTTCATAGATTTTCAAAATAGTAAGGGCCATTCCTTATAGGTTTTATCAATTATTGGGTCATCTCCATTGGCAATGGCCTGAGGCCCCTTCCCGTCCTTGTCACTGATTTTCACGTTTATTTCATTTTACAGAGACCAGGTGCTTTTGCTATTTATTTGGAACCTTGGCATGCCGACATATTTGACTTCTTAGATTGTAAGAAGAATACAGGTAAAGAGGAACAGAGAGCCAGGGATTTGTTCTATGCTCTGTGGATTCCAGATTTATTTATGAAACGTGTAGAGGACAACCTGGAGTGGACATTAATGTGCCCCAATGAATGTCCTGGTCTAGCTGATTGTTGGGGAGAGGAATTTAATAAGTTATATGAAAAGTGAGTTCATAAATAATTTCGCACATTAAGGACAAGTTGTTTGAAGCTCGATTAATTAAATCCATTGGTTAGTCATACTATCAAATATTTCCTGAGTTATTTATTTATTTAAAAAAAAAGGCAAATGTTTTCAAATATGAGAAAAGGGACCTCTGTGGCTGAATAGTTTAAAGGACCTGCTGATGGATCACTGTGCCTCTCACTGCCTAGGGCTAAATCCCACTTTGGACAGATCTTGTGTCCGAAAGTTTGTTAGTTCGCTTGCTGAAAGTTGATGGCACATACTAGTTTTAGACTCAGTCTGTCAGTTTCCTTGCCGAAAGTTTTTAGTTTTCTCCACCATCCCAGAACCGGCCACCTTACCATTTCTGCGACTATCTTATCATTCTATGGTGTTAAGAGTTCTGTTAGATAAGTTTTCAAGTAAGTTGTCATCAGAGGTCCAAAATTCCTGTTGATGGAGGTATGGAACCTACATGTATTGATATTACAATGGGACCTTGATATTTAAACTGTATAAGTTGGATGGACCCGGCGTTTTTTTTACGAGGATAATACTGCTTTTATATGATATTGGGATTGAACATTGACCTTTCAATAATGATATTGAACTTTTAAAACTTTTATGTGGGAACTGTCAAAAATGAATGCAAAAGGGCCTGGACCTTCCATCACTACAAAATATAATTTTGAACCCCATTAATGGATCTCTATTTTATTATGACATCTAGATATGAGAAAGAAGGCAGGGGAAAAAAGACGATTAAAGCCCAACAGTTGTGGTACGCCGTTATAGAGTCACAGACTGAAACCGGAACACCGTATATGTTGTATAAAGACCATTGTAATAGAAAATCAAACCAGCAGAATTTAGGGACCATCAAGTGTAGTAACCTGTGTACAGAAATAGTGGAGTATAGTAGTCCTGATGAGGTATGCAGGGGTTACAACTAACTTTTTTGGGTTGATGCCAAAAACTGCATGGGCCTTTAAATCCTGGTGCTAAATCAATTGAAGCCTGTGCAGTTACAGGTGGTCACACCTAAGTTTTTGGGTTGGTGCTAAAAACTGCTAGGGCCTTTAAATCCTGGTGCTAAATCAACTAGAACCTGTGCAATTACAGAGAATCTGAGATCAAAACTAACTTTGGGGTGGGTGCTAGAAATTGACCAGGGCTTTAAGTTTTAGGTGCTCAATCAGCTAGAACCTTTGCAGATACAGGGGTTGCATCTAACTTTTTGGGGTTGGTGCTAAACACTGAACAGGGCTTTAAGTTTTAGGTGCGATTTTTACCTTAACTATTATAGTAATGAAAAATTTGCATTTATTGCAGGGGATTATCATTATGTTCAAATTAATGAACAAAATATACATTGCCTGTTTCTTATTCAAATTCCTGTTTCAAATTATTCTGTTACTCAGAATATGTGGAGATTACATGGACAGATGCAAACACCAACAACCTGAATCAGGGGTTGAAAATTCTTCAAGCCCGACGCCCGGGACTAAAAAATAGGCCAGCAGGACTTGGCAAAAATTTTACTGAAAAGCCCGTCGGGCTTAAATACTCAGTGGACTAATGAAATTAATTTTCGACCGTCCCTTTAAAATCTTAAAAAACGATCTGTAGTCACGTTGCCCTGTTGTTGTTTACATTCATTCTTGATCATTACAGCGCTTGTATGAAATGCTAGTCGTTGTGTTGGCGGGTCAAGCGTTCTGTTGATAAAGAAAATCTAGATCGTTAATGCGTTTGTAATCGCTTGAAACGAGTTTGACATGTCGCTGTTTAAGTTTAATTTCACGTCAAATAAGCAGTCAGAGTCTGCATCCAGTGGCGAGAAAAGAAAATTGCAAGAGAATAAAGACGCAAAATATGACAAAGAGAAGCGTGTCAGGTTATTTCAGCAGTCGTGGGTGGACAAATTCCCATGGGTCGTTTACGATGAGGATAATGAAGAAATGTTTTGTAAATATTGCCGAAAATATCCTCTGTCGGCTGATAAACATGATGCTCTTTGTCGCGGTACGAAAAATTTGCGTATTGACCCACTGAAAATACATAATTCCAAACCGGAACACTTGGCATGTACCAAACACTGGTTTCAGGACCTGAATGAACCAGCAACTACAGGCATACCAAATAAGTTTTCTGATACCCCGATTGGTCAGTCATTATTAAAACTGGACGATAAACAAAAAAATCGGTTACAGAATCTGTTCAATACTGCTTATGGTATCGCTAAAGCAGGCAAACCATTCTCTGATTTTGATCTTGTATGTAGTATTCAGGTTAAAAACGGGCTTGATATTGGGGAAAACTACAGGAATGTTAATGGGTGCAAGGAATTTATTAATTCCATTGCTGAAACAATCCGCACCGATTTTGTTAAGATTTTGAAGCCACCTGAAATTAATTTTGTGAGCATCTTATCTGATGGCAGTACTGACTGTTCAGTCTTGGAACAAGAGTTGGTATATATACGCTTTATTAATTTCTCACCAGTGGCACCAGTAACAAGAATGATTTCTATTGAGTCCCTTGCAAGTGGAAATGCACAGGGCATTTTTAATGGTATACAGAGTTCACTTGAAAAAATAAACTTGAGTTTTGAAAAGCTTAAACCAGATGACCGTGAGTATCCCAGTTTAATCTGTGCTAATTTTGATGGGGCCTCTGTAAATCTTGGCCAAAAGGGGTGTGTAATTGCTAAAATTAGAGAAGTGATACCAATTGTTCTTGGTCTTCACTGTGTTGCTCACAAACTAGAGCTAGCTGCTCTTGATGCAAATAAACGCTGCAAATATGTTATTGAACAGTTTGAGCAAACAGTTAAAGGTATATTCAGCTTTTATCACTATTCCCCAAAACGTAGAGGAGAAGTAAAAGAAGTTGCTGATGTCTTAGATGTTACTTTTTCTCACATGTCTGATGTCAAGCAAGTAAGATGGATGTCCTCAAAATATAGGGCTATTGAAGCTCTACAAAAAAATTACCCTGCCATTGTGACACATCTTGAACACAATTCTGCATCTGGGAACAGGGCAGATGATGCTAATAAGGCCAAGGGATATTTAAAAGATCTTAGATCCCTCAAGTTTCTAAAGCATCTTTATTTTCTGCTTGATTACCTTCCAGTCTTGACCAATCTATCAAAACAGTTTCAGTTAGAAGATCTGCTAATAATTGAAATTTCTGACCTGGTTGAGGCTGCTGTTCTCAAGTTGAATGCTCTAAAAACAACCCCAGGCAAATTCATGAAACTATTTTGTGAGCAATATAATGTTGCAGAGAGAAAGTTTGGAGACATTAAACTGTCTGATACTGGTAAACTTAGCCCTGTTGATTTTAAAACTGACAAGGACATCCAGGCTTTTCTTGACTCTGGAATTAATTACATCAAACAGAGATTCCAGCATTTGTCAGAACCACCTCTGTCATATTTTGAGATATTTAATTTTCATAAATGGCCTTTGTCAAGATCAGACCTAAGTACCTATGGTCAGCAGGAGTTGACTGATCTGCTGAACCATCCATCTATTTCACCTTTCTTCTCTGATGAAGAAAAGGATGGAATAATCAGTGAATGGGTTCCTGTTAAGGTTCATCTAGCCAGTCTACGCACAAATCCATTAATGGAAGTGTATCTCATGTTTACTGAGCTTAAAATTAGACAGAGAGTAACTAACAATGAACCATGTTATATTATCAAGCTTCTGGAGTTTATGATGACCATCTCACCCTCAACAAGTGCTTGTGAGAGGGGATTTAGTAAAATGAATGTCTTGAAAACGAAGTACAGAAGCATGTTGTCTCAGGATAATTTTAATAACCAACTAGTCATAATGCAGGAAGGACCAAACTTGGAAGACTTTAACTCTACTTCAGCTATAAACAACTGGCTTACATCAGGTGGTTCAAGACATGTTGGTGGGTGGACACAGACTGTCTGGACCAAGAAGTGCAGAAAAACAAACAAATTTTGAACTTTCGATGTTGAAAGAATAAATAAAAAGACTGTTGCTTCATCAAGATCTTCTTATTTTGTTTTAAGGACATCAGTATTATTTACAGTTTCACAAATAAACCTTGTAACTTTACCTTTCAATAAAACACAAATTTCTTGTTTACTTGTCGATTTATCTGTTTTGATTTTGTCGTTTATCAAACACTGGGCTTGATAAAAAAAAATGTGGGCTTTTGATTTTCTGTATCAAAAAGCCCTGGGCTTTGGCTAATCTGATAAAATTTTCAACCCCTGCCTGAATATTAAAATACAAGTTTTTATTTTTCACACTTTAGAATGACTAGTCGCTAAATTTATCATCTTGGATTCAACTTCTAGGTTGCAATTTTCAAATTTAAATCTAATTTTGTACCTTTGCATGCACTCTTATTTTTATTCCTCCCCCCAGCTCGCTTAAAAAGGAGGGGGGGGGTATATAGTGATAGGGGTGTCCGTCCGTGTGTCCTTAGGGTACCTATCTCTTATCCGCAACTCCTCCTAAACCCTTCAATGGATTTTCATAAAACTTTCACACAATCTTTGAGATATAATGTAAATGTGCACCTCCTATTTAAAAATTTGATCTGATGGATTTTTTTTATGTGGGGGGGGGGGGAGCGTGGGTTTTTTTTTTTTTCTAGTTAAAGCCTGGTATGTTTATCTGTAGGTCAACCTAGGTCTCATAGTCGGTTGTTAGACCACCAAATTTATTCTTTGGACCAGTGATTATTTTAGTACTATTAAATGTTGTAAGCCATGTCCAGATATACTGTAAACCAACTGCTATTAGTGGATATTAACTTTTTACGATTCTCTTATTAAAACCATTTCTTAACTATTTAGTTTTGCGATATGGAAATTAGCTGAATATTTGGTATTAATGAAACCATTTCAGAAACAAATTTGTGATTATTTTGTCCTCACGAAACACACGTATAAAAGTTGGTTTACCGTAGTTGAGTATTGTAGTTTTGGAGAAGGCTGGATTGCTGATGCATACCTGCCTACCCTTACGATTTTGTCGTAGGTTGTAAAATTTTGAAGTAAAACTTACCACCATACAATTGCCAGTTAAAACTAACGACTGAAAAAAATCCTTACTATTGATTTTATAAAACTTGCTATGAACATTTATCCCAACATGCTTCTAGTCTCAAAGGGGTAAGCGAGTTTGCTTGTGGTGTATTTCTAGGATTTAAGTTTAAAATGTCCAAATTTACACTGGCTCCTGGTCTGGGACTGCCAGAATCTCCTTTGATCTGAAATGTGATTTGTCTTATATATTTCAGGTGGCAGTTTGTAATCTAGCATCGATAGCTCTGAATATGTATGTAAAACCAGATAAAACCTATGACTTTGAAAAACTGAAGAGTGTTACACGTGTCATTGTCAGAAATCTAAACAAGATTATAGAAGTAAATTATTATCCAGTGCCAGAGGTAAAAACAACATTCTATTAATTTCCTTACAAGTTATTATATGTATCTGTTCATGTTCATTGCTTTGTCTTGGTTACTTTGAGTATGTATATCACTATGGTAGCTCAGTTGGTAGAGTGCTCGCTCTATTAGAGGTCATGGGTTTGAAACCCTGACTGGGTCTTACCATAACTCAAAAGTTGGTAGTAGTGACTGTTATTTCAATAAGCACTCAATGTCGCTGGATCCTTTTTAAGAGATATTTCCCTGCACAATGTCATGAGCACACTGCAAATGTCAAAATTGTTGTCACTTAAACTATAGCTTGTGATGTCTCGATATATAGGTGAAATATTCATTTATTTATTATGAGCATCATAACGAAAGGTGATATACTGGAATTTAGTTGTCTGTCCAGTTGTAAACAACATCCCTCAATTCATGCCTTTAAATACTATTCCTGGGCCAACATGATATCATCATCATCATCATAGGCTGTGAATTTTCAAACATGTCTAAATGTTGACAGAAGTAGTTCCTTCCTTTACTGCTGTTGTCACATGCAGGCAATGGGCAATATGGAAACATAGGAGAGGGACGGCAAAATTTAAAGAATATAACCAAAATATTTTGCCCATTTATGGATTTTACGATAACAATTTCAGGGATTTATCAAGGGTCTATTTAGGGCCGAAATTCGGCCCCTTTCCCAAAGGAAAAACATTGATTTTTTTCCCAAACTGGCTGAGAAAATTCCCAATTAGAAAATTGTGTTGTTTTTAAATGAAAACGAAAGTAAATTAAGCACTGATAACCACTAAGCGGCAGAAAAAGATTATTCTGATTCAACAAGTGATCACAAGAAAATTCGCAGTGGCTGAAAGTAACGATTCCAGTTCTGGGGATGAAGAGGTCAGTGATTTAATCATTAACGGCATCAAAAATGATGTCGAAGTTTTCCCAAAATGAGCCAAAAATTGATAGTTTTTCCCAATTTTTAGTTTAGGGCCTTTTCCCAAAAGACCCTGATAAATCCCTGAATTTGCTCTCAATCTGCTGCAGTACAAATTACTCCATACTTGCTGCCTACTTTAAGAAACTTGTCTTTTACTTTGAAATTTACTGAAAGGGTTCACCTGTTTTAAATGGAATATATCCACGATTTGGACATAAAACCTCATTCAATCATTTACTGTTTTGTTTTATCTTGCGTAGGCAAAAACTTCAAATATGAGGCATCGGCCCATTGGCATTGGAGTACAAGGATTAGCAGACGCCTTCATCTTGATGAGATTTCCTTTTGACAGTCCAGAAGCCATGAAGCTCAACAAACAGATATTTGAAACTATTTATTATGGTGCTCTAGAAGAAAGTTGTGCTTTGGCTGAGAAATTTGGACCTTATGAGACATATGCAGGATCTCCAGTCAGCAAAGGGGTAAGGTTTACATGGTTTTAAAAATTCCTCTGATGCCAATCTCAGAAGACTAGATTTTGTCATGGGACCCAGAAAATTTACAAGACTTGAAAGTTCCCCTGGTACCCATCTCGGAGGACTAGATTTTGTCATGGGACAGAAAAATTTTCAAGACTTGAAAGTTCCTGTGGTGCCCATCTCAGATGACTAAATTTTGTCATGGGACCCAAAATATTTACAAGACTTGAAAGTTCCCCTGGTACCCATCTCGGAGGACTAGATTTTGTCATGGGACCCAAAATATTTACAAGACTTGAAAGTTCCTCTGGAACCCATCTCAGAAGACTAGATTTTGTCATGGGACCCAGAAAATTTACAAGACTTGAAAGTTCCTGTGATGCCCATCTCAGATCACTAAATTGTCACAATTATTTTTCTGCGATATTGACAATAGCTAACTACCCGGTAAATATTTAGTATAAATAATACCATTTTCAATAAGAAGTTTGCATTGTTTAACATTTGCCATTACATGCAAATAAAAGTTGGTTTGCAGTTTATGTACATGTATTTATTTGTTTTATCAGATTTTACAGTATGATATGTGGAATGTTACACCAACTGATCTACATGATTGGGCTTCACTGAAATCAAAGATTGCCAAGTAAGTAATAAACAAAAACTGTAAGCTGACTGTTCTTTTTGTCATTTAAACACTTTAGTGGTCAGCTCTTCTATTTCATTAGGCTGAAACTGAATTGCACAAGTTAACGTTATTTTGCAGGAAAAGGACATCCAAGTGTACAAAATTTAGAAATATCGAGTGTGTTTCATATGTTATTTCTGGTAGTTTAGAATGAATAAGTTTGTTTTGTTGTTTATACTTATTGTAAAAACCAAAATTAGGTTCTTGTTTCCTGATGGTGATATTTATTTTAAAGTGGAATGTTTTAATAACAAAAATAGCTTTTACAATCATAGCATTGATTTCTATGTAAATCTAATTTGAAGCCGAAGTTGGCATTAAAATAGAAGAAAAAGAATCCATTATGAGTATCCATGTAGTATGTCAAGCCTTGGCATGCCTCGTCTTTGACTGAAATGTTCAACCCCTCTGGTGAGATGTCCCTATCCTACATGGATACTCATAATGGATTCTTATAATCTTTTAAATGAAATATTACAGAATTTGTTATTAAATAAAATTTTAGGAAAATATGACCAAAACTGATTATAACCTGTTGGTTGGTCCATTACACTGGGCTAATAATTGATTATTAAATATTCCAACCAGTATCTTAACATTGCCCCAGAACAAAGTTTGCTTGAATTCTTTCAGCATTTTGTCTACAATTTTCTTGAAATCAATTTAACAGTTCTTTATGAAACTTCTCGGGTACAATCTTTTGGGTAGAGTAGATGTGCAATTGGCTGTTTGTATTTTGATCATGCATAAGGTAAGAGCTTGGAGAGCTTCAATGAGTTCCATTTAGAGGATACTTCTGAAATGATATTCCATTTCAGTTATAACTTTTTTGTACTGATGTTATTTTTTGTTTTGTTCTTTTATTAGACATGGTGTAAGAAACAGTCTTTTGTTGGCTCCAATGCCCACTGCATCAACAGCTCAGATTTTGGGGAATAATGAGGCAATTGAAGCCTACACCAGCAATATTTATTCCAGGAGGGTTTTGAGTGGAGAATTTCAGGTATATACATGTAGTTGGTATTACTGTATATACAGTTAAACATTTGCCATGAGAAATCAACAAACCTCAACGGAGATAGAACATGTATTTCTTATTCTAACCTTGGGAGTGACTCAGTGTCTGAGTGGTCAAAACCTTACATTACTGCCTAGGTTTGATTTTAACTAGGGACAGATCCTAATGTTAGATAGTTTGTCAGTTCACTTGCTGAAGGCTTTGTGTTCAGGGTTCGATTAGATCCGGAAAAGTCATTGAATTTCTGCAATTTCTGAAAAAGTCAGTAAAATTGATTTTTCTCTGGAAAAGTCATTAAAATTTCTATATAGTCCTTGAAAAGTCATGGAATTTAATCTTGTGATTTCTAGAACAAACAAAAGCATGTAGAATTCTAAAACATGTCAACTGACCATTATTTTTTTTTTTTTTTTGAGAGGAAAAAAAAAGAGGAATTTTTCCAAAACTAGATTCATTGTATTTACCGTTTTCTATTCTCTCTGGTAGTTATATTAAACAAGTTTTCTCCCTTGGTATGTGCCATATACAAAACGGCTGTCCACTTCCGACATGGAACCAGTTTGTATTGTGATCCATCATTTAAGAATGCCTGCTGGCAAATGAGTATTTAATTCACAAGGGTTAACCCACTCATCGTACAAGAACTAGATCAGGCCGTTTAAAGGTGACAAGCATAAAGTAAATTGTGTATGGAGTTATAAAGTGATAGATCTTGGCAATATGGGTGAGGGTGCCCTGAAATCACACTTAAAAAGTGCTAAACACTAAAACATGTAAGCTACAATAGTCATGTAAATTTTGTAAATCTGGAAAAGTCAGGGAGTTTTGTCACAAGTTTTCTGTACTAACCCTGTGTGTTTTTCTCCTGGCTTTTCAGTTTCCGCCACCAGCACAGAACTGACCTTCATTTTTACCTTTGATTGATTTTTGTGCATGTTTTATTCGTGAAATACAGTAAGTCTATAAAAGCCACCCAAGGTAACAAGGAAAAGTGGCTTTTATGGGCAGGTGGCCTTTATATACAGGTTTAAATAATATGAATAAAGAACAATTAAAACAAATTTTACTGGCCTTTAAGGTAGGTTGGACTTTGTTTAAAAATTTACATGGTCATGTGTTTTGAAAAAAGATTCAGTTGCAATATGATTGTCCCAGTTGTATTAGACAATAATGACAAATCAGGTTGCAAATGATTAACGAATTGAGTAGTAATAATTTGGTCAAACAATAATAGAAATGTTTCATATTCATGCACATTAAGTTTCATGACCCTAATTGTCTTTCAATGGGAATTGCAATACAATTGCTTCTTCACATTTAATTGAAGAGAGATAGTCTTATTGTAAATATTACAATTTCAGATTGTCAATCACCACTTGTTGAAAGATTTAACAGACAGAGGACTCTGGACAGATGAGATGAAGAACAAAATCATAGCACATGGAGGCTCCATACAGGTACAATACATCACATGTACATTCAACTGTTCATGAAAAAGTTATATGGTTATTTCCTTCCCCACCCCCACACTCCAATAGCAGGTGACAGCGAAAAAGAGCCTGTCTTAAGCCCACTCACTCAATGAAAAGGAACATGCCCTTGGGCACCCACTTAAAGAAAAAAATTATGGATCCAAAATGGTGCAGCATAAAGAAAATGTTGATCGACACCCAACAAAAACAAAAATGGGTAATTTTTTTTATAGGTATCCCAAGAATAGGGCCCCCAAGAAAAAGGAACAATCTCCCCTCATTCCCCACCCCTACCCCTTCCCAAGAGTAAGCTACAGCAACAAAGAAACTGTCTATGGGCACCCAACAAAAAGAAAAAAATAATTATGGGACCCACATGACTGCAGCAAAAAGAACATGTCTATGAAAACCCAAACTCCCCTCCCCTCCCCTCCCACCCCCAGAGTAAGCCACAGTGAAAAAGAAACTGTCTATAGGCACCCAATTAAAAGGAACATTCTATGGGCCCCAAAAGCAGGCCACACCTTGTCAGTATCATGCAAATAATAACAACATACTTTTAACTTCAAAATGCAGGTGACACATGCTCCTAGTCACACAAATATGGTAAGCAAGTATTGCTTACCATATTTTGATTTCTTACATACAGTTGACTCTCATTATCTCGAACTCAACGGGGAAATGCAAAAAGTTTGACTTATCCAGAGTTCGAGATAACCAATGTTAAAAATGGCAACAAAAGGGAAGATGCAATGATAAATGATTCAATTATGCATTTTGTTTCATAAGATTTTCTTTCATTACTCAAATCTGTCAATAACTGATTGCGCTATTGTTATTAGCCGACAAATAGTGGAGTCTCTTTGGTCTCCATACCAGTTTCGCTTTGTGTACTTTAATCACCCCAAGCTTCCGGTTGAATTGAGTAATGTTTACATCACACGCTTTTGGTAGCCATGTTTAGCTTGGCAGTAATTATAAAACCTGCTAATCTCCTTGATGGTTTAACTGCTTATGCAAGGGATAATAATTAAGGGCTTAAGGAAATTGGGAAGTCAGTGCAATGTTGTAATTTAAAATCAACACGAGGCCGACAGTCAAATATTTTATTTATGTCGGAATGTGTTTTTCTACCAAAAAATCTAGGCGTTGACAAATTTGACTTTCCAAAATTTTTTGTTAACAAATTTAATTTTCCTAATTTTTTTGTTCGAGTTAGCGAGTGTGATTTTCCTAGGATTTTTATTCAAGGGAACGAAAATATTGTTGGAACGTATTCAATATTTCGAGATATCCGAGTTTGAGATAACCGGAGTGATTTTGGTTTAATAAAGAACAACTCTGTTCTGACTTTTTTAAAAAGTTGGAGATATCCGGTAGTTCGAGAAAACGAGATTCAACTGTATTTGGATTTCTTTTTCAGAATATTGAAGAGATTCCAGATGATTTGAAGCGTTTATACAAGACTGTATGGGAGATCTCGCAGAAAATTGTTATCCAGATGGCAGCAGATAGGGGAGCATTCATTGATCAGAGCCAGTCTTTGAACATACATATAGCTGAACCAAACTATGGCAAATTAACCAGCATGCACTTCTATGCATGGAAACTGGTGAGTTACTTTTGAAGTTACCAGCATATGTTTCACTTGAATTATCAGTCATTTACAAAAGCCAAATCTGGAAGTGTTTATGTTGTACAACTATCAGCATCATCTTTTTAAAGTTTTTGATGGACAGGTTGTACAAGTAACCTGTGTTGACAACTCTTACCAAGTTAGCAACCATTGCGGTAGCTCATTTGGTAGAGTGTTTGTTCTTTAAGTGGGAGATTGTTGGTTCAATCCCCAGCCAGGTCTGACCCAAGACGTGAAAGTTGGAAGTTATTGTTCTGTCTGCAAGCGCTCAGCTTTACAAAATGAAAGTCACTGTTCTTTTGAATGGGAACTTAAAAAGTGAGGTCCTGTGTTACAATAGGTGTGGCTCAATAAAGAACCCTGCTATTTTTATGCCATCAGCTCAATCAATGCACAGGCCAAACTTTTGCACCTTCTTCTATAGCTGGTGATATCTTGATATAAGTGAAATATTCTTGGCTTTGACCTTGAACACTTTTTCGTAACTCAACTCTTACCAAGTTGCTGGCCCTGATAATTGGGTTGTTTAAAATGTGTGCTTACAGATCACTGCACCTCTAAACACCTATGTTAAAATGCCCACCGGCAGATCCTAGTAGGAGAAAGTTGGGAGTTTGCTTGTCAGATTTGGATGGTTTTCTAAGGTTACTCCGGTTTCCTCCACAATCCCCAAAACCAACCACTTCAATGTACTTGAATTACTTTTGACTTGGTCGTTAGACACCATTGCCCCACTCTACTACATACACTCATATCAAGTTAGAGTTAGTTCATTGAATATTGATTTATGCTGCATTTTTTGGTCACTCGCAGGTACAAGTAGTAATTGGTAATATCAAGATAAAAGTGAGTTGATTTTCAGGAATGGCAGCAGACATTATTCAAACATTTATTTCTTTTTATCTCCTGCCTTTCAAAGAAAAAGGATATCAAATTCAAACGACCATCCTTTCAAGCACTACTTATCTGGAGTAATTTCTCAAAAATTATGAAGCACTATTTTACAAAACTTGGTGCAAAGCATCAACATTGATAGAAGATGTGTGTATCGTTAACCAGAGTTGATTTGCTCATTTTCCTAGTAGTTATGCCCCTTTGAATTTAAATGCAAATCTAGTACCTAGTGCTACCCACTGGATCCTAATTCATTGAATTTGCTTGTTTTTACAGGGTCTCAAAACTGGTATGTATTATCTGAGAACAAAAGCAGCAGCTAAGGCAATCCAGTTTACAGTGGACAAGACCAAGTTAAAACAACAAACTGAAACACCACAAGAAGAGGAAACACCAAAGTCAGAAGAGGAAAACATGGCAGCCATGGTGTGCTCCCTCAAAAACCGTGATGATTGTGTTATGTGTGGATCTTAAGTCTAGTGGTGATTTAAAGCATGCGAGGAAACATCAAATTTTATTTTGAAAAGGGGTAGAGTTGGATAATAAAAGATTATTGCTGCCATACAAACAAATAATTGTGATTTTAAAGAACACCCTATATATTTATACTTTTTAGGAGGATTTACGCCATTAAACTTGTGATTTTAAGCCAGTGAGTTTTGTTTATGTAGACATTGGCATACATGGAAGTACATGTACAATACAGTATAAAGTAAACCATATAGACTAAGAGATCCATGTTTGCATGACAAGAATGTAAAAATTACAATTACAAAAATCAATATTGGATTCAAACTCTTGATCAAGGCTTGTTAATAATTACTTAGTGCTAGATAGTCTTGTGTACCTAGTGCTAAAAATCATGTGCACACATTAATGATTTTTGTTCAATCTCGGTGCAGAACAAGTTAACTATAGATTTTTGTAGGTTTTGTATAAAACTGACCATGTCAGTGCAATATAGTACTTATATTTATTACTAAAATAATTTTTGTGTGAAATAAAAAATATATTTAATTATATAATATAAAACAGAAAAAAACTTGTTGGTTTTTATTTTTCCCTGCCAAAAACTGCAGGGATTTTTCTGACCTTTTTGGGAAAAGGACCTTGGGATGAAATTTCTAAAATGCTCAACAAAAATGTAATTTTGGGAAAAATCACAACAACATTTTAGAAATTCTAGACCACTAGAATACTGATAATTGGACAAATTATATCAGTGTTCACAGCAAAATAGCTCTATCTCTTTTGTCTCTATATAAATCATCCAGCAAAATGTGGGTTAATATAGATTGAAATCATTATCAGAACAAGATATCCTCCAAATATGATGTTGATGATCTTGTGAAATTTTTTTCTCTCAACAAATTGATAAACATAGCTAACTGGGAATTTTTTACTACAGAATTGGGAAAAATGTATGTTTTGTTGCATTGGGAATGGGTCCCTTTACCGGACCCTGTGGATACCCAGAAAAATCCCTAAAGAAAATGCAGTAATCGTTTATGGCTTGACCATTCCCATCTTGTCCACTCCAGCTCTCTTGGGCTGCTCATTGAAATTTCGATGAAACTTGATAGAAATGTCTACTTAAAATGTATGTATAGTGTGCAATTTGTCAATGAGTTATTGCCATTTGAAGAGAAATTTGTTGATAAAATTGACAAATCTTTTACTGTCCTTATTTCTGTGGGAGATTTTGCCTTTACAGATAGCATTATTATCAATTTTAAACTAAGGCTGTATAAAATTAATTCCTAGATTTTCATCCCCTCCTGCCCAAATTTTTTTGACCCACCCCAGAATTTTTTATTTGTTTATTTTTTCTTTAATAAAGTTTCTTTCAGGCACTTTTTGTTGTCATTACTGTTATTTCTTTTGAATCTGAAATAAAAAATTAAAATTAAATTCACCCCTCCCCAATTTTGAAGAAAACAAAAATTGATAAAAATCTAGGAATTAATTTTATATGGCCTAATATAGATTATTTACTTTTATACAAGGGGCCTTGATGACAGAATGGGCCTAGTAATGTGGTTTTTGGATCTGTTTTTCACTGCTTAGATCTAAATTCTTTCACTTAATTTATTGAGACAGCCAGTTCATGAATGGTGGAGGAAACCATTTAAAACTTTGTTTCAGCAAGTGAACTCACAAACTTCATCACTCCAGGAACTGTCTAGAGTGGAACTGAACCCAGACAATGGAAGGAGTTGTGATCTGTAGGTCATCTAAAACAGATGCAATGAGTAGGATTTCAGTGTTAATTTAAAGGGTCTGTGTGCTAGATTTCTAAATGATCACAAATATGCACTAGTAAACCTTTCAGGATTTGAATACTACATGGACTTTTATATTGGGAGTATTGCATGAATTAAAAGGAATATCACTTGTCCAGGGACAACTGAAACTAAAAAATCCACTTTAAAAATTTCCTATCTCTATTCGTAACAAGTCGGGCATAGGATTTCTGCATACCCGACGATTCCGATTAGATACTTATATTTTGGTACAATACACAGTCAATATGTATTGTGGGGCTTAGAATTTAGTAATTCTGAAACACATCGATACTATTTCATACAAGTGCATGACTTTTATTGATCAAGATAATGTTCACTTAGAAATTATCCTTTTAAATCGATTGATTGGCATTTTACAAGTCAAGAACATTCCCACATTGAAACGTAACCAGCTATAAATGAAGTGACAGAAATTATTAACATTGCTCAGGGCAATGTGCTGAGAGGGTTCTTCAACATGCAATAATCGTCGTGATACAGGTTTTTAAACTTCCAAAAGACCCAGTGACTCACTTAAAATGCCGAGTGCTGTCACTGCCTATTTTCAAGTCTTGGGGAAATGGACCTGACCAGCGCTTTCACTATACGAAGCAAGCACTCTACCAACTGAGCTACCTAAGTGGCATCTTGTAAACCGACATGTCATCTGCTGTTCATAAGTAACCATTCAATATTGGTATGTTAAGTTATGGCTTTTTAATGTCCCAGTCAAGAATATTTCACTTTTATCAGGACATTGCCAGCTATTGGCTAAGGTAAAGAAATTTTGGTCATTTATCCTATCCGAAGGAGTCAGGACTTTCATTTTGTAATGCCAAGTGCTTGGCGAAAGAACAATCACTACCCACTTTCGAGTCTTGGGTCAGACCCAGCTGGATATAGAACACACAACCTCTCGCAGTCCCACTCTTAACAACTGAGCCATTGCAGGGGTTAAATATTGATATGTGATTTTATGACAATGTGCAATGCATCTATTGCAATACAAGATATTCTGGACTTATTTTGGAGACTCGTTACCAGTGTCCAATCTGACCACCCCAATATTAGTCGCAATTGTCATCAGAGTGCGATTCGCATATAGCCAATACAACAAACAAATGTAGGCAGACAACATTAACCTGTCTGACCTTTTTAAAATTCAAATGTATTTATTATGGACTAGCACATTTAGGTAACGTTTGTCTATAGTCCGTCGGTGTTTATAAACATGAATGGATCAATTATACACGAGAAGTTCTTAATACCGTGTCCTCATGCGTCTATTCATGCCTGTATGTTTGTTTACTAGTATCAAAATCACCTTTATACGATTTCCTTTCACATTTATACTCTTCCATGTTTATAACACTGCCAATATAATCGCCGACGGACTATACCGGTACATCAGGAGAAATTCCATTGTTTATTTACCAACTACTGTGGATGAATATTCCTGATGAGGTCAAGTGGACAGGTCATTGTTTGCCTAACCTGTAATTTTGTATATCAACAGGACACTGGCAAGACAGGAGCATAATGGGTACTTCAGTTTTTAAGATCTACTGCAATTTCCTCAGATCTTTGCAATTCTACAAATTTCCCAATATTATTTCACTTGAACACTCAATTTTGAAGTGGTTGAGGCACCAGGTCCCAATTTCACAATCATTCCCTAGCTAAGATTTTTTGCCTCAACTTAAATCTGACACAATTTTCAACCCTTACCATTTTTCGCCATTTTCAAGAATTCAGAAAATTTAGGATTTCAAAGATCATTTTACATTCAAACATTTGCATCAAGTTTTGACAAAATTATTTATTGGCATTGCCAAAATTGCTAAATTCATCGAGGAAAATCTTAGCTAAAGAATGGTTGTGAAACCTGGGGCCAGCAACATTAAAAACTTTCACAACAAACTGGACAGGCTTATTTTCGTCCTGAACTGGCTACACATCTTTACATGATCTCAAGACAAAACTAACTACAAATTCTTTACCAAAAACATGTCGATTGTTGTCCCATACCTGTCATTAATGACAAGCGGTTACTGAAAAGCCTGCGAGAAAACCACCAGTTCAAAGTGACAAAGAAAATACCCAGGACTTGCATTTGACCATTTGCTTTCAGTTGTGTAAACATTTTTCAAAGTTTCAGTCAAACCATATAAACACAGTTGAAAGCCATGCGTCAATAGCAGTCTCATGGTCAAATGTAATCCTAGAGACCTCAAAAACACGGGTTCAACCGATATTTACCCAGTTTAAAAAACCGACAGCAATATTTTTTTTACCAAATAGAAATATGGCCTCAAACAAAGAGAATGATCCATCTTCCCTTGCACAGGGAATGCAGAACAATGTTAAACTGTACTTGGGGTAAAAACTTTGTCAGTTTTAGAGAATCCATGTGGGTTTTCGTTTTCAAATGCAATAACTTTTGGACCAATGAGGTAGTTATCCATATTTAAGAAAATACTACTGAATTTTTACTAGATTATAATAAGTTTTATGTCTTAGTTGAGAACATTTCACTAATATCGAGACGTCACCAGCTATACGTAAAGCAACAAATTTTTACCTTTGCAGTGCACAGGGATGGTCTTTAACACAAGGCACTGCGACTTTCATTTCTAACACAATACGAGACATTTGATTTAAGGTCTCTTCTCAAGGACTGTGACTTTTATTTCTAAATGCAGAATGCTTGGAGAAAGAATGTTTGATACCCTTTTTCAAGTCTTGATCAGATCCCAGCCAGAGTTTGAACCCAAAACCTCTGACATATGATGTGAGCACTCAACTAGCTAAGCTACGGCAGTGGTTTTCACATTATTATCATCCATCACAAGACAATCAACTACATGCTCATGATTTATTTAAACTGTGCTTTAGACATATTTAAAACAATAAAGTGTGCTTAAAATTTCACATAGATTGAATTTGAAGGTAAACATAAAAACAATTTGTAATAAAATGTCCTTATTTTTCATCAATGGCAAATCAAAGTTAAAATGTTGAGATTTAAAAACTGGTTTCTTTGTTTTTACAATATTCAAAGCAACACTAATTACCATTAAAATGTTTAAAAAGTCCTTGTAGACAAAATATTATCTCCCTTGACCAATCCATCAATAACCTCCTCTAAGACGCAATACTAAATGTAAAGTGGACTCTTTCTGGATGTTGTAATCCGACAAGGTGCGGCCATCTTCCAACTGCTTTCCTGCAAAGATGAGACGCTGTTGATCTGGTGGAATGCCTTCTTTATCCTGAATCTTGGCCTTTACGTTCTCAATAGTGTCTGATGGTTCCACTTCTAGAGTAATTGTTTTGCCAGTGAGGGTTTTCACAAAAATCTGCATACCACCTCTAAGACGCAATACTAAATGTAAAGTGGACTCTTTCTGGATGTTGTAATCTGACAAGGTGCGGCCATCTTCCAACTGCTTTCCTGCAAAGATGAGACGCTGTTGATCTGGTGGAATGCCTTCTTTATCCTGAATCTTGGCCTTTACGTTCTCAATAGTGTCTGATGGTTCTACTTCTAGAGTAATTGTTTTGCCAGTGAGGGTTTTCACAAAAATCTGCATACCACCTCTAAGACGCAATACTAAATGTAAAGTAGACTCTTTCTGAATGTTGTAATCTGACAAGGTGCGGCCATCTTCCAACTGCTTTCCTGCAAAGATGAGACGCTGTTGATCTGGTGGAATGCCTTCTTTATCTTGAATCTTGGCTTTTACATTCTCAATAGTGTCTGATGGTTCTACTTCTAGAGTAATTGTTTTGCCAGTAAGGGTTTTCACAAAAATCTGCATACCACCTCTAAGACGCAATACTAAATGTAAAGTGGACTCTTTCTGAATGTTGTAATCTGACAAGGTGCGGCCATCTTCCAACTGCTTTCCTGCAAAGATGAGACGCTGTTGATCTGGTGGAATGCCTTCTTTATCCTGAATCTTGGCCTTTACGTTCTCAATAGTGTCTGATGGTTCCACTTCCAAAGTAATTGTTTTACCAGTGAGGGTTTTCACAAAAATCTGCATACCACCTCTAAGACGCAATACTAAATGTAAAGTGGACTCTTTCTGGATGTTGTAATCTGACAAGGTGCGGCCGTCTTCCAACTGCTTTCCTGCAAAGATGAGACGCTGTTGATCTGGTGGAATGCCTTCTTTATCCTGAATCTTGGCCTTTACGTTCTCAATAGTGTCTGATGGTTCCACTTCTAGAGTAATTGTTTTGCCAGTGAGGGTTTTCACAAAAATCTGCATACCACCTCTAAGACGCAATACTAAATGTAAAGTGGACTCTTTCTGGATGTTGTAATCTGACAAGGTGCGGCCATCTTCCAATTGCTTTCCTGCAAAGATGAGACGCTGTTGATCTGGTGGAATGCCTTCTTTATCCTGAATCTTGGCCTTTACGTTCTCAATAGTGTCTGATGGTTCCACTTCTAGAGTAATTGTTTTGCCAGTGAGGGTTTTCACAAAAATCTGCATACCACCTCTAAGACGCAATACTAAATGTAAAGTGGACTCTTTCTGGATGTTGTAATCTGACAAGGTGCGGCCATCTTCCAACTGCTTTCCTGCAAAGATGAGACGCTGTTGATCTGGTGGAATGCCTTCTTTATCCTGAATCTTGGCCTTTACGTTCTCAATAGTGTCTGATGGTTCCACTTCTAGAGTAATTGTTTTGCCAGTGAGGGTTTTCACAAAAATCTGCATACCACCTCTAAGACGCAATACTAAATGTAAAGTGGACTCTTTCTGGATGTTGTAATCTGACAAGGTGCGGCCATCTTCCAACTGCTTTCCTGCAAAGATGAGACGCTGTTGATCTGGTGGAATGCCTTCTTTATCTTGAATCTTGGCTTTTACATTCTCAATAGTGTCCGATGGTTCTACCTCAAGTGTAATGGTTTTACCAGTGAGGGTTTTCACGAAGATCTGCATCTACAAAAGATTAAAAAAATGTTAAAATTCATGCCGACACATATAACAGTCAACTCCCATAAGGTATGCTTACAATGCTGTAGTGCAGTGATCAACAGGGCCCATGTCTTCGGTCTCAAACTTGCAACCTTGAAATGTATTTAAAATGTTACTGATGTTCATGACAAATACCATGACCCGGTGTGTGGTTTCAATCACCCTTCCAAGCATCTCCTTTTATTATACAGTTAACATTTCCGAGAATTTGGTGCAAGCGAGCTGAAATGTTGATGACAAACAACAAACTATTCACACAAGTTAACAAAAGGGAACCACCTACAGTAATTCTAGAATACAGTCACCTTCACCAAGCAAACTGACGAAATTCAAATGTCTCAAACTACAATATGTCCTGAATGGGATACAAACCTAGTTACCAACAGCAAACTAAGAGTGTTGTTCATTTATACTATGTAAAATTAGATAGACATTGGCGTTTTTGTTTCTCTATTAGACTATTCCGTTTTGATACACCCCCCCCCCCACCATCACTGAAACTTGTTATAGTTCCAGTTTCATCAATTCCAAATTAAACTGGAAATTCCAAGAGGTTTGTAAAATTTGTCTTGCATCCCCTTACCACTAACATTTTTATTGGAATTCCAGTTTCAGTTTTAGTGGTAGTCATCGGGGGGGGGGGGGGGGGATAAATCTTCAACAGGTCCGGGAAACCCCCCTGAAGTCCATATTATATGGCGTTTGCCATATCGTACGTCTATCTCCATATGTTTACATATGGAAATCGCCATATGCAAAGACGCGTCGCTAAGTTTTTTCGGATTTTTCGCTTGTTTAGAAAAAGTGCACGATACCATCACGTTAGCATATTACCAGGCATAAACACCGAACTGAAAAATACCTTATTCAGTCTCCGGGCTGCTGCAGAAAGGTGAAAAGTGGAAATGAAAGTCGTCGGAGGTAAGTTTTGTTCATTTTTACGATGTTTGAATATAAATTTTTATTCAGATAAAGTCCTTTTTCACACAATGTCTTTATCGGGATGAAATACTTCATGATTGAAGCTGCCATTTTGAAAATATCAGGATCATGTGATCTTGCAACAACCAATCAGAGGAGATTTAATCTAGTGATCTCGGCTTGCACATGCATCTCACAGAATCGTATACCAAGATGTCCGCATATCAACTTTGGACTAGGACTTCGTTCTCGTCTGTGAAGTTTGATTATTTTACAACATTTATTTATTTGCACATTCTTATCAATTTTATAAAACATTATTATCATGTATTAATATTTATTCAAAATAAGAACTGCATAGGCGAACTCCTAGTCACAAGTACAAGTGTACTTATTGTGATAATATGACCATAATAATTGTACCATCTTCATCATCATTTATTACAATGAATATTTACATTACAAGAACTTATTTGTGAAACTTCCATTTTTATTTTATCTATTTACAGCTTTATTACATAAGTTGATATTTATTGCAAAATTATATTGTGATGTTAGTTTATTACATCAGCATGGAGTACGTGATATAGCATATATGTAACAGCAATGATGATAATAAAATGCAGTTTGTCGTGTCTATTGTTCTTTTATCCATGCCACTGTCAGAATTTAATCAATTTTGAAACAAGTGTTTCTGGGTCTGTTTTCAGTAAAGTGACAACTTCCTGTTCACTTGGAAAAGAGTGAAAATAATGTAAAGGGTTAAACATCGGATATTTAAGACCGGTACGCAGGACACACCAGAACAAAACGATACTCATTTTCAAGACAGTTCATGCGGCAGAACTTGCATTTAAGCGCTGACCCCTCTGACTGCCACCTTTTGAATGGTCCCTTTCAAGTTTAACTAAAGGTGATATGCATCATGTACTGTTTTTATCACCCATTAGGTGAAAATAATGTCCACTGTCCACATAGATGTATGTCTACTGCGGGTCAACGCGATTGGTTCGTTGTATGATATTCTCTCCATCTCACTTGCCCCTTATGTTACTTTCGTAATCAGCTTGTAATGTTCTTATATTTTCAGTGAAAAATATTGTTTACAAATGTATTTTGTATCCTTGACAACAAGATCGGCTGTTCATAGAGACGCATGTAAAGTGAAAGTTAAGGAACTTAAGAGTTACGACTTTTATTTATATCACTTGAATATATCAAAGATTTTATTTAGATAACTGCCACACTTCAGAAATTGAACGGTTATCATCTATATATCACACAGAGGAATCAACTGAAATTCGATCGTTTTTCGGGTTTACCAAGGACGATAATCGCTATCAAATGTTTGAATAGAATTGGTAGATGCCGCGTTACTGCAGCATTATTCGTGATGAATTTTGCCTGAAAAATCCCTTTGTTTGTTAGTATCGTCTTTCAATATTATGTAATCACGGTTTTGAAAAGAAATGCCATTTTCATATTCTCTTGGTCATTTTCTAAATTTAATGATTGATAAAAGACCGGGTATGTTGGCTGCAAATTCAGTCATTAAGACTTCTCTGTTGGTAGAATGCATTGATAATACAATCCCGTGATTTCACCGGAAGATAATGATTTTAATAGTCTTCAACCAGACTCCTTAGAATGTACCAGAGAAAGAAGATACGGAAGAAAACAACACATTGAACAAAGTCTTAACGTTTTAATATTTATAACATTTTGTTTATTTTAAAGATGTTCTTAATCTGGCAATCATTCAAAATTAATTGTTCAGTTGATTGGAATTAGCGGCGTCCACGGCAAAATATTAAAATGATTTAAATAACACCATCAATACTTTTTTTTTCGAAATGCTTATGTAGTTTCATTTTTGTTCAACTCTAACTTACGAATTTTCTATTTTACCGATAGTTATGCGAATATCACAATTACACAATTCTAAAAGAGTATGTTAATATGGGAATTTGCCGTGCGATTTTCTGGCCACGAAAATTTTAAACTAGTTCGAGACCTTTTACAAACATAGTAAATAAATTGCCGGTATCACCATATTTTTTTTAACAAAAATAAGTTTCAGTATCAATACTTCAAACCGAAACTACTACAAATTTCTATTTACAATAAGTAAACATCGAATTGGCGGAAAATACATCCCAAGCTGGCTTGATTATGATGTCATTAACCTAATTGAGAATAGAATCGAACAGAATTAACCAATCAAAACACTAGATATTCACATAGTGCCATTGTTTTAATCTCAATGCCAACAGCAACAAAAAAAAATCAAACTTTACAGATAGTCCAAAGTTGATATGCGGACATCTTGGTATACGATTCTGTGACATGCATGTGCAAGCCGAGATCAGTAGATTAAATCTCCTCCGATTGGTTGTTGCAAGATCACATGATCCTGATATTTTCAAAATGGCAGCTTCAATTATGAAGTATTTCATCCCGATAAAGACATTGTGTGAAAAAGGACTTTATCTGAATAAAAATTTATATTCAAACATCGTAAACATGAACAAAACTTACCTCCGACGACTTTCATTTCCACTTTTCACCTTTCTGCAGCAGCCCGGAGACTGAATAAGGTATTTTTAAGTTCGGTTTTTATGCCTGGTAATATGCTAACGTGATGGTATCGTGCACTTTTTCTAAACAAGCGAAAAATCCGTAAAAAACTTAGCGACGCGTCTTTGCATATGGCGATTTCCATATGTAAACATATGGAGATAGACGTACGATATGGCAAACGCCATATAATATGGACTTCAGGGGGGTTTCCCGGACCTGTTCAATAGCCCGGGGGGAGTAAATCTTCAATAGCCAAAGTAAAAAATAATAAATTCTTGGCAAAAAATACCTTGTTAAACTGTTAAATGAAAAATTGATAATTAACTTCCGTAAAATCCCTTGTTAAATGAAACATTGAGAAGAGTGGTATATTCTACATAAATTACTGTTATATGCGTCCAAGACAAAGAAGCCCAACTTATATTTTGTAATTTACAACTTTGTGAAATAAAAATTTGTTGAAACTAAAGAATGCCCCCCCCCCCCCCCCCCCCCCCAAAAAAAAAAAAACCCCAAGATTTTTGTAGACCCCTTCTTTCATTCAAATCTTTAAAAAATGTTAGTATAATTTCAAATTTTGCTTCCTCATTTAAATAAACAATTACCTTTTTCACTTACTTTTCAATGAATATGTAGACTGATGATATAAAACGCAATTTCGGTGTATCAATGTCGCTTTCTATAACGCAAACTAATAAAACATGGCGATGTCGTCTACAGTATTTATACTCCTGCATTATGACGTCATAACTAAAAATAAAAAGAACACAAATCATGCCGATTTAATTTTCCGAAACACTGTAATATCAATCTAGTAATTATCCGAGAATGAACATATAATATTATCAAAATAAATCACAACTTATTATTTTTCCAACATATTTTTTTGCAATGAGAACATTCTAGAAAAATCAGCCCGTACCAAAACGCGACAATTGAAAATTATTTTGAAAGAACGTTTTCCATTGGTTGGACTTTTAATGCGTTGTAAGTTATTTTTTACAAATTGTCATCGTTTTCACACATATCTGATCTACAACATAGTATTTTTCATACTTTTTTGAAAAATGAAGCAAAAGACTTAGTATATAAATACATATTTGAATTATTTTTCAATATAGTTAGTGAAAATTGTCTGGAAATGAAATAATAAATGACAGATAGAATAACCAATGGAAATTTACGTTATAAATCGTTAAGTCAGTTGGCTCGACCAATGAAATCCTACCACGTTTTGAGTGCTGAAACCGCGTGTAAATCACCGGTGAAAACATAGAACACATTTTCTGGAACGTTTTTCCTGTTACTGATTCATTACGTGTATTGTTGTCTTTTTATTAATTTAGAGGGTAAGAGAAATATCACATACCCCTTGACAGTAATTTTCTAGAAGTATGCACTAAGTTTAATTGAAAACCCTTAGGTTTTTGCCTCCCATAAGATTCCGATCAGTGCAGAAAAGGGAGGGGGCACTGGGTTAACTGACCTGCTGACTACGTTACATTGTAGCTATTGCGTGCAATGCCTCCTGACAGAGGAGTGTTAAGTTGTTAGATATAATTTTGCACATATTACAGCCACTTACGATCCAAATATAGATTAGAATATATACACTGTTTTACACGTGTTTTAGCAACTCTTGGTCCGACTAATCAGTCCAATAACCCCCCATTTTAATTTTGGACTCCCATCAAGCCAAAAATTTAAATTGGGGTTTAAAGGGGTGAGCAACTCTGTGAATTTTTATGTATCTCTAGTTAATTAGAATTTCACCAAAATGTCGTACATTGACTAGGACTTAAAAAAAAACCTTGTTTCTCTCATTTGAGCAATCATCCCCATGTCGCAAAGCATCAACATTGGTAGATGCACATATCATTAGCCTAAGTTACTTGGAACTTATGGCCCTTTAAACCTTTAAAGTGCAAATTGTCTACAAAAAGTGTCTACTGGTGGGGGGGGGGTCCTATTTTTATTTGGAGTTGTATAAAATTTGAATTGAAGATAAAAGATTACTTTTTTATTTCAGATATTTTATCTGTTGATGAAGAATGAAGCTTCATTTGTATTTTGCGGTGTTTTTGTGTATTGGTTTGATTTCACAAGTGAGGAGTGAGACAGATGATGACAATGAAGATGATGATGGAGTTGATATCGAAGTAGAAGATGAAGTTCAGTACGAAAAGGTTTGTATACAGTGTTTTCTATTAGAGGCAGCAACAAGCAGATTTGACTGCCTATAAGTCCAAAATGGCATGTTAGACTTTATAAAATTGCCTTCAGAAGATCTGAAAATCGTCCCCCCCTTGACCCTTGGCCTGTTGGATTAGTCAATCTACCTCCTGCTACATATTTAAGAGTAATCACTGTATAGGGATTCATCCATATTCAGTAGAAGTTAGAACTTGTCTAATTACTCTAGATTATGATTTGAGTTTTCAGTCAGCAGGTTAATGAAAAGCTTCTTCAGGGCTAGATTTATACAAAATAGAATTATAAGTAAAATGAAATTATATCTAGTATTAAGTTTCAACTACTTTTAACACAGTACACAACAGTTTGAAATTTTTTATCCGAGCCCTAAAGATTGATATTCTTTTCCAGTTTTTAATAAAGTTTTCTCTTCTTTTTTTTTTCCAGCCAAAGTATAAACAACCAGATTTGAAAGGAAATGCATTCTTTGCTGAACCATTTAATAAAAAGTCAGAATTCACGAAAAGGTGAGTGTTTATATAATAAATCTTGTCATTCCTCTCCAAGGGACTTTGGTGGCAGGCAGTGCAATCTGAAAGGCTGGCTTCCCACCACCTAATTTCTAGTTGCGTCCTTCTGAAGAGACCTTAAAAACTGATGCCCCATGTAACGGAAGACTGGAAATGTTAAATAACCCTCCCTACACATTGCCCTGAGCTCCAGGGCTCAAAATAAGGGCGAAGTTGGGCGATATCTTCGCCCTGTTTCCAAAAACTTCGCCCTAAACTGTCCCAAAAGCGAAGTTCTAGTCGCCCTAAGTTTTGACAAGTGTATTTAACCCCTAAGGCGCCTCCTATGTATTACACACATTCAACGGTAAATACAGGTAACTCCCGATATATCCAGGTGTTTTAATCCGATAATTAGCTTAAACTGAGATCATCCATGCATATCATGGATTCATCAACCTGTTGACTGATGTAATTAAAAGCCATCTTGGTGAAAAACCTCGGATATTTGCCATAAAAAACGCCTGTACCGCAGTATATAATCGGGGGGGGGGGGGGGGGGTTATTGAACAAAATAGTAGATCGTTTTTTGTATGAAAATTTAATAAAATAACAAACCTCAAAGAATGTTGCCTTTTCACAAAGGAATCCATAAATAAAAGCATTTTCTGATAGAATGATTGCAAATGAGTAGTATCATCTCTAAAAATTGGGAGTCAGACACAGCAGCCATGTTTGTTCATGGTTGACAAGGGGGGTAACTCAAAAATAATGGTGCATATATTTTTTTAATTTATTTATTTATTTATTTATTTATTTTCATTTATTAGTTTTACTTCTTAATATGTTGTTAATCTTTACATAATTTTTTTTAAAAATAAAAATAATGTTTTAAAGAAAATTGTACATGTATTTCACATTTACATTGAAATCAAGACATTTAGTGATGTGATATGATCAATGCATTTTGCTTCAATGAAAAGAGCATAATTTAAATAGCTTTTATAAACAAAATAAAAAAAAAAGAAAAAAAGAAAAATTAAGTATAATAATTTTTTTAAATTATTTTCAGTATTGCTACACCAAGCTTATACATATAATTCTGCACATAGCAAAAAAAAAAAAAAAAAAAAAAAGATAATTATGAAGAAATTTATATTATGATTTATTTGGATTCAATAAGTAATATTACAATTTATGTAATATTCAAGTCTTCTGTAGGGATACTCCCATTTAAAGTCAAACATATTGGGAACATGCGTCGCCATGTAAATTTCACTCGCGGCGGAAAAACTTCTCCCTGTTTTGAAAAACTTCTCCCTAATCTTGGCTGAGGGAGAAGTCACTTCTCCCTGTTTCAAAATCTAATTTGAGCCCTGAGCTCACTACAAAAGTGAAAATTTCTGTCACTTCACCTATACCTGGTGGTATCTTAATAAAAGTGGAATGGATATACATGTAAGGGACATAAAACCCTATTTAGTCAATCAGTCCTAAGTTCTCATCTCACTGATGGAGCTTAGTGTGAGAAAGCTTGTCAGAACTAACCACCTCAATATAAGTGAAAGAATTTTGACTAGGACATACAAAAGTTATCTGTTATTATCCTTCCACTCACAAAAACATTTCCTATTTTAACCAGATCGTATATGGGGCTGGTACTCTACCACATTCACAATTTAAAATTTTATGGTTTTTTTACAGTCACCTTACCAATTTTCACAATTTTGGAAATTTCATTTTTAAAACCAGCATATTTGTAATTTTCTTGTTTTATAATTTTGGCCATTATGATGGTTATTTTCACAGTTGTAAGGGCTCTTGTCCCATTCATAAAAGAGTGATAGAGAGAGAGAGTCCTGTTAACACTATTTCCACATTGTGGGTTTAGCACGCCTTCTTAGCATTGGTATAGGGATGTGTTATATTACTAATGATGATTTCATAATCAGGAGAAGTTGATTAGTAGTGTGTTGAGGCCTCCTGGTTATGATATATGTTTTGCCAACCATTAGAGACCTATGACAAGTAAAAAGCCCTTTTTCTCTTGCGTTCAACGGGGATTGATCCCATAGCAGTGAGACATCTTGAGTTTGGAGACCAACACCATAACTGCTTGGCTATTCTGGCACTGAAACTGAGTCTACTTGGCCACTGTGGCCCCTAACCTGAGTTCATTTGGCCAATGTGGCCCTTAAACATTAGACAACTTGGCCACTGTTGCCTCTAAACTGAGTCCACTTGGCAACTGGGACCCCTAAACTTGGCATCAATGTCTAGTAAAGAGTTTTTGGCTAAAGTTTTTACATGGAAGTAGATCCTGATCCATAGAACAGTTCTGTAGGCACAAGATTACAGCATTTATTTTACGTTTTAGGTGGGTTGTATCTGAAGCTAGGAAAGATGGAGCAGAAGAATCTATAGCTAAATATGATGGTAAGATGTTACACATGGTTTCATATTGTCTGTCTCTGATAAACATGAAAGTAGAAAAGATTTATCCAGATTTGGTATGGAACATGCTTTGGATGGGATAACTTTTTTCAGAACTGTGATAGTGTAGCGGAGCAATGGACGTTTGCAACCCAGTCAAGATTGTTTTACTTTTATCAAGACTCTTGGTTCAGGGAGGTGGAGAAAACCAGAGTGCCTACAGTGATTTTTCCTACCTAAAATTACCACCAAATAAAGGTAGTTTCCCCTGGGGAAAATGACTAAATTTTCCAATTTGACCACTAAAACTCCCAAAGCAACAGTGATGTATGTAATAGCAAATGAAAGCTACTTGTCCTTACCCTCAAAATTTCAGATACTGCCACAATATGCCATTCTTGTAATGAGGATAATATAGCTATTGCAAGTATGTCATAATGAAGTTTGCTTTATTTCAGCACTTAAAATTTTCCCAATTTTACAGCAAAAAGTAGGTTGTTTTTTAAAATGTAACAAAATCACTGTGTCTTCATAGTGTCTCACCACTGCAATAGATCAGTTGTTAGAGTGCTCACTCCGTAAGTGGGAGGTCAGGGGTTCAAACCCAGACAGGGTCTGACCCAATACTTAAAAGTTGATTGTTCTTTCACTAAGCATGCAGCATTACGAAATGAAAGTCATGGTTCTTTCAGATGGTAACTTAAATTAAATGAGGTCCCATGTCATGGTAAGCATGGCGCGATAAAGAACCCTGCTGTATAATGCCATCAGCACAACACATAGGCAAAATTTTGCACCTTTGCCTATAGCTGGCGAGGTTTCAATATAAGAATTATTCTTGACTAGGATGTTAAACACATATACTTAAAACTTTTCATAGTGTCTGATAATGGAACATGCTTTCTGGGGCTACTTCATGTTCATTACCTCCCTACTAACATTTATGTTGAACAATAATGGACAGTGTTTACTGAACAAACTTCTGGAAAACGCTTGGTTTTATTATAAAAAAACTCAACTTGTGATTCCATATACCCAGTGGAAAGAAGTGTTTTTTTCTGCACAAACAAATTACAAGTTCCTGGGAAACGCATGGTTCAAGTATGAAAACCTCAACTTATATGATTCCATATTCCCAATGGAAAAGTTTTTTTTCCCCGCACAGACATTACAAACACTTTTCTGCACAAACATTACAGGGTATCACTAGTTTTCATGTATCAACATCCAAACTGGTTGACTTGGAAACAACTAGTAATGGATCAAAATCTTAAGTTATTTACAATTTACAATATACCTTATCTCTGTGTCTTGCTGTTGATGTTGTTGTTTGTTGTTGTACATGTGTACAAATATAATTTGAATTTGTAATTTTTTAGGGAAATGGTTGGTTGATGAACCTAAAGAAAGTGCAGTTGATGGCGACTTGGGACTTATTATGACAGTAAGCACAATATTACATAGCATTGTTGTTTCTGGAACCAGGTTCTTAGCAATCGAGTGGTTAAAGATCTGGGGCCAGTTGTTCGAAGCTTGATTAGTTAAATCAACTGATGAATCAAAACTAGAATTTTAAATAATTGCATTTATGTTGTTGTGAAATTAATGTTGAAAATGAAAATTGAATATTATTTCACCAAACTAAAGCATGTCATTAGAAAACTATCGAATTGATAATGTTATGTTGATTTTATTTAATGTTTTTAATTTCTGTTAATCAGTGATATAAACTAATCAAGCTTCAGACAACTGGGTCCAGATTTATGGGTCACGGTGCCTCTCGGTGCCCCTCACTGCCTTGGTTTGAATCCACCAAATCAGATGCTTGTGTGAGCAAATTTTGTTAATTCACTTGCCCAAAAGTTGGTGGGTTTTCTTCAAGTACTCCAGTTTCCCCCTCATTCTAGAACTAACCACCATGATATAAGTAAAATAATGTTAACTGATGTATAAAGCTATTCGGACCAATGAACAGGGTTCGTACAGGCCAGGAAAAGTCCTTAAATTTTGAGGTTTGACGTAAAAGACCCATAAAACAAATCTGACCTTAAAAAGCCCTTGAATTTGGCCAGTTTGGTGTCTGTATTTCGATATTAAGTAGTTGTGAATAGACTGAAATAAATAAATTAATTAATAAGTTACGTTGAAATGAGCAATTTAAAGGTATCTGGCCCTCCCAAACGCCCAATGTCAACCTCCACTTCAAGTGTTGTTACTATAGACACGTAAGTAATTGTTTTACTGATTTAATTGTTTTTGCATCAATATTTTGTTTGCTAAAATTGTCCTTCTGATTAGGCCTTAAATTTGCAAATAAGACCCAAAAAGTCCTTAACATTGGAGTCCAAATGTCTGCAAGAAGTTCTTAGAACCCTGAAAAAATACAAACGTTAGTTCAAGGTCAGTACTTAGTTCTAACTTTGTTATACCTTCTCTGCTATCCTTTTGTTGATTATGTTGAAAATTTAAGTCCAAATGGAAGTGTGGTGTGATTTTAACTGTGTGATTTACTTTTACAGACTAAAGCCAAACATCATGCAGTATCAGCCAAACTTGACAAAGCATTTGACTTTTCTGGAAAACCCTTCATTGTTCAGTAAGTACATCTAGACTGCCTAAATCATGCAGAACTTGAACAAATGTGAAGATTTCAACAAGATATACAACATTGTTTTGCCGTAAATCAGCTGAGAATATTTTGATGCCTCATTATTTGATCTTGTTTCAAATACTGTACTGTATAATATACTACTGTGGTAGCTCAGTTGGTAGAGTTCTCACTCTGTAAGTGGGAGGTTGTGGGTTTGAACTCCGGCCAGGTCTGACCCAAGACATGAAAGTGGGTAGTGACTGTTCTTTCACCAAGCACTTCACATTATGAAATGAAAGTCACAGTTCTTTCTGATGGGAACTTAAAATAAATGAGGTACCGCAGGGAGTTATCAAGGGCCTATTTAGGGCCGAAATTCGGCCCCATTCCCAATGGAAAAAACCTTGATTTTTTCCCAAAATGCGCTGAGAAAATTCCCAATTAGAAAATTGTGTTGTTTTTAAAAGAAAACAAAAGTAAATTTTGTGAAAGCCCCCCAATCAGCAAAATCAAGTAAACGATTCTAGATTATTTTAAAACAACATCTGCAAAGCAAGATGAAAATACCGCTTCTACATCAAAGGCTTCCGAGGTCGTGAGTAAACCGACTTCTGACATGATGTCTAAGTTTTCCCAAAATGAGCAAAAAGTTGATAGTTTTTCCCAATTTTTAGTTTAGGGCCTTTTCCCATAAGGCCCTGATAAATCCCTGTACCGTGTCAGGGTTGGCTTGGCACGCTAAAGAACCCTGCTGTATTATGCCATCAGCGCAATGCACAGGCATAATTTCTGCACTTTCGTCTACAGCTGGCGATGTCTCAATATAAATGAAATATTCTTGATTGGGACTTAAACACCATTACTCGAACTCAACTCAAATACTGTAGAAGAAGAAACATTTGTGTGAAAAAAATATTTGCAATTTTCATTGTTACTCTTGTATTACAAAATACATGTACATGAATTCTATTTCCTTTAGTACACTTTCACTACAGTAAAATCCATGAAAAAATTTTTAACGGAAAATTGTTAAGAAGATCAAAACTACAAAAGTTTCCTACCACTTACATGTATGTTTCTTCTTGTACGGTATGAAGAATTTATGCTGCTTAAAACCCAAGAACCAGGAAATACGTGTACATATACACACATTCCTTTACCTTGTAGATGTCATACACCTGGACCCAGTTGTTCGAAGCTTGATTAGTTTAATCACTGATTAACTGAAATTAAAACATCAAATAAAAACAACACAACATAACATTACCAAATCATTAGTTTTCTAATGATGTGTTTTAGTTTGATGATATAATATTCAATTCCAACATTTTCAACATTAATTTCAGAACATAAATGGAATTATGCAAAATTATAATTTTGACTAATCAGCTGATTAATCAAGCTTCGAACAATTGGTCCCAGAATGCTGAATCCAGTATCTTAAAAACACTATGGTAGACTCGGGGTAGCTCAGTTGGAAGAGTGCTCGCTCCGTATGTTGGAGGTTGTGGGTTTGAACCCCGACCAGGGTCTTGACTAATACTTGAAAAAAGGTAGTGACTGTTCTCTCCCAAAGCACTCAGCATTTAGATATGAAAGACACAGAATACTTTAAGAGACCTTAAAAAACTGATGCCCTGTTTCATGACAGGGAACCCTCCCTGCGCATTGGCCTGGGCGCACTGCAAAGTTCTGTCACTTCACCAATAGCTGTTGATGTCCTGATATAAGTAAATTATTCTCGATAGGGACATTCAATCAATCAACGGTATCTTAAAAATGACATTTCTATTTTTAGGTATGATGTAAGATTTCAGAATGGAATAGATTGTGGAGGGGCTTATGTTAAATTACTGTCACAAGAAAGCAAGTTGGATCTGGTAAGAAACAAGCTGTCATTTCTAAACTGTGACACTATATTTTTTGTTTTGTGAAAAGTTAAAAGAGATCAACTTTTGTTTACCAATAAAAAATTCAAATATTGTCATAACTCAACATTTTTGCAATCAGTGCAATCATATCTAGATGTTGGTATGCTATACATAATACCAGGACTTTTAATTTTAAATAAGTGCAAATTTTCTCAATCTAAAGGTAAAAAGTAGTTTTGAATAAATGTAATAAAATTACTGCACTCTTGATGTTTTAAATCTTAATTTGACATTTAACACAACAGAGATATATAGTCTGTCTGAACATTCATATTTATACCCCCGTACCCCCGCAAACAAAGTTTAAGGGGTATATAGGAATCACCCTGTCTGGTTGTCTGTCCCAATATCGTGTCCACTCTATATCGTCCATGTCTATGGATGGATTTTGATCAAACTTGACACAAATGTAAACCAACATGAGACCATGTGTCACATACCAAATTTATGTGCATAAGTCAAAAGATTAAGGTCAGGAGGTCAATATTCAGGGGTGGGGGTATTTAGCCCGCAAGAGATGGTTCTAGTTATAAATCAGAAAGATGTAATTACCCAATAGGTTACATCTCTAATCAAATTACTACAAAAATTTATTTTTCCATACAGCAGAAAAATGGGATATAAAATTAAAACACAGTATATTTTTCGGTTAGGTCTCCTAGATAAAAATTTAATTTTGAAAATTGTAGTGAGAAAGAATTCATGAAATTTTTATGTTTTAGTATGATAGTATAGCTGCTGAATTAATCATAATGGTTACTGACAAAGATGCTTGAGGTTTTTCAAGCAATAAATTGGCATCCCGTTTAGAAGGAGACCTTGTGCTTGATTGCTTTATGCCATTGGAACTCATAAGCATACAAGCTAAGGACTTGAGGCTTTTAACCAACTCGGAAAAAAGAAAAAAGACAAAATGTTGACACAATCATTTTAAACCACACATTGACTATTCACTTTGTATTTCAGAAAAACTTCCATGATAAAACCCCTTACACAGTGATGTTTGGACCAGATAAATGCGGAATGGACCACAAAGTAAGTTTTGAGTGTGGAAATTAAAGTGCTTTTCTTAAAACGTATCAGTCTGTCAATATATGTGACACTGTGCTTGGGATAAATTAGCTATAGTGACAATATGAATTCATACTTCTTTATCCATAAAAAAGAGATTGACGTTACAGTGTAACCTGTCTAAACTGAACACTCAACATCTTGTTGTGAGCTTGTGGAATGTTTTCAGTATATTTTTAAGGTATCAGTGATATTGTTTGCCTAAAGTCACTACCAAATAAAGGTAGTTTCCCCTGGGGAAAAATGACTAAATTTTCCCAATTTGACGTCTAAATTTCCCAAAGCAACAGTGATATAGTAGCAAAATAACTCTAGTTGACCTTGCCCACAAAATGTTATTATCACAATATAATATCTTTGCAATGAGGATCCTAAGTTATTATTAGCATGTTTTGGATGTAGTTTACTGTATTTTAAAACTTCAAATTTTTTCCCAATATACAAGGCAAAAAGTAGTTTCAAAAAATGTAACAAAATCATTGCACCTCATTGGAAATAGTGTGTCTTGGAAAGTAGAGTGAATGGAATACATGTTTACCTGTTTTATTATGAGATAGCAATCATCATACATGTAATGGATCTCTTTACTTATAGAAATCATGAATTAAAATACCACAAGATTGCTTAACATGTCACAGTATTCATTAACATAACCTGAACAGTCTTTCTTAGTAATGGGACACATGTCCAAAGTCACATAGAGCTATTATGTAACTTATGTCAGATCTGATAATTTTTTTTAGCAACCAATACAGATTCTTTACTTTCAATATTGATGGATGGGTTACTTGGTCATGTTATTAAATGAGAAATAGAGGGTGGATTTGTTGCTGATGAATACAAAACACTGTCTTTATTGACCACTTATCATTGGTATTTTCTGGCTTATAAAATATTTGCAACTACATCATAGATTTATTAACAAAAAAATACTGTAAACATATTTACTTTCACGGTGAACTAATTTCTGCTTTTTTCACAGTGGTCTGTTTTTCCGCAAAACTTAATACTGAGTGAAAATTACATTAATGCTTATTGTGTTATAGTGCAGATTTAAAAAACCTAAAATTTAATTATGCAGATATGTCTTAATTTCATATACCGTACTTCAAAATTGAATACACTCAAAATTAAATATGTTCACAGTAGATATTCTACAAATTTTCAAATCACACCCACTTTATTCACTCAAAAACAATAAATATGCCTTATTAAAGTATACAAATATGCATGTACATTGATAAGGATTTATCACAATAAATGTCAAAAAAAAATTTCTTATGAATTGACAATGTTTTTATTTCTATTTTAGTTACATTTCATCTTTAGACACAAAAATCCTAAGACAGGATCTATAGAGGTAAGTTATATTATGTTCATTACTGTAACGTGTAAATGCCACTGTGGTAGCTCAGTCGGTAGAGTGCTCGCATTACATGTATATGGAATATATAATTCTTGCGAAAATTAACAGAGGCAAAAATTTCCTGATTTACAATTTTAGCAGTAACAGTCAAAATAAAATTCTGTATGTGTTTCTATGAATAAAATGTAGTGTCTATAAGTTCTTCATGTGGACCCTATATCTTCCAAATCTATAGATGGATTCTGATCAAACTTGGCTCAAATGTAAATTAACACACACACAAGACAATGTTTTGTATACCAACTTTAGGTCCATAGGTCAAGGGTCATGGCCTGATGACAAAACCTATACAGAAGGTCAAAGTCATCTCCACTGACAGTTTTAGTTCTCATCATTATTGTACATTTATTTTGAATTTTAGGAGAAACATGCCAAAAAGCAAACTGGAAGTCTAGAGAGTTATTTCTCTGATAAGAAGACACATTTATACACTCTAAGTAAGTATATCAGTTCTTTACCTACCAATCAACTGCAGTAGCTCTGTTGGTAGAGTGTTCACTCTGTATGTAGGAGGTTGTGGGTTCAAACCCAGACTGGGTCTGACCCAACACATTCTCTCTCTCTTTCTCCCCCCTCTCTCTCTCTCTCTCTCTCTCTCTCTCTCTCTCTCTCTCTCTCTCTCTCTCTCTCTCTCTCTCTTTCTCTCTTCTTCTTCTCTTCTCTCTTTCTCTTCTCTTCTCTTCTCTTCTTTCTCTTCTCTTCTCTTCTCCTCTCTCTCTCTCTCTCTCTCTCTCTCTCTCTCTCTCTCTCTCTCTCTCTCTCTCTCTCTCTCCTCTTTCTCTCTCTCTTTTTTTTTTCAGAACCAGGTCTTGGAGGACAATAAGTCGTATGAGTTGCTTTATTTATTATTATTTTTAAAGAGGTTCGCCACTCTACAATGTGATACCACCTAATGTTTGTGGAAAACAATTATTATTTATTGAAGATGGAATTATATCAGATCGTGTTTCCTGTAGTAAAATGATGTTATTACCTGATTTTGTGACATAAACATTTTTCTCATTGTTTCTTATTTGTACTTACAGTTGTGAATCCAGATAACAGTTTTGAAATGTTGATAGACAATACAGTTGTTAATGAAGGAAGCTTACTAGAGGATGTTAAGTATGTCAAAGTTATTTCTATACATACATATACACACAGTCAGACCTATAACTTTTCAGTCAGATCTGTAACTTCTCAGGCAGACCTGTAATTTTTCAGTCAGATGTGTAACTTTTCAGTCAGATGTGTAACTTTTCAGTCAGATGTGTAACTTTTCAGTCAGATGTGTAATTTTTCAGTCAAACCTGTAACTTTTCAGTCAAACCTGTAACTTGTCAGTCAGACCTGTAACTTGTCAGTCAAACCTGTAACTTGTCAGTCAAACCTGTAACTTGTCAGTCAAACCTGTAACTTGTCAGTCAAACCTGTAACTTTCCAGTCAAATCTGTAACTTTTCAGTCAAACCTGTAACTTTTCTGTCAGACCTGTAACTTTTCAGTCAGACCTGTAACTTTTCAGTCAGATCTGTAACTTTTCAGTCACACCTGTAACTTTTCAGTCAAACCTGTAACTTTTCTGTCAGATCTGTAACTTTTCAGTCAGACCTGTAACTTTTCAGTCAGACCTGTAACTTTTCAGTCACACCTGTAACTTTTCAGTCAAACCTGTAACTTTTCAGTCAGACCTGTAACTTTTCAGTCAGACCTGTAACTTTTCAGTCAGAGTCAGACCTGTAACTTTTCAGTCAGACCTGTAACTTTTCAGTCAGATCTGTAACTTTTCAGTCACACCTGTAACTTTTCAGTCAAACCTGTAACTTTTCAGTCAGATCTGTAACTTTTCAGTCAGACCTGTAACTTTTCAGTCAGATCTGTAACTTTTCAGTCAGACCTGTAACTTTTCAGTCAGATCTGTAACTTTTCAGTCAAACCTGTAACTTTTCAGTCAGATCTGTAACTTTTCAGTCAGACCTATAACTTTTCAGTCAGATCTGTAACTTTTCAGTCAAACTTGTAACTTTTCAGTCAGATGTGTAATTTTTCAGTCAAACCTGTAATTTTTCAGTCAAACCTGTAACTTTTCAGTCAGATCTGTAACTTTTCAGTCACACCTGTAACTTGTCAGTCAAACCTGTAACTTTTCAGTCAAACTTGTAACTTTTCAGTCAGATGTGTAATTTTTCAGTCAGACATATAACTTGTCAGTCAAACCTGTAACTTTTCAGTCAAACCTGTAACTTGTCAGTCAGACCTGTAACTTGTCAGTCAAACCTGTAACTTGTCAGTCAAACCTGTAACTTGTCAGTCAAACCTGTAACTTTCCAGTCAAATCTGTAACTTTTCAGTCAAACCTGTAACTTTTCTGTCAGACCTGTAACTTTTCAGTCAGACCTGTAACTTTTCAGTCAGATCTGTAACTTTTCAGTCACACCTGTAACTTTTCAGTCAAACCTGTAACTTTTCTGTCAGATCTGTAACTTTTCAGTCAGACCTGTAACTTTTCAGTCAGACCTGTAACTTTTCAGTCACACCTGTAACTTTTCAGTCAAACCTGTAACTTTTCAGTCAGACCTGTAACTTTTCAGTCAGACCTGTAACTTTTCAGTCAGAGTCAGACCTGTAACTTTTCAGTCAGACCTGTAACTTTTCAGTCAGATCTGTAACTTTTCAGTCACACCTGTAACTTTTCAGTCAAACCTGTAACTTTTCAGTCAGATCTGTAACTTTTCAGTCAGACCTGTAACTTTTCAGTCAGATCTGTAACTTTTCAGTCAGACCTGTAACTTTTCAGTCAGATCTGTAACTTTTCAGTCACACCTGTAACTTTTCAGTCAGATCTGTAACTTTTCAGTCAGACCTATAACTTTTCAGTCAGATCTGTAACTTTTCAGTCAAACTTGTAACTTTTCAGTCAGATGTGTAATTTTTCAGTCAAACCTGTAATTTTTCAGTCAAACCTGTAACTTTTCAGTCAGATCTGTAACTTTTCACTTGTCAGTCAAACCTGTAACTTTTCAGTCAAACTTGTAACTTTTCAGTCAGATGTGTAATTTTTCAGTCAGACATATAACTTGTCAGTCAAACCTGTAACTTTTCAGTCAAACTTGTAACTTTTTAGTCAGATCTGTAACTTTTCAGTCAGACCTGTAACTTTTCGATCAAACCATTAACTTTTCAGTCATACCTAATTTAGATGCATAGGTCAAAGTTGATGATGACCCAATGACAAAGCTTATGATTTCATTCTGTAATAATATATTTCTTGATTTTTTTAGTCCACCTGTCAATCCACCAAAAGAAATTGATGATCCAAATGATAAAAAACCAGCTGATTGGGATGAGAGAGAAAAGTAAGTACATCATAATTTGTCTAAAACAGACCCCAAATTAGATAAGATGTTCTTTAACTTGATTTTCACAGAGTTTATTTTACAAAAATGTTCTTTTTTAGGGAAATAAGAATTTTTAATCTGTATAGTGCACCTTCCTGTTATGAATAGGTTCTAGATCAAGGAAACTCGCACTTTGACTAAGTGGTGAAAGTGAACGCTTACGGTGTCTCATCACAAAAGTTTAAATCCCACACGCTTACGGTGTCTCATCACAAAGGTTTAAATCCCACTTGACCAGTTTCTGGTATGAAACAGTTTGCTAGTTTGCTTGCCAAAGATTGGTTTTCCACGGAACCCTCACTTTTTCCTTAATCTCTAAACTGACTGTCTCCATATTTATAAGTGAAATGAGCTTGACTAGGACTGAAAACACCATTACCGTATATTTCCGTAGATACGTCGCAACTTTTTCACTAAATTTTAATATTTTAAAATGCAATGCGACTTAACTAGCCGACATTAAAATATTTTGATAATCTGTCTCGAATTTTCAAGGCATTTTAGAAGATCGACAAACCGGAAGTTACGGTAATTTTCTAGTTGAAAGTAAATTTTGCTCTTTATTATATTATTGTATAATATATTATATTATATGTGATATTTTTTATTATTAAATTTGACCAATAAAGTCTTTGAAATAAACAAATAATTGATTAATTAAGGTAAGTATGAGTCTCACTTTCAAGTTGTCACGTGTAACAGAATAGCCGTCGGCAAAGAAGTAATTACCTGGTCACCTGTAATTAACTTTAAATAATCAAGTCTTCCCGGTAACACCTCGCGTGTGTCTTGTTTGTTTAATGATTGAAGCCATTCCCGATAACTTATCCTTTGATATAATTGTCCATGTTTACCGGTACCTATGTTTATATATTGAAGAAGAAAGCGCCGCCATTACAAACACTAATTATATATTCCTATGTCAGAGGTCATACGGCAGTTTCGTATCTGTCGGTTTTAAGTAAAAAGTGTCAGGATTCGACAATCGCTGATCGGATATTAAAAAAAATTATGAAAATTTAATTTGCAATTCTAACGACATGTTTAGATTTTAAACGCAACAAAAAATGTTTACAAATTATTCTTTCACAAAAGTTCAAACAACCGGAGGTCGTCCTAGTTATTGACCAATACTCTCGAATGGAAAACCACATGTCATTCTGAACAATATAAAATGGCGATATTTACCCCCCGGTAAGCAATAGAGCGTCAACTTTAACATAATATCGACAGTCCAGTATTGTAAAATCTGAAACATGAGTTTAATAACGCTATAAGCGACCCCCTTGTTTAAACAAATTATGCAATACATATCGCAACCTTTGCGCATGATCAAACTTTGACTTCCTTTGTCGGTGACAACAACATGTGAATTAACCGATCTCATGATCGGGAGCCAAAAAGTACATGTTATATTCAAGCAATCTTCATCGTTTGTATCCATACATGTAAAAAATAATATCTACATACTTGTTTAATTTACACAAGCTATTCAAACAATATTTATTAAGAAGAAAAATAATAAATAACACCGGTAAAAGCTTTTGTTTCTTTATTCATGGAATTGAAAATTAATGGTTCTTGCCGAGCAAATCTTCAATGTTCTCTGGCAAATTTTTGGCTGCGACGTATGTAGACGACCTTTAGAAAATACTGGGCTTGCTGGCCTGGGGTGGGGGGTGCGACGTATCTACTGGGGCGACGTATATACGGAAATATACGGTACTTGACTCCACTTTGTTCTGAATCATTTCATCTGGTTCCATGGTTCGTACAGGCCTGGAAAAGTCCTTAAATTTTGAGGTTTACCCTATAAAGACCCTTAAAGCAAGTCTGAGCCTAAAAAGCCCTTGAATTTATCCTTAAGGTCCAAAAAAGTCCTTGAATTTTGCCAATTAGGTGTTGATATTAAGTGGTTGTAAACAGAATGATCGAAATAAATAAATAAGTTGCAATGGAATGAGCGATTTAAAGGTACCTGGCCCTCCCGAACACCCAAAATCAACCCCCACTTCAAGTGTCATTACATGTAAGTGTTTTAATTGTCTTTTCACCAATGTTTTTCTTATAAAATTGTCCCTCTAATTAGGCCTTAAATTTGCAAATGAGACCCTGAAAAGACCATAAAAAGTCCTTAAATTTGGAGTCCAAATGTCTATACGAAGCCCGGGTTCACCAATGCATGGGTGAATCATCCCAGCACTTCATAACTTGTGGCATTTTTCTCTGTCATCAAACTAGGACTTTCATATTTGACACACATATTTCTTAAAGTAAGGCGTTTAATTGCTTCTTAAATCTTTGACCTCTTGCCCTTGACCTACAATCTACATGTACTTTCAACTAAATGAATGATCGCTTAAGAGGAATGTGTTTCACAGTTCCATTTTTAGCTCACCTGGCCAAAGGCCATGTGAGCTTATGGCATGGCGAGGCGTGCGTGCGTGCGTCCGTGCGTGCGTGCGTGCGTCAGTAAACTTTAATCTTCTCCTCTGAAACTACTGGGCCAACTGAAACCAAATTTGCCATGGAAGGTCCTTGACAGAGTCTAACTATAGTTTGTTCAAATCATGGCGATCGAATATCCAAGATGGCCGCTGTTACTAAAAATAGACAAAACCTTAAAAAATCTTCTTCTCTTGAACCACTCATTGGAGGCAAAAACTGATGTGATATTTGGATTCTACATAGTCTTAACCTTTAAATTTGTTCATTTCATGAAATTTGGTTTAAAAATAGGTTACGCGTTTTTGCGTTTAATTTTGCAAAAATCGTAAAATGTTTTTAAATTGTTATAACTTGACTATATGACCAGATAATGACATGGGGTTTTCAGTTTTGACATATTCTTGTAATTACCTTCAAAATGGTGTCAAGGTCAATAATGAAGGTCATGACCTAATTTTTTACCTTTCTAATATTATTTATTATCTCGAAAACTATAAACTTTTTATATAGGCATGTATATTAGAATATTGTTGGTATTCATGTAACGATTATTTTGATATATAGATTAAGGTCATTGGTTCAAAGGTCAAGGTCACAGATACGAAAGAATACCAAGATGGTTCATTATCTTGAAAACTATGAACTTTTTGTATAAGCATGTATATTAGAATGTTGTAGGCATTGATACAACGATCATTTTGATGTATAGAAAAAGGTCATGGGTCCAAAGGTCAAGGTCACAGTAGCAAAACAATACCAAGATCGTTAATTATCTTGAAAACTATAAACTTTTTGTATAGGCATGTATATTGGAATGTTGTTAGTATTGATGTAACGATCATTTTGATATATAGATTAAGGTCATTGGTTCAAAGGTCAAGGTCACAGATGCGAAAGAATACTGAAATGGTTCATTATCTTGAAAACTATGAACTTTTTGTATAAGCATGTATATTAGAATGTTGTAGGTATTGATACAATGATCATTTTGATGTATAGAAAAAGGTCATGGATCTAAAGGTCAAGGTCACAGAAGCAAAACAATACCAAGATCGTTAATTATCTTGAAAACTATAAACTTTTTGAATAGGCATGTATATTGGGATGTTGTTGGTATTCATGTAACAATTATTTTGATATATAGATTAAGGTCATTGGTTCAAAGGTCAAGGTCACAGATGCGAAAGAAAACTGAAATGGTTCATTATCCTGAAAACTATGAACTTTTTGTATAAGCATGTATATTAGAATGTTGTAGGTATTGATACAACAATCATTTTGATGTATAGAAAAAGGTCATGAGTCCAAAGGTCAAGGTCACAGTAGCAAAACAATACCAATATCGTTAATTATCTTGAAAACTATAAACTTTTTGTATAGGCATGTATATTGGAATGTTGTTAGTATTGATGTAACGATCATTATGATATATAAATTAAGGTCATTGGTTCAAAGGTCAAGGTCACAGATACGAAAGAATACCAAGATGGTTCATTATCTTGAAAACTATGAACTTTTTGTATAAGCATGTATATTAGAATGTTGTAGGCATTGATACAACGATCATTTTGATGTATAGAAAAAGGTCATGGGTCAAAGGTCAAGGTCACAGTAGCAAAACAATACCAAGATCGTTAATTATCTTGAAAACTATAAACTTTTTGTATAGGCATGTATATTGGAATGTTGTTAGTATTGATGTAACGATCATTTTGATATATAGATTAAGGTCATTGGTTCAAAGGTCAAGGTCACAGATGCGAAAGAATACTGAAATGGTTCATTATCTTGAAAACTATGAACTTTTTGTATAAGCATGTATATTAGAATGTTGTAGGTATTGATACAATGATCATTTTGATGTATAGAAAAAGGTCATGGATCTAAAGGTCAAGGTCACAGAAGCAAAACAATACCAAGATCGTTAATTATCTTGAAAACTATAAACTTTTTGAATAGGCATGTATATTGGGATGTTGTTGGTATTCATGTAACAATTATTTTGATATATAGATTAAGGTCATTGGTTCAAAGGTCAAGGTCACAGATGCGAAAGAAAACTGAAATGGTTCATTATCCTGAAAACTATGAACTTTTTGTATAAGCATGTATATTAGAATGTTGTAGGTATTGATACAACAATCATTTTGATGTATAGAAAAAGGTCATGAGTCCAAAGGTCAAGGTCACAGTAGCCAAACAATACCAATATCGTTAATTATCTTGAAAACTATAAACTTTTTGTATAGGCATGTATATTGGAATGTTGTTAGTATTGATGTAACGATCATTATGATATATAAATTAAGGTCATTGGTTCAAAGGTCAAGGTCACAGATGCGAAAGAATACTGAAATGGTTCATTATCTTGAAAACTATGAACTTTTTGTATAAGCATGTGTATTAGAATGTTGTAGGTATTGATACAACGATCATTTTGATGTATAGAAAAAGGTCATGAGTCCAAAGGTCAAGGTCACAGTAGCAAAACAATACCAATATCGTTAATTATCTTGAAAACTATAAACTTTTTGTATAGGCATGTATATTGGAATGTTGTTAGTATTGATGTAACGATCATTATGATATATAAATTAAGGTCATTGGTTCAAAGGTCAAGGTCACAGATACGAAAGAATACCAAGATGGTTCATTATCTTGAAAACTATGAACTTTTTGTATAAGCATGTATATTAGAATGTTGTAGGCATTGATACAACGATCATTTTGATGTATAGAAAAAGGTCATGGGTCCAAAGGTCAAGGTCACATTAGCAAAACAATACCAAAATCGTTAATTATCTCGAAAACTATAAACTTTTTATATAGACATTTATATTAGAATATTGTAGGTATTAATACAACGATCTTTTTGATGTATAGAAAAAGGTCATGGGTCCAAAGGTCAAGGTCACGGTTGCAAAACAATACCAAAAAGATTCATTATCTCGAAAACTATGAACTTTTGTATAGGCATGTATATTAGAATATTGTTGGTATTGATGCAATCATCATTTTGATATATAGATTATGGTCATTGGTTCAAAGGTCAAGGTCACAGATGCCAGTAGCAAGTTTCATAAATATCTAAATATCCACATCAGAGTTATTGCTCCTTAAATGTAGTATTTATTGTGTTTTTGTGCTGTTAACGGCCCAGGTGAGCGGTACAGGCCCTATTGGGCCTCTTGTTTTAAAAAAAAACCTGACTCGTGTTTTGTTTTTATTTTCAGAATTCAAGATCCGGATGCCACAAAACCTGATGATTGGTAAGTTTTTCTGCTTAAATTATAAAACTAAATATGATTCAAGTTGTTTTTTTCCTATCATTTTAACATGTTTAACACTTTTAAAGAGGCATCTGTCCAGCATTTTGAATGGAACATTTCTCTGTAATAGAAATCGCTGAAGCTGGTTCTGAACAGGAAAATATTCATCCTCCATTGAGATATCCCTCTCATACTGTTAACTGGTGTTGGATTCTATTAATATAACATCATTTACCATACATACATAGACGTTTTTTGGCTTGCTCTCATTTAAATTAAAAGAATACTGAGGGGGATATTGTAACCACACTAGTAAAGTATTCCGTATAAAATTTTATTGAAATGTATCACACTTTTTTTTCCAGGGATGAATCCCAACCAGAAAAGATAACAGACACAGATGCCACAAAACCAGAAGGATGGTTAGATGATGAAACTGAGCTCACCCCTGATCCAGATGCAGAAAAACCAAGCGATTGGTAATGATTAAAATATTTTGAATTCTCAAAGGTTTAGTCGCAAAAGTTAGTCAAAAATGTTAAGTCGCAAAAGTTTAGTCCTAATACAAATTGAAAATCACTGTTAAGATTTGCACCAACCTCTCCGGGAGTTTCGAGATCAAGAATTTGATTTGTCATCATATACAGAATTATAAAAATATATTATAAACATATCTTTGTGTATAAATGGAAGAATATTATTGACAGTCTAAAATCAGAAACATTGAAGTAAACACCCCTTAACGTAACTAGTAAAAAAAAATTATATGGATAGTCTTCTGCTGCCAGGTCAACATTTATTCTCTCTACTGATAGCCTACCACATGACACTACAAATGCTTAAAACTGTTTTGCTACCAAATGAACAAGGTTTCAAAATTATGCTTTGTAATGAAAGGTCCAGGACCTTTTGAAAGTCCAATATCATCATTGAAATGTTCATATGCAACTTTGTTATTTTGTAGAAAAAATATAGCATTATCCTGGTAAAAATGGCAGGTCCATCGAACTTTTACAGTTTTGTTTCAAGGGTCCCAATGTAAAATCAATCGGTCCTGGACCTAACCCTGGGGAATTTTGAACCCCTGATGAACATGTGTATCCTCTGCTGATAGCCTATCACATGGACATATGTGTCTCTACCAGCACTCTGTCACAGGGACTCTTGGTTACAAGACTGAAAGATACTTAAAATCTTTTTGTAAAGTAAACAGTCAGAGTGATCTTCAAAAACAACACCTTAAATTCCCGAATTTCTTGAAAATTAACCAAATTATTACAGTTTGAAATTTGCCTGATTTCTGTTGTGAAATTGGGGCCAGAAACTTGAATCTTGATGATCCCATTTGCCTGTTTAAACTAATATCAATCCAGTATAGTTAAACAACTACCTGTCTGCTTTGACCTTTTATTAGGAATATTCATATTGGAGTATGCATCCAATATGGTAAATATAGTTAGTGTTAGGACTCGCAGTTGTTACATAAACAAGACTTAATTTTGCCGTTATATACTTGTGGTTTCTATAGATACATCAGTGTACTTGTCCATAATAAATACGGGTGTATTTAAATTTAAAGTCAAGCACACAGGTCAACGTAGTTTGCCTATACCAAAATTTTCTTCAGCATGGTTATTTTGGAACATAAATGCTCTATTCTTAAATCTATATTTGGTATGGAGGGGCATTTTGTTCTATGAACACCTTGTTAGTACATGTAATTATGATTATTTTATTTTTTTGTGCGACAGGGATGATGATATGGACGGTGAATGGGAAGCTCCACTTGTTAGTAAGTACACATGTTTTTCTGAATACCTAAAATCTAAGTATCACTCTATATGAACCTCTTTTCCACGACTGATATTATATCTCAATGTCATGTTCAAAATAAGATTTTTTTTGGTGCACAGTAGCTTATCCTGTATTAAGACAGTTCTTGATTCATTTTCTATAAATGCCACTATGGTAGCTCAATAGGTCAAATCCAAGGTCTCTCATCGCTGCGAGTTTGAGTCCTGCTCAGACCACATGTGGGGAAAGTGAATTTTCCTTGTCGTTGGCCTTTACTGGTTAACCTGGTATCAGTATAATGGACTGGAGGAGTGGTACACTTGTCTGCGGCAGGACTTGGTGAACTAGCACCTTAAAAGTGGCCCTGAGTGCCCGCTAGTACAAGGCAGACCATATAACACACTAGCACTTCACATACATACACAAACTTGCTCATAGATTAATCCATAGAGATTAATAAAATAATTCTCGTCGTGAATAGCTGAAAAATTGCTGATGTGACGTTAAGCAACATTTAGCCAACCAACTGTGGGTTTGGAAAAGAGGTTGTGACTGGGTTTTTTTGCACTCCGCATTTAGAAATGAAAGTAACTAGGTGTTTCAGAAGAGACCTTAAAAACAGATGTTCTGTATCACGACAGACATGATATGTTAAAGAACCCGCACAGCACATTGCCCTGAGCACACTGCAAAGGTAAAAAATTTTGCCACTTCACCTTTTAGCTAGTGATGTCTCAATACAAGTGAAATATCTTGACTGGGATGTTATATTGGTACTTTCTTTGACCACTTACATCTCTGTGTTTGGGATAGTAAGTTACCTGCATCTGATAATGCCACAGGTAATCTCCCTTGTTAATATTCTAACCAGTCGGAAATTCTCAAAATTTAAATGGTTCCTATTACAACTCCTAAAAAATTCACAAAGTTTTTGTATTATAGGTGCAACAGACCTTTAGTTTGAAGTGGGTTAATTGTGTTTCATGCCTTAAATACCATAACTCTACTCAACTGCATAGGTCAAAGTGATCTGTTGTAGGTCTCGGAATATTTTCAGACTGGCTTTGGTTTCAATCCCTGTTGATTTCACACTTAATACAAAAGAACATTTTCTCTTACAGATAATCCTAAATGTAAAGATGCTCCTGGTTGCGGTAAATGGGAAGCTCCAATGATTGCTAATCCAGAATACAAGGGGAAATGGAAGCCACCCATGATTGACAATCCAAATTACAAGGTACAGTCCAACTTATGGTAGCAGGCACTTGCAAACAGCAACTACCTGTCTATAGCGACCATAATGAAATCTCTGACCATCTTTGTTCTTTATTTAACCTATATATAATGACCACTGTCCAACACTACCAGCGGTCATCAATTTATGATTAAAATCATTAATTTCTACCAAGTCACCTTTAGCTGGTGACATCTTGATATAAGTCAAATATTCTTCACTGTGATGTAAAACCCCATTGAATCAATTATTTTAACACCTCAAATAAATGTTTTATATAAAATTGTTGCTATAAGATGCAAATAAGTACATATGAGTTGAAGAATAAAAATTGTGAATTTAATCTGTTTTCACAGTTACTTCCTTATTTCACGGTAACATGCTTGTATTTGACAGGGTGTATGGAAGCCAAGAAGAATACCAAACCCAGAATATTTTGAAGATGAATTACCTTATAAAATGACTCCAATAGTGAGTATTGTTTTCAGACATATACCACTGCAGTGGCTCAGTTGGTAGAGTGCTCGCTCCGTAAGTGGAAGGACGTGGGTTCAAACCTCGACCAGGTCTGACCCAAGATTAAAAAGTGGGTAGTGACTGTTCTTTTGCCTAGCACTAGGCATTATGGAATGATAGTTATGGATGTGAACTTAAAATAAACAAGGTCCCATGTCACGATAGGCCATGCACGATAAAGAACCCTGGTTTATAATGCTAACAGCGAAACGCACGGTCAAAATTTGTGCACATTTGTCTTGATATAAGTGAAATATTCTTGACTGGGACTTTAAACACCATTACTCGACTCAGAGATTATAACAGTATGAATCAAGTACATGTACAATTGTCTCTTATAACTGATACCTATTAATGTAATAGAAGTATGGATCTGTTCTGTTTAAAATCCAGGCTCGCTTGCTAAGCCATAAATGGACCATGGAATAACCCATGAAAAGTACCGTATTAATGGTGCAAGTGAAAATTGGATTACCAGGCTGGTGTTTTAACTGGAAATAACATTATTTAGAAATATCAGTCAAAATTCTGATAAACCAGCATCGTACTTGAATACCCTTTGAATTTTGGTGTATGTTGTATGATTTTGAAGCTAAAATTATGACCGTTTTTCAGTTAAAACTAACAATTTAAAAAATCTGGTAATTTGCAGAAATTGGATTTGAAACTTTTATAATCTATGTATAAATAGTGAAATTTCAACTTCCTCCAATTCAATATGAGATAAGGGTAATGTTTTAATGCTTCCAAGAACAGAAAATGGATATGCAGTGTTGTACATTTGTTTAAAAGTAGTTCTCAAAGTCGTCGTCATGAAAGTAGCGATAATCTGGATCCTTACTATTGATTTTGTAAAACTTTCCATCAAAATTTATCCAAACTTACTCTTAGTTTCAGTAAACATTAGGCCAGTAATCACGTGTATTTAAGAAGTTAAAGATTTACTTGGTCATTAGCATATTTATCGTTTTATCTTTCTAAAAGTAAAAGCATTCTTGTCTAATATTGGATGATTTTATTTCTTGTTGCAGAATGCTCTTGGTTTGGAGTTATGGTCCATGAATGATGACATCGTATTTGATAACTTCATTATAACTGATGACCGAGCAGTAGCTGAAGCGTGGGCAGCAGACACATGGTCAATAAAATCTGAGTCCGAGAAAGCTAAAGCAAAAGCTTCCAGTGTAAGTATTCATCTGAACAGCCTTCACATTTTGATTTATTAATTAAATGTTATAATAGTATTCCTATAGGTTAAAATAAAACATTGAGCTGACTTTGATTTCATAAAGTCAGAGTTGTCTTGAAAGCTATCTCTATACATGGATATATCCATGTGCAATTATGTTATCAGAGGAATCTGAAAATGGGGCCCACCTAATTAAAAATGACAGGTCCATCAGACTTATCAGTATAAATATTGAGGGTTCCAATGTAAAATTAAAATAAAATCCTGGACCTTGGACTTTAGGAATTTTGAACTCTTATAAGGGGGAAATTTACCCCCATTCATTATCTGAAATAAGTTTAATTGCTTTGAATCCAAAAACTTCAATGTTTAAGAACTTATGAGAAAATTTACAAAATGTAACAAGTCCTTTGAAAAAGTACCTGGTTTCAGACCTGTGATCTGTACTAAATTTAGAACCCTGTCCCCTGCATTTAACAACCTCATTTTACCATTTGTCATCATTTATGGCAACATTTATTTTCTGATGTCAAATTTTGTAGGGAACATTTTATCTCCAGTTACAAAAGCAAAGAATTTAATTGAGACTTGCATTTCCTATAACATGACTCACACAGAATTGTGTATTACTGTGCTACTGTGGCCAAGTGAATGAAAGCAGAACAAAGTGCCTTTCACTGCCTAGGTTAAATCCTATTTGAACAGAACCGAGGGCAAAAAAAAATTGCCAGATCCTTGCTGAATATCTGTGGTTTTCTCCAGGCATACCTGTTTCCTCCACCATACTTGAAATGACTTTTGATATAAAGTGAAGAAAATCTTTTGATCGAAGTGTAAAACTCCATTACTCCAGTTTTAAACGGATAAGTCAGAGAGTAGAACTAACACACTGACACAGAAAATGCCCGAAGTCACATCCAGAATAATCCAGCAGATTAATAAAATTCTATTTTATCAAGAAAAGCTGAAGATACAGCATCAACATAACACACATGTAAATACTGTAAACAACTTTTATTCGTGGCTATTAATTTTCGCGATGTCACAATCAAAAGCAATTCCTGACAATAAATTTTCGCGATTTAATTAAATACACCTAAGAAATCATTAGAAAATCTGTATTATTCAAGGTTTCGCGACAATATACTTTTCCAGTTTTACTGTCCTAGCAAAATATGCGAAAGTAATGAGTAAAGTTGGTTTACTGTAATAAATTTATTGTTATGAACTGTATTGCTGTGGTTTACAGTGGTCATTCTTAAATGGGCCATTGACCCCTTATTTACAAAATACTACCCCATTGTTAAGGCCTTAGAAGGCCATGGATGCAAAACATTGTTATCATGTTGGTTTGCATTACAAGGTTTCCACAGTATAAGTGGAGTACCTATACAGTTATTGAAAAACAACTATGCTTACGGCAGTTTTATTGCTATGAAAAATGCAAATAAAAATGTGGCAATTTTTATACAGTAAAACCTTGATTCATTACCACCATTTGTTCAGTTAAATTTTGGTTTTATAAAGGTGTTTGGCGATATATTGGGTTAGGTGGATAAAGAAAAACATAAACAAAAAGGATTTTGGGACTTCAAAATAGTGTGGCGATAGGTGAGGTGTTAAAGTTATTGAGGGGCATTATAACGAGGTTTTACTGTATTTTATATAAAACTAGATAAACACATTAATGTGAAAACAATAAGTTTGGCAATTTCATGTACCCTGTTCTATAAACATGTATTTATATATCAACATTTCAGAGAAGTGTTGTTGATGCCGTTTTAGATGTAACAAAAGGTCGTCCTTGGCTATGGGCAGTATTCCTTGTTGTGGTAGTACTGCCAATAGTTCTAATAATAGCATACTGCTGTATGTCCTCGTCCAAGGTAAGAATGCAGCAGTCGATGATTTAAACCCATTGTGATTGGTCAATTCTATTCTGCATACTCGGAACACTACTTACTAATGACGTTTTTGGACTTTTAGAAAGCAAATATTAAAATGAAAAAAATTATTTTTATTTTGATTTTAATCAGAGTATAGAGTAAAATCTTTATTCAATTTAATTATGATGTAAATTCAAGAAAGGAAATTTTGTTAATTTTGGTTATTTGAAGTATGGAGTTTGCAGAGTAGCAAAACCAAACTATATGGGAGTCATATCAATTGTTGTTCAAATCTGCATTTATGAAATGCTTTGTCAGATAATGCAAAATTCGAAAGATGACACCTGTAGTTAAATGCAGTTTTATTACAGTGAAAAATGCTGGTGGTCGAACATTCAAATCAAACTCAAATTGCCTGCCTTTCAGGGCAGTTTTATAACAGTGATGATTTGTTTCTGGTGGTCAGGTGTTCAAAACAAACTCAAATTTTGCAGATTTCTGCCTTTTCCCAGAAACAAGCTCAACTTGGGATTAAAACTTGAGCATTGTTTCATCTTTGACAAAACTTTTTTTGAAGAAAAATTGTTTTTAACGCGAAGATTTTGAATTTTGCATTATTTCTGGTAAAGTATTACATAATTGCAGATTGTTGAAATAGATGTCTTCAGCACCGGTTAATGTGATCGCAGTTTCTGTCATTTTTGATCGGATTTCTAAGTTTCTGAAAATTTGAAATTTTTAGTCAAGGAAGCCAAATTTTAAAAATTTTGGAAAATATAACGAGAAGTCTTTTTTAAAAAGATTTTTAAATATTTACTAAAATTGATTACTTCTAGAAAGAATTTAGTAGCCAATGGCAATTTGGGCTACCAGAAATGAAAACATTTAAATCCAACTTTTAACAGGGAATGCTTGATGCTAGAAATGTCTAGTTTATTTTTTGAACTCATTTTTCTATATCGTTAATGAATTTCAAAATGCTTCCTTGACTAAAATGTCAAAACTGCAGTATAATTGCATTCACATTAACTATCCTAGCGGCTGTTGACCTTGTTAGTACCGTAGATATTTATCATGTGACTTATATTGCATGTCTTTTGTTTTTAAACAGAAAGGGATCCTCACTACATTAAAAACTGCAGCAGAGCAATACCCTTGGCTGTGGGCGGTTTATGTAGTTGTTATATTGTTACCTGTATTGCTGTTAGCTATTTGCTTATGTCCAAGAAATGGGCCGACACGGGTACTGTTCCATTCTTTTTCTTTTTATATATATTTTTTTTTATTATTTTAAATTTATTTCATTTTAATTTTTCTGGATTTAAATGGATCCATAGTAATAATGCCTTTGTCCAATAGTAATAATGCCTTTGTCCATTTGTCAAAATTTAAATCACAATACGACAGTTTCCATGTCAAAATTTTAAATTTTATTTTAAAAGTTAAAGGGCTTAACTTTTTGGGTTTATAGCTCATCATCATCTTTGGAGAGATAATTCATAATTGTAATACTTGGCAAATAAATATCCGAAATATATTGGACCCCCTGACAAATATTTAAACGCCAATCATGGGTTAATCTGCATCACATTACATGTATTAGCTCAGTTTTAAAATAATGTACGAGAGAGGTGAGGACCTGCCACTAGCATGTAAATGTATTTTTGCAAATCACATGTATGAGTTTTATTCTGAAGAAGATGAATTCGCGTTTCAGTCATCTGGTTTTGACTAGCAATATAGATTTAAGCTGAATACTTTCTATACATGAGGATGTTGAATCAAGAATTAATTAGAATGGGAAATACCCCAAAAATTATGTTCACACGTATAAAACTGGATTTACAGTATGTAGATCATTATCTGTGGTTCATGAAAACAATGTTCTGAGTTATAGTTATTCGTAATTTAAGAAACAATGTAGAGTTATCAGAAATTTAAGAAAACTGTGTAAAATTATCTGAAATTTGAGAAAACTGTGTAGAATTATCCAAAATTTGAGAAGATGATGTAGAATTTTCCAAAATTGGAAAAAACGATCTAGAGTTATCAGAAATTAAAGAAAACAATCAAGAGTTATCCAAATTTTGAGAAAATAACGTACAGTTATCCAAAATTTGAGAAAATGATGTAGAGTTATCCAGAATTTGAGAAAATAATGTTTGAGTTGTAGAGTTAACCAAAGTTTGAGAAAATGATGTTCAGAGTTATAGAGTTATTTGAAATTTGAGAAAATTATTTAGTTGTCCAAAATTTTAGAAAATAATGTTTTGAGATACTATAGAGTTAACCAAAGTTTGAGAAAATAATGTTCTGAGTAATACAGTTATTCGAAATTTGAAAAAATAATGTTCTGAGTTATTCGAAATTTGAGACAATATTGATTCAGGTTATAGAGTTATCTGTGATATATTAGAAAGTAATGTTCCAGGCATAATTTGAGACAATATTGCTTGAGTTATAAGAGTTATTCGAAATTTGAGAAAACAAACGGTTCAAGTTATCTGAAATTTGTGAAAACAATGTTCCGAGTTACTGTTGTTTTACTGTATGTCATCTGGATGTTTCATCATCAATATATATTTTTTATTGCAGCAAGAATTCATAGATGCTCAAGCTAAGAAAACCGATGAACAATCACCAGATGATGAGAGCAAAGCCGAACAAAAAACTTCAGATGAAAAGTCAGATAAGGTTGGGGCCGGTGGCGATGCTCCTGTCAAAAAATCAAAAGCTGATTTAGAAGTTGAAGAGGTAAACCAATAATGAATGAGTGTGCAAGTGAAGTGGGATTTTCTTTTTTTTTTTTTTTTTTTTTTTTTTTTTTTTTTTTTTTTTTTTTTTATGACCAACCCTTACCAACTTACCAAAGCTCTTGACACGAGCATAGTTTTTTAAGGATGCTTCTGAAAGACCTGTGACTTCCTGGCTGGGGTTCGACCCACAACCTCCCACATACATAGTGAGTACTCTACCAATCAAGCTACCATGGTGGTAACACTTTCACTAAATTTTGAAGTAGAAGACAAATTTCCTAAAGTAGGCAGCAGGTATTGGAAAAAAATATTCACTAAATGTAAGCTCAGGGAAAGTAGGGGACAAACTTAAACCAAATCCAAACAAGTAGTAGACAACCTTCTTGCTGGCTTTGTTGAAACCACTGTATAATATTTCTATATATTGAGTGATATTTTATTTCTCAATTCCAGGATGGGGGTGAAGATGATGAAGAAGAAGAGGAAGAAGAAACAGAATCATCACCAGCAGAAACTAAAAGTACTGATTCTCCTAGGTAAGTTAGATTACTGAATACCTACAGGCATATTCGACTAATTTCACGCCATCCCTTCTCTTCTCTTAACAATAGACTCTCCTTTTTTCCTGTTTCTTCAAATAATGAACTGAATTTTAAAACTGTCAAAGTTTTCAATTCATATGTCGCACTGTCGCCAAAAAAATATGACCAAGTGCCATTTTTATCCCCAATTAAAGAATTCACAATTTGCCACATTGGCAAAGCCCAGCGCAAACCCTGGTCATCAAGTTCAAGTCCTCAGGACCATAAAAACTTTGAAAAATAAAATGGGATAGTAAACCCCATTCAATGAATCTATCATAAATGAACTAGGGGTATATGTGTCACATTGAAACTTTACTCTTGTTCAGGTTGAGAAGGCTGATGACTGATGGTAATAATTATGTGCTATGTTCAATTTTGCATGTAATAATTTACTGTGAATGGCACCAGTTACATTTTCAACCTAACTGTAGTCGCTGAATAAACGGATAGGTCATAAAATCCTACCTTAACTCAGTTTCGAAGACAAAAGCTGATGGCTATAGTAATATAATGTTCTAAGTCCATTTCCAGTGTTAATGGTTGATGGGTACACTTTCACACCTAATAATTTGCTGAGCAATGCAGATGATGAATATTATATCGATTATCACAAATATAATTAAGAAATAATCAACATTTACCCATGGAATACGTCAAAAAATACACAGGCCGGAGTTCACATGCGGAAGAATATATATCACAAGGTGGCTTTGCCACCGAGTGATATATTTGTCGCATGTTATCGACAACCCGTGTATTATTGGATGATATACCACAGGTAGATGTTGATCATTTCAATTCTAACATGACCTAAGATAAAAAGAATTGAAATAAACATTGCGAACTCTTTATTCTAAAGTACATTTTACCAATCTATTTGCAAAAAAGTCCATTCAAACAATTCAGCTGTTGAGATTATCTCCATTGAAATAAATGATTTTATGAATGAAAGTTACGTTACAACAATTGTTTGTGACACATAGCCTGACATCATAAGATAATCAAGGGAGTATGTCATTAAAAGGGAACAGCGATGGGTATATCATTTGTTATAGCACAGCTGGCTCTTTTCATGCTTCATATGAAGGAAAACACAGGTCATGTTAGAATATAATTTCATTCTTCAGAAATGTTGGTGCATGTAGTAGAACCGATTATTTTAATGTTATTTTTTCCTCTTTTTCAGACAATCTCCAAGAAAAAGGAAAGTTAGAAAAGAATAATGATATTTAACTTAGGATGTTTTAATAATGCCAACATGTAGACCATCCGTGTGTGTGTGTGTGTGTGCGCGCGAGTACTTTGCATGTGTGTATGTATATACATGTACATTGTATATATGTGTGTGTTTTATACAAATTGTTTAAATTTAATAATACCATGTATACTACCTTTTTCAGAATTTGTTTTTAATATTTCTTTGAATAATGTTATTTTGTGTGATGAAGAAATTTAAGTATCAAGACATGTATAGGCACGTTGTTATTTACCGTTAGATTGAAAATCTAGTCTGGGTTCATAAGACGCATGATTTGAAAATAGCTATATTAAAATGGAATACCTGTAGTTTGTGTTTTTGAAGTTTGAATTGTTTCTGTTATGAATACATTTACAAGAGAATCACACCCATCAGGTGTCTGTGAGTGGAGCCTTACAAATTAAGTAGAGTTCTGAAGTTTGGTTGTTTTATGGTATTCTGGTTTTCTCCTTCATCTCAGAGAACTGACTACCTCGATATGAGTGAAAGAATTTTGACTGGGATGTAAAAACACTGTAACTCCCCTCCACTCCTTATGGGATGCATGTAAATGGTCCGTTGATGATTTTTACCGTTTATGTTTTTGCTGAATGTTGAATGTTGTACTTTGAACAATAAAAAAGATACACATGTTATAGTCAAACCTGTCTATAAAGGCCATCTAAGGGAACCAGTAAAAGGGACCTTTAGGGGCAGCTGATCCTTATGTACAGGTTCAAACAGCATGAGCAAGAGCAATAGAGGTAAAATTTTACTGTTATTAAAAGCAGGTGGCCCTAGTACAGAGGTGTCTTCAGGGCAGGCTTGACTGTTCTTTGAACAATGAAAAAAATACATGTGTGGTACATGTCAATCAAAACATATTAATAAATGGATAGTGTATTATGTGTGTGTATTACGTGTTAAGGTGTAAGTTTTGTGAAACGGAACATTGTCACTGGTAAAGTCATAGACTTAGAAATCCACCATTTTATTAAAGTTGTATGTTATGTATTCTTGTAACGAATAGGTTGGACACATTCTCTAAAATTCGAAAAATTTTCATACCATGTAAACTAAAAATTTAAGAAATTTCAATTACATGTATGTTAACGATTTTGGAATTTTTATTGCAAAAGTGACCCTCTACTAATCTTGGGTTATGATCAAAATCAATGGTTTAGCAATTATTGCTTAGTGTCATTGGAGTCAACAGAGATAAAGCTTAACTATTTTGAGTTGGGCGCCCCAGCTCGGTTCAGAAAAGAAGTTGTGATAGTAATAAAAAGCAAAAATGTATAAAAAGTGAGGTGCCCAGTCCGATTTTTTGGAGCCATGGGATACTGGGCCTTTTCATATCTTAATTCCTGGGGTCTACACCAAATGGCAAAATGTGACCAACCTAACAAATATGGAATGAATGAATCATGAATGAACGTATCTTTGCGGATGTGTAATGATGATTATTCCAGAAATGTTATTTGAGGGGTTGAAACTATTAATTGTATGATTTGTTGTTAATTTGAATGTATAGAGTCTGAATGTGTAGTATAAAACAGATTTGTAGCCATGGTGATTATAAATATATATACATGTATATATTGGTAATATAAGCAATTTCGGGAGTCGTAAAGTGATTTGTCATTCATTGAATAAAAATTTATTTTGTGTTACTTAACAAGTCTGGTCAGTTCAATTATTCTTCATACAGTTATGTCAGAGAAAATTGCATCTCAATGCCTAGATTCAAACATTTGAATAGACCTGTATTGTCATTTGCCAAAGGTCAGTGGTTGTCTTTGGTCGAAATAACTGCCTGGATATACTGTAAGTGTAGTATCATTCACGGCCGAAAACTTTTTGGAGAATATTTGTACCATGCATGAAATAATATACATTCTCAATCTTAGAACTCACCCTGTGAAAAAGTTGGAAATTACAAAACCAGGAAATTTGAACCTGTGTAAATAAGTACAATTGCAGTAGTAGTAATATTCATTCACTTGCATCTACATATCGAGATGTTCAGGCCTGAGATAGTGGAGGAAAAAGCCACCTTTGCTGGTGGAAAAAATAGTTTCAGTTACGTGTTTATTAAATAGAATTGAATGTTCAAGTTACTGGGGGAAACCATTACAATTTTTGAAAATGGGTTGATACCAAAGGAGTTTTGAAGTGACGCAAAAAAGTTTTTATTCATTGAAGTGGTTAAAATTTGTTTGTGTGTTAGATTCATTCAATATATTGATGTTATAATGTATGTATGTCCATATTAAATTAAAATTGTATTTTGTTTGTACATATATGTTTTATGATATAGGCACTACACACATTTATAAAATGGTATAGCTAGTGGAGTTAAATATTTGGTGATAACATAAATGGGGGGGATAACCCTAACTTTTAAAATTAAGTAAAGTAAGGACAGAAACATGCATTACATGCTAAAACTGAACTATCTTAAAGCTGCGATTTTAGCCACATCATCAAGAACCCCAGCTGCTGATTTTTTAGAGTACCAGAAGTTGGATATTTCAGACCAATATTAATGACTTCTTAAGCTTGCTTTCAAAAATAAATTATTTTTGATCACATGGATCAGTAATAGTTTGACTCCACTGCCATTGCCACTTTTTGAAGAATGTTTCCATGTTTAGCTTTGAGTCATTTCATTTATATGATTTTTCTTCATGTTTTTTATTTTCAAAGAATTCAGTAAAGTATTAAAGAATTATGAATCATTTTAAGAGCTTTGCACAAAAATTAAAATTTTTAATTGTGAAGAGTTCATAAGAATTTTCATTTGCTGGCTTTATTACTGAAATTGAAGTCGGCTACTTAAGAATTTTTATTTGCTGGCATCATTACTGAAATTGAAGTCGGCTACTAAAACTGTGCTTTCACCTACCTTAGCTTTAAGTCATTAGCTGACATTAGGTTTTCCAATTCCTGAAAGGAACTCGTATTAATTTATGTTTTTATCAAATTATGTAATTATTCTAGAATTAACTAATTATGTTAAACAGTTATCATTATTTTAATTAGTTTCTATATCCAAATAATTTTATATATTTTTTTCTTTGCGCTTTGTGTATTAATTGTTTCATTGGGTTGCAGGGGTTCAAAGTTATGTGTGCTAATGGAAGGTCCAGTACCTTGCCTTTATTTTTGGCATGTCCCACATGATGTTTTGGAAGTCAATTATCAGCAATGAAAGGTCCATGTACAATGATGTTACATAAAAAAGTACCGGTAGGATTAATCAGATAAAAATGACGAGTCCATCAGACTTGGTTTAAAATCAAAGGTTTGAATGAAAAATCAATAGGTCCTGGACCTCGGACCCAGGGAATTTGGAACCCCTGAGTTGTCTGGTATATTAATAGAATAAATTTTTGTTTCGCGAGTTCTGGGTCACGCTTTACTATCAGAAATCCTGTACCATCTGATGGCTATTTCTCAATGTTTGTTTTCATCTGTTTTGACAACTTGGCATTTAATGTGCAAAACTTGTCCAACTTTGTTTTTAGTGTAAAACAGCTTTGAGCATTAATAAGGGTTAGACTTGTAAAACTTGTCTAACAATCCCAATTATATGTAATGATACTCAAGCAATCTATAATTTTATATTCAAGAATTAATTAGTAATTAGTGTTAATTTGTATAATTAGTCAAAAAAAATCAATGAATAAAATATAACGGTACACTATATTTGTATGTACAACGTAGACATTGCTTTTAAACTTTAGTTTACTTAAACTTCAATATTAACTTGTTCAAATTTTCAATGTTCATACATTTCTTAAATGCTTATAATTCAATTTTAATTAACAAATTGGGGCATTTAATGGTTTTACAACTTTAATGATTCCAAAAAAAATTAACATTTCTACAGCATAGGAATTCAAATGTTTGTTTTGTTTATGTCCTTCATGAAGACATGACAACATGGCATCAAGTACCAATTCTTTCATGCATGTTGATAGAAATCTTGATCATATAGCGATAGTTTAAAAAGGTGAAACTGAATTTTTCTCAGAAATATGAAATGAATATGTGTTGTGCACTATTAACATTGGATATGGATTCCATTTGATTGAGATTTTCCTGTAAAAAATTTTTTTGAGAAAATGGGATTTATAAGTCCATAATTTGTGTGAAGCTGTTTCTTGCTTTGGAAAGTTACAAATGTTTCTAAATGGGACAGGGTTTTTTTTTTTTTAACCCAGTTACAAATGTCTCTTAAAAAGGGACACCGTGTTCCTGTTTTGAAATTATTTATAGATGTTTTTAAAAAGGACAGCATTTTCCTTTTCATTGTTTTGACAAGGTGGTGTTTTCCCATTTTGAAGCTAGTCACAAATTGTTAAGTGACAGCGTTTTTCCATTTGAACCCAGTTACAAATGTTTTTTCAAAGGAACAGCTTTTTCCTTTTTTGAAGCCAGTTACGTGTAATTATACCCCAAAAACTAGTTTGAGGGGGTATAAAGGAATCGCCATGTCTGTCTGTCTGTCCATCTGTCCATGTAAAATCGTGTCCTGGCCATATCTCGCAGCTGCTTGGACGACTGTTATAAAACTTCACAGATGTGTCATAACCTTAAACCAATGTCATATCTTAAAGGTCAAGGCCATGAGAAAAATTAAAGGGGGGGGGGGGTATTTAGCTCTCAAGAGACAGTAGGACAACATGTTTCCTTGTTATTTATACTGTAGTTAATGTTTTGTTACAATACAACCATTTCTGTCTTTCATTGGCGTTAATTAAGTCATATTTGATTGTTCATCCATATAAGTTCTTGTTCTATTCATTGCCTGTACATCATCTTTTTTTTATGAAATAAAGTTTTAAAATAAAATATTGATTTGTTTTATAAAGTGAAAAAATGTTTTTTGTTGCCAACTTTAGCATCACCATTGACATATGAAGTAAAAAAAAAAGTAATGAAGATCTAATGACCACTGCAGTAGCTCAGTTGGTAAGTGCTCGCTCCGTAAGTGGGTTGTCTGACTAAAAAGTGGGTAGTGACTGTTCTTTCGCAAAGCACTCTGCATCATGAAATGAAAGTCGCAGTTCTTTTGGATAGGAACTTAAAATAAACGAGGTCCCGTGTTATGATGGGCTTGGCATGATAAAGAACCCTGCTGTAAAATGCCATCAGTGCAACTCACAGGCAAACATTTCTGCACCTTCGCCTATAGCTGTCGACATCTCAATATAAGTGAAATATTCTTAACTGGGACATTAAACACCATTACTAAACTCAACTCCTAGTGCCTAGGTTCAAATCCCACTCTGTGGGAGAAAATTTTCATTTAAGGCCAGTGGTTTTCTCTGGTACTCTGGTTTCCTCCACTATTCAAGAACTTGCCAACCTTGATAGAAGTGAAAGAATCTTGAGTTAATTGATCATAGTTTCATGTTCCTTTCACTAAATTTTTATTGTGCACATGGCGCCCGTAGCTAGCTAAACAAAAAGGTGCTTACCCTTCTGGAGCACCTGGCCTCACTTCCTTGGTTGAAATTCACATGATTTACCTAATTTGTTTCAAAGTTTTTTATTTTGCATCGTGATATTTATCTCTCTCTCTCTCTGTAGGAGTTACTAATTGTTTTCCGGCTGTGGTATATTTTGGTAAAATAAAATAAGTGATCCAATCTTGTATATTTCTTCTGTAATACAAATTAAGAATGTTCAAGTGCATCAACTGTCTTTGATATTAAACCAAAATTAGTCAAAGTCTCATTGTGACTAATTTAAGGTCATTTGGCTCATGTTGACCTTTTCAATGTCATTGTAATTGCCTTGTCATTTATTATGAGTCATTAATTTTTACACATTTTCGGTTTTCTTCTCCTGAATCACTGGACATGTGACAGTAAAACTACAGGAATTAACAAAATTGTGAATGTTAGTTAACCTTGACCTTCATTCAAGGTCATGTTGTGCTTACTGTAAAAAGTAACACTTTTCATATTTTAAACATTTTATCATGAACAAAAAGAACCCGTGAAGTTTGACTTTTACATATATAGCATCATTACACAAAGACGTATCAAGTTGCCAGAGCTGGTTGTCTTTGAACTTCATTCAAAGTCACCCAATAAACTTTATAGTAGGTTTTGCAATAGTTTGGCATACCAGAAACCTATATACTTCATTAAGGCTATTTAGCATAAATTGATAAAAAGCTACTATTTTTATAGTTTGAAGACCTTGACCTTCATTCCTGGTCATTTATGACCTTATATAATGAAAAACTGAAACCAAAGAAAAAACAACAACATTTCTATATTGGTACCAAGTGATCGATTCCTCAGTTCATATTAACTGTACCACTGTGGTAGCTCAATTGGTATAGTGCTCCCTTCGTATGAGGGAGGTCGTGGGTTCAAACCCGGTCGGGGTCTGACCAAGATTTGAAAATAGGTAGTGAGTACACTTTTGACAAGCACTCTGTATTTAAAAATGAAATTCACGGGGTCCTCAGAAGATACCTTAAAAACCATGTCCTGTATCACGGCAGGTGGCACCGTTGAAGATTGCCCTGAGCGGCACTACAAAGGTCAAAATTTCTGCCACTTCACCTACAACTATTGTCTCGATATAGTTAAATTTTCTTTTTTTTATTTTTTTTTATTCTTTTTCACTATTTTACACGTATATATAATATAAAGACATATAATTAACAGTTTTACATAAAAACAAACTTATATTCACACACTCATACAAAAACATATTTCAATAATATAGTTAAGGACACTGTTCAAATTGTAAACTAAGAGAAAATAAAAAAGTCTTTTTTATTTTTTAAGTTACATTTCCATTTCATGTAACAGACCCCATTTCTTCAGAAATTTACCATACTGAAATTTTAATTTATATAAATATTCCTCAATTTTTTTATAATAAAACATTTCTTTTTTCATGCCTTCAAAGCAGGGAATACTGTTTTTTAATTTTTGTTTATATATATGAAATTTAGCAAGAATAATACATAAATTTAGTATATCATTATTTTGGGAAAAATATCCAAATATAATTTCTGTCACAGTAAGTTTTAGATTTAAATGCAATGTATCATTTATCCACAACTGAAAATTTTCCCAAAAAGATGTGACAAACCTACATTCATTAAAAATATGAATTAAAGTTTCTGGTGTTTCATGACAAAAACTACACAAATCACTTTCAACGACATGTATTTTTTTCAAAAACTGATTCGTACTTAGTAATCTATGTACTATACGAAACTGAAACCATCGGAGTTTTACATCTTTTGTGCATTTAAATATTAGTATGTTACATCTTTTCCAAAAATCATCAGAAATACCCTCTATTTTCTGTTGCCATTTAAACTCACTAACTGGTTTACTATACAATGTTTTGACAAAAATATCGTAAATATTTCTAGTTCCTTTTTTCAGTTTTACAAGGGAAAGTATGAATTGGTGACAGTATGGTAGATTGCTTTTAAAAATGAAAAAATTAAAATTTGTACAATTTTCTTTTAACGCTTTACATATACCAAAATATTGTGTGAAAGGAGGATAAAAACTAAACTTATTACAAAAATCATTATAATCTAAAATGTTACCATTTACATCTAATAAATCACCAACTAATCTAACTCCTTTAATGAACCATTGTTTAAAAAATACACACTTTTTCCCAATCTTAATTAAATCATTATACCATAAAGGTGACAATATAAACTCATCTTGCTGAACATTCATATACTCAATTAAAGATGTAAAAACGTCTTTCCAAAAAGGATTACTGGTTTCAGATATCATCTTCTTCATAAAAGAAGAGCCAAACTTAGTAAAATGTTTAAAAATGTCAGGCATAATGTCAAAAAGTAATTTATTCCAACCAGAATCAGATAACAACAACCTTCTTATCCAAGTTAATTTCAGACTCTTAATGAATGATTTGACATGTATCATTCTTAAACCTCCATTATGATAATCTTGAATAATTGATTTTCGAGATATTCTGTCAGTTTTCGAATCCCAGATATAGTTGAAAAACAGTGTTTCTAACTCATTTAATATATTATTACTTGGATTGGGGAGACTAATAAAAAGATGAGTAATCTTTGATACCAGAATGCTTTTGACAACAGTAATTCTGCCTAAAGTTGTTAATTTTCTTTTGGACCATGAATTAATTAGCTTCTTTATCTCCTCAATTTTGTGTCTAAAATTTAAATCAATTATTTCTTCAAGGTGTACAGAAAAAGTTATGCCTAAGACTGTAAATGGTTCATTAGTCCAACTCAAATTGTATTCTTTACACAACTTTTCATTGCTAAATCGTTTTGAGCCAATCCAAATGCATTTAGTCTTATCATAGTTGGGACGTAAACCTGAAAATTTTGAAAACTGCAAAATTAAAGATAATGTATTTCTCACAGAAGACTCTGTTCCATCTAGGAGAATTACAGTGTCATCAGCGTACTGAGATATCAGATACTCTCTGTTCTTTATTAATATACCCTTTACATTTTTACTATTTCTAATCATAATACCAAGGATTTCTGCACATAATATAAAAAGGTAGGGGGATATTGGGTCCCCCTGTCTACAGCCTCTACCAATATTAAAAAAATCTGAAAAAAACCCGTTTTGAATGACACATAGTTTTATATCTTTAAACATTGTCTTTATCCACCCTATAAAATATTTTCCAAAATTAAAAAAGTTAAGAACGTTAAAATAAATTCCCATGATACAGAATCAAATGCCTTTTCAAAATCTATTAGCATTAGCAGCCCAGGCATATTATTTTCTTCTAGATAGTGCAACACATCATAAAGCAGTCTTGTGTTTTCACCAATATATCTGCCAGCAATAAAACCTTTTTGGTTTTCATGAACTAATTTATCAAGAACTGTCTTCATCCTACTTGCAATTGTACCAGATATTAACTTATAGCTAACGTTGAGAAGTGTTATAGGTCTCCAGTTTTTTAGATACTCTTTAGGCTTATTTCCTTTAGGCAGCCAGTGGCGGATCCAGCGGGGGGGCACAGGGGGCCCGTGCCCCCCCAGTTGCCCCGACTTTTTCCTCTCTCTCACAGCTAAATGTCAATCAACCAGCGTAATGACCAGTTAAGTAGTGGTACTGATAAATTAATTCGTGTACACAGGTAGGAAATTGCAATCAGGTGATGATGTAATTTACCAGTTCGCTGAAGCATGAAAAGTACTGACCAGTCTTAGGTGATAATGTTATTTACCTGATCGCTGAGGCGGTAACCAGTAGATAACGTTAATTAGTAATACTAATTAAGAGACTTCCATGAAGAGTGATTCCATTAATCATACGTGAATTCGCATATCTGAAGTACGTTACTTATTCAACATTGCAGCGTTCAACATTGAATAAGTAAACAGTTACTTATTCAACATTCGCAAATGTTTTTGTTTCATTCATCTAATTTACCGATATGGCCAAGAGAGAGAGAGAAAACTTATTTTTAGCACACAAGATTATCTTTTTTGTATATGTTTATAGCACGATGTTGTATTTCCATATAAAAGTCCAAATTTTTGTACAATTTTATACATTTTTGTTTTTAATTAGTTTTAATGGGAACAAATCTGTCTCATTTGACTTTTTATTCTATTCGCCCGTTTATCGGCTTTGCAGAACAAATCCGTCTAAAATAATCAGTGGGGTTTTTTTTTTCTTTTTTTTTTTTTGCTAGTGACAAGATTCTTGTGTTCGGTTGCACTTTTAATGCGCATTATACAATGAAGAAACTGACTAACCAGTCATTTTAAAACTAATCATATAAAAATTAACTTGAAAGTCCAGATGGATGTCATACAGTTCATTTTAAACAAGTGTGAAAAAGGGGTAGTGGTAGTAGGAGACCTACCCCTTCGGTAATGTAGCGGGCAGGTCAGTTGGTAGAGTGCTTGCTTCGTAAGTCAAGGAGGTCGAGGGTTTAGTCTCTGGTCAGGTCTGACCCAAGAATTGAAAAAGTGTAGTGACTGTTCGTTCTGCATTAAAAATGAATGCGGGTCTTTCGGACAAACTTTTAAAACCGAGGCCCCTTGTCACAGTAAGCGTGGCAAGATAAAGAACCCTCACTACATAATGCCACCATTACAAAGCACAGGTAAATTTTTCTGCACCTACACCTATAGCTGGTGACGTCTCGATATAAGTGAAATATTATTGACTTAAAAGTTAAACCCCATTAATCAATGATCAATCAAACTTAGGACCGGGATTCAAACAGAAAGACTTTCCACTGATGAGCTTGATTTATCAACCCAACTGGATCACCCAGACCACGTTCATCCATTTATCGACCAAATTAAATCAAAACACTGGTATCCCTCCGATGGATCAACTTCCAAAGGTTGAACAAAATCCTTTAATATAACACAAAAAAGATTCGGTCTGGATCTGGGGTGCACAACTACACCTCGACAGATAAAAATACCGACAATACAAGTTACCGACGGCGACAAATTTCGACAGCACAGTTGATAGACGATACTATGAACTCGCCGACACTCATAGCCACCTGCGTCAATATTAAATTTAAAAAAAAGCTAGCCTGATTAGTTCTTTGACTGGTTTAGATCCACTTTGAATGTGAGGTTAAAAGGATGCTCGACAGTGTTCAAGATGCAGGAAATTGCACCATTTGTACCTAAAAAAGCGAATTTTTTCTGGGGGAGCATGCCAGACCCCCCTAGAAGGTCGCGCCTTTGGCGCATACTTGTGCCCCCCCATTCACCAAGACTCTGGATCCGCCCCAGGCAGCAATGTAACGATTCCCTGTTTTGAGTATGAGAAAGTATACCTTTATCGTAACTAAATAATAAACTTCTGAACAAAAATCCCCCAAATCTACCCAAAACATTTTAAAAAATTCAGCCGAAAAACCATCTGTACCCGGAGATTTATCACTTTTCATTTTTTTAGGGTGGATAAGATTTCTGATTTTGTAATCGGACAGTCTAAGTGATTTTTCATTTCTTCATTTAATTTATCAACCTTATATTCTCTCAATAATTCATCTAAACAGACTGTTTCTAATTCATTATGTCTATTACTATATAAATGAAAGTAAAATTTTCGAGTCTCCTGTAATATATCTTTCTGATTTATTAAAAGTTCACCATTATCTTTTTAATCTAGATATTGTTTTATTTATAAAATTTCGCTTTTCAAGGTTGCAAAAATACTTGGTTGGCTTTTCGCCCTCTTCTATCCATTTGGCTTTTGTTCTAATCAATAGACCCTCTAGTTCAATTTTCCTAATTTCTTCTAATTGTAACTTTAAGTCATGTAAGACTTCATTCAGAAGACCATCATGATTTTCATCAAGAGCTACAGCTAAAACAGCAATCTGATCTTTTAGGGATTTAGTTTTTTCTTGCTGTTGACGCTTTTTTGATGCACAATATGGTAGTGTCATTTGCCTAATTTTCATCAAAAGTGTTTCAAAAAACAAATTATCATCAATAGTGAACTGAATATCATCATTAGAGATTTCGTGTATCTTTTCCTGAAGATAAATTGGAACTGCATATTCTTTTTAACTTGTAAAATGACTTCTTTTACTTTTTTAATATATTCATGATCTTTAAGTAAAGAATTATTGAATCTCCAGAAACCTTTGCCTTTTTTAATATCAGAGAAAGTTATAGCTGAAGTTCTATCATTGAATGATCAGTGCGATAGCCAGGTAGAATATCTACTTTGCTCACCAGAGATAATAATTCTTCGGATATTAAAAAAAATCTAATCTGGCTTTTTTGATAGGATCGTTTCTAAACCAGGTGAATCTCTTTTTTTCTGGGTGATAAACTCTATAGCATCGACTAGATTGAACTCATTTTTTAAATTTTCCACACAAGTTCTATTTTTTGGATTGTTCACATTTTTATAATTAAAGCAATCTTTTTCCTGATCCTGAACAACATTCCAGTCCCCACACATAATAATAAATTCATTATCAAAATCGTTAATTATGTTCTTAATATCATTAAAAATTCAGGGGAATTACTATTTGGACCATAGATATTTACTAAAGTTATGTTATAATCTCCAGTTTCTATTTCTGTCACTAATAAGTTACCATTGCTATCTATTTTTTCCCCTACCCAGTTTGTAAGAAAATAATCTTCCAAGCAAAGATGCCACACCCCGCGAGTTACTGTTCCCTGGACTGAAGTGACAGTCTAGACCCCATTCTGATCTCACCTGGCCTAGAACCGATCCATCAAAATGTGTATCTTGCAGACAGTATATTGATGTTTCTTTTTCTCGCAAATACTTAAAAACATCCTTTCTTTCTTATAATCTTGTAATCCTCTACAATTGAGGGATACTATTTTTAGTGTATCACACATAATTAATATAGATTAAAAAATCATTCAACCAAAAAGGGTCTACTTTCATATATGAAAGTTTGAAAGGTGCTATTAAAGAAACTGAAACACATTCATACTACTAAAACCAAACCCAAGACAATAAAATATTAACATAAATTCCGTTCACCATGGTACTGCTGAGTAATAATTGCCCAGAAAATTTTAAACAAAATCACTGCCAAAGGCATATATAAAACTCTGAAATGTTATTTGAATCCACTTGATAAGACAGTTGTCTAGTGACTATGTATACTTATGAAATAACTATATCGGTTGAACCAGAGACTTACGGAAATATGTGTTCATCTTGACTTAATGACCTTCAATATGAAACTTCAGTTATAGGTAAAAACTAAAAGTTATTATTTTCCATCATGTACTTATACACAGGTAAGATTATATTGAAATAAATAAATATCAGTAATATCATATCTTTGTATACAAAAGAAATATAAAACACACTTTCCGAAATCTATGCAGATACCACCATAATCTTAAGAACCAGTTATATAATTAATATCACAACATTAATCATAATTCACATACGCGATATATTTATCAAATTATGCATTACAGATTGGCAAGTTTCATAGTTTGCTTTCCTTACAAGGTCAATATGCAAGGCAATAGTAAATATAGAGAATAGATATGCCAAGAGAGACAACTCTTGCTTTTTCCAAAAAACCCTTACTTGTCATTTTTCAAAATCCAACACACTATACTACTGACTTCCCTATAGGAAACTAAGGAAAGTTTTTACATTTAAATATTTAGATATTTAAACTGATCATTTAAACTACTTTCTATCAGTACCTATCGGTATAATAATTAACATGTTCTATGTTGCCATTTACCTTAACTTACATACTTAAAAGTGAAATTCTTTTCTTTATGTCAATTATTTGACATCAGTATCTATATAAACTTGCAAGGAACATTTTGGCTTGGCCGGGCTCACATATCATTTCTTATAACAGTATTCAAAGTTCACCATCATACCTTTTAATCTCTGTAAATTTTGTGTGTAGCTATAATGTACAGATACACAATCTTTTATCACTGGTATTTTTTTTTTTTTTTCACAAGTAACAAATACGTTACATGTACACAGTGAATCAAAATATTGTAATTATTTTTAATAAATTGTACATAAAACAATGCAAGTACACAATGCATATATGTCACAAAAGTTTTCAAAAAGTCGAACTCCAAATATCAGTAACATTGCAGTGATCAAGTAAATTACTTTGCAGGACTGGAAATTTTTACCAAATACTGCTCATCTGCACTAGTGAAAGAGTACATTTTCCACGGCTGATTTTTACCAGCTCTCGTTTCGATCCAAACATCATTTTTGGATTCGCGCATGGCAGTTTGTAAGTGTTCATCGCGTCGGAGTCTGTACGAGATTCTTGCTAACTTGCCTCTCTTAGCCTTCAAGTCATTTGGCAGATCTGTGCGGATCGACATTTTAGAGTCTTTCAAATTTACTCTTGCAGAATAAACTGTGTTCCTATCCTTCATTCGTGCGAACTTAACCACTATAGGGTTTGGCATTCCTGGTTTGTATTCTTTATTTAGGCGGGGGACCCTATGGACGTTGCTTATAATAATATTTTCTACAGAAGAAGACTGCAGCTTCAGATTTTCTACAAAGAACTTTAATATAGTTTTTTCACAATCTTCATTGGGATTTTCTGGTATTCCATATAATATTAATAGATTATATTTACGGCTTCGACCCTCCTGATATCTCAATTGCTTTTCAAGGAATTCAATTCTATGTAAAAGTTCTGTTTTCTCACTGTCTGACATAACTAGACCCTCCAGCTTATTTATTCTACCACTTTGGAATTCCAATGACTCCTCAACATCTTTCATGTCTGACCTAATTTGCTCAACTTCATCCCTAATACTATTATAGATGTTATCATTCTCTTCTCGGACTCGTCAATTTTTGACGTCAATTTCTTGTCCATCTCTTCATAAATGAAAGTAAGTCATTACTTACTTACACATAATCCGTACTAGTCCGACTAATCAGACCACTAAACCCCCATCTTAATTTTTGACCACCAACAAGTCAAAAATTAAGATGGGGATTTAGTGGTCTGATTAGTCGGACTAGTACGGATTATGTGTGTTGTCTTGATAGTCCAAAAACCGTGTGTGTGTGCGCCTATAGCTCAGACTGCTGGAAATTGCAGGATTTTACATTGCAGTAAAAAAAGTCCCTCCCCCCCCCCCCTCCGGCATGACATGCCTTCGTTCCATTTCCATGATCCGTCACTAATAGGGATGCTTAAATAAATCTGAAATAGGCTCAGTCAAGCTTTGTGTGTTCATAATATTAAAGTAGTCCATAGAAACCCTCTTTAGTCTCAAAATGTGGGCCCTGATTTCATTTTACATGATCTATGGACCCCTTTTGATCAGTATTACCATCAACTCATTTTGGCCCCTACTGCAAAGGTTTGAAAAGATGAAATATTACTTGCAAGAAAAAGTGGTTGCTGAACTTCTAGGTTGAGCAGAGACATTTAATAGGGCTGTGAACTCGGAAGGCTGACCCGAAATCTTTATTTATTTTTCCAGATCGGTACCGCGATTTTTAGTGCCGCAAGGTTGCATGTCATTTAGGTACGTTTTTATCGTAAAGTTTTTTACTTTGGTACAATTTCAATTTAAAAAGGATCGAATTTTTAGTATTTTTAATAAAAAAAAACGTCAAAATAGAAAAAAAATCGACTAATTCAACCTTTTTATTTTATCCGTCCGTTAACCCGTTTTTATGGTATAAATCCGTCAAAAACGGATAAAACCGTCGAATTGGTCAGCCTGGAACTGGTGAAGTGGAAGTCCTTACAACCATTTGACAATTTGTTCTAACTCACTATTTTATCATACAGACAATTCCTATTTATTTATTTATTTATTTTATACTGTTGATACAGGCTGATTAAAAACGGATAAACGGACGGATAAAATGAAAAGGTCGAATTAGGCAGATTTTCTCTCATTTTGACTTTTTATTTTATCAAAAGTACTAAAAAATTGGACTTTTTGTACAGAAGTTGTACCAAAATCAAACACTTAACGATAAAGAAGTAGCTAAATGGCAATCTTGCGCACTAAAAATTTAACGATCTAGATCAAACTAAATATTTTGATTGGCCAGCCTGTTGATAATGTTACAGAAAATACAAAATAAGTATTACGATTATACGAAATAAGTATTACGATTATACGAAATATTTATTACGAATATATGGTATAACTATTGCGTTGTATAATGATGCTGTTACCTGGTTACCTTTGATGGAACCAAGGCTATCGGCGTCTCATTGAAATTAACAAATCAAATTTATATTTAAAAAAAATCATAAATCATTCGGCTATAACAGTCTGTATATTGAGCTTCTGTAATGAAATATCTTAGATATAATAAATAAATAAATAAATAAATAAATAAATAAATAAATAAATATTATTCCAGACCGGAATATATAGTTCATTCCGTCTTCCCGAAAGGTTTTATCCGAACATACACATTTTTCAACTTCCTTTTTCTATGATCGTCCAACATGGCGACACAAATAAGCAAGAAAAGGAAGGTTAATATCGTCATTTTTGCCTCTTTTCTGGTTGAATATCTCAAATAATAAATTATCAATAAAATAAACATACATTTACGCACTCTCTACCTACGCGAATTGATCCGATGCCTGATGGTTCGACAGATTGAAGTGGATATTTCTCTTCTGCAACCCACATGATTGATATATCTGGTTAAAGTAAAGCATTTTTCTGCCACGCGTTGCGTCTTCGAGAACCCACTGAGTTATCTTTTGAGTATGTAGCTGGAGGGTTAACTTTATGTAGCTTGTCAATCTGCAAAATTCTGCCTCGAACATTAACACGGTAACAAACTGAGTTCCTACCCCCCCCCCTCCGTTTGTCTAATTTAGGAATGTGTAAACCAGACTTGATAGGCAGCGATTAACTCAATTGGTAAACCATCCTGTGAAGTTTGGGAAGATCCCAGGTTCGAGTCTCGGTTTGACTGCTGCATTTAGTCTTTCCTGTTTTACCTGAATTATCTTTTGTAGTGGGCCACTTACAAGTTGTTGCTGCTCAAAAGTCCTGTAAATCATTTTATTTTTAGTTTGTAACGGAGGCGTTTGAAAGTCCCAGACAAGAAAAGGAAACATTTATTTAGTCTAAAAACCAACACATTCTCAGGTTTGCAAAGTGCAGACAAAGTGAAAATAGTTCTAAAAATTGATTGAACCAAAACCATATGCACATAAATTGAGAATCTAGTAGAGCACATAATATGAGACCTTTACTGCACTACATGGGTGCATTACAGTGAAGGTGCCAAGTCCTGGCTCCAAGCCTTGCAAGGTATGTTAAGCAGAATTGTACAGTAGAACTTCTATAACTCAAGTATACAGGAATTCGATGATGGCTTCAGTTATCAGGGTGTTTTGAGTTTTCGGAGTTGCAGGATGACGTCACAATGTAGACTACTTTAATTTTTATGGGAGAAATTTTTGATGGTTTAAACTGTTTACCGATACACCATTGTAATATTTAATAGTGAGTCTGTGACGACCACTCCATGCATTTCCATGAATTTGAATTTTTAATTTTATTGTTAATTGTATTTGCAGTTTGTAGCTGATGGTGTCTTTAAGGCTGAGCTGAACAATTTCCTGACAAGAGAACTTGCTGAGGATGGATACAGTGGTGTAGAAGTCCGTGTTACCCCAACAAGAACCGAAATCATCATTCTCGCCACACGTACACAAAATGTATTGGGTGAGAAAGGTCGTCGTATCAGAGAATTGACATCCGTTGTCCAGAAACGATTCAACTTCCCAGAAGGAACAGTTGAGGTAAATGTTTTGTCATTCTGTAAGAAATGTGAAAATCTTTTAACACTTTGAGTAGTCCACTTTGTATCCCTACCCAATAAATTACCAAATTTCATTGTAGAAATTATATGCTGATATTTTTATTTCCTTTTTAGTCATTACATTGTATTTGAGTAACTGCTCAAGCATGTTTGAATGACTAGTCTAGCATGGAAATAATATCTACCACTTGCAGTCTTAGAAATTAGTACAGGTCCGATAGCTCAAGGCCAGTAAATTTGATTAAATTTTGACTCTGGTCAGTGAAATTTGAATGCCAGCAGACCAGACTGGCTTGTAACAAAATCCTAATATAAACTATCAGTTGAATACAAATTGCTAGTTTGCCTATGAAATCTGATCTGGGCTTGTAAAACAGGCTCTGTTAGTGGCTTGTAACTTTCAAAATTTCTGACTGACTTGACCACACCCATTTCACTTTAATTTAATGAAATATTTATACAGTAATGTGACCGACTGGCTTTAAAATTTCTATTTCAGCTGTATGCAGAAAAAGTTGCACAGAGAGGATTGTGTGCTATAGCACAGTGTGAATCTTTGAGATACAAACTTATTGGAGGTTTAGCTGTAAGAAGGTAAGAATTCACAGTACTATTTAAACCTGTTTACCGTTGTAATTAACAGAAAATATCCAAGCATTACCCCTGTACACACCCCTTCCATACGGCATACTTGCCTACCCTTACGATTTTGGGGCAAGTTGTTAAATTTTTGTAGTTAAAATTATGACCTTATAATTGCCAGCTTAAACTTATAACTAAAAAAGAAAATATGGTGATTTCTGGAAATTGGAGTTGAAACCGTTTTCTGTTCCTTAGATCTGTCAGCCATGTGGGGTTACAGTTGCACTCAAATTTTGATGGATTTTGATCAAACTTGGTATACTTTTATACAACATGATACAATATATAGCGCACCAAATCTAAGTGTGAAGGCTGAGATCACTCGGTCAAATCTTGTATTTGGCACTCGCAGGCAATGTTGGAAACATCAAATTTTTGTCTCTCAAGAGACTGACCACTACAGTAGCTCAGTTGGTAGAGTGCTCACTTCATATGTGGGAGGTTTTGGGTTCAAACCTGGCCAAGGTTTGACCAAGACTTGAAAGTAGTCAGTGACTGTTGTTTCACAAATCACTCAGCGTTTAGGAATGAAAGTCACAGGGTCCTTAGGAAGAGACCTTAAAAGCTGATGCCCCTAGTTACTGCAGGCATGGCAAGTAAAAAATACCCTCCCTGCACATTGCCCTGAGAACACTGAAAATTCCACTTCACCTATAGGTGGTTACGTCTCAATGTACCAGGAAGTGAAATATTCTTGACTGGGACTTAAAATCGCATTTAATCAATCTCTCAAGAGACTGCTCTAGTTTAAATAATTCTCATAACACGTGTAAAAAAGAAATTGCAAAATTATTAAAATCTGGTGTAAAATCCTGTTGTTTTCTTTCAGAGCCTGCTATGGTGTACTAAGATTTATTATGGAAAGCGGAGCCAAGGGCTGTGAAGTTGTAGTTTCTGGTAAACTCAGAGGACAGAGAGCCAAGTCTATGAAATTCGTAGATGGACTTATGATCCATAGTGGTGACCCAATTAATGATTATGTAGATACTGCCGTCAGACATGTGTTACTTAGACAGGGTAAGTAGTGCCCAGTAGTGGTTTACATACTGCATATTACTATGTTTTCACGGTGTCAAATTTTTCGTGGTTTGACAAAGACTAGTGTCTTCGTGGTGTCGTATTTTCAAGGTCTTATCTGATTAAAAGAAAAACTAATCTAGCAAGATTAATGGGCTGGTAATACCCATGTATTTTCACTGCGGTTTTATTTTTCGTGGGAATACACTGAACTGCGAATATAGCACAATTAAAACCACAGCGAAATATAAGCATTATACAGTAAATGTACATACCAAGTGTTCATTTTAGGATTTTTCAGAGGGGACATTTAAAATAAAAAACTTTCCTCTAAGACACCATAACATCAATATTTTTGCATTAATTTATTATTAAATATGGCCACCTAAGGCCTTAATAAAAGGTTCATTTGCAAATAAAGGACCAATGCACTTATGGCCCCTTTCTAAAATGAATATTGCATATGATTGGTCCCTCCTTACAAAGCCCTCTAAAGATGGATCAACTTTGATCTTTATACCACAGCTGAATGTTTGTGGAATGATTTATATTCCCTGGATTGTTACTTGATGACTGTATGTCAGGTTGATGTAACCAAATTGTATGCATTGTCCATCTGCATTATTGTAGAGTCTTTTGTTCCCAGATGTTATAATCGAATCGGACAGCCAATCAAAACTGTCGGCTTCTTTATCAGTTTTGGATGGTACATGCTAGCTACTTTTATTTTGCTTTAAATGCACAGACTAGGAAACAAGTTTCTGTATCCCCTAACTGCTAATCGCCTCACAGGGCACCTGATTAGCTTGTTGATGGATTATCATGCTTGCTATTTTTTCAAATGACTGTAGTACAAATGACTAGGTTTTCTTCACCGGTGTCTTCCCACTCAGCCAACATTTTAAAATTTCCTATTCCCACTTAGCCAACATTGTTAAATAAACATTTAAGGTTTCACCTGGAAAGTTTTTGCTAAAGTTTTTTTCAGCAAAATTGTTTTGCAGTGCTGAATAATTTAAGTAGAATATCATTCTAAGTTCAAAATTAAATATTTTATTATAAAGTTAATGTTAACAATGCAAATAAATAAAAAATATAAATAGTAAATAAATAAATATTTGAAATAAATAATTAAATATTTGAAATAAATAATTAAATATTTGAAATAAATAATTAAATATTTGAAATAAATAAATAAATGTTTTTGATGGTGAATATTATTATTAATATATGTGTCTGTAGAGGATTGGTCAATTAAGACAATTACATTTTAAGATTTTTAGGATTTTTTCCGCTTTGTTTCAATAATCTTTAACAATCTTTACTGAAAACTTAAATAAACTTACAAAGATATATCAATGAACAAAAACATATACATGTATGTATTAAACCTTAATTCATTTCTGTGTAAATATTGCAAGTTTAAACTTTTAAAGCAACATTTTAAATTCATTTTTTTCATTAATTGAAATATGCACTTTTGCCTGTTTCAATAAGTTAAACAATTAAACAATTGATATAGCTGAGTTTTCTAAAGATTAATAGTATAAAATATTTTTATTATTATTCTTTGTTGAATATTATAATAGCTTTGTTGTGAATATTTTTCTCTAAAAACTTGAATTCATGCACCTTAGCTTCATAACTTCTTAACAAGAGAGAGAGAGAGAGAGAAGTCTCATATGGTTCATCAGCAGAGAAATTCTGTAAAATAATTCTAAATTTCTCATTTAAAAGAAATATTTTTATTCAGATTTTGAGATTTTGTTATTGATTTTCTGAAACAGACTTTACCCTCACCTGTAATTAATACCTATTGTCTTTGCTAATCCTACATTGAACACCAATTCCCACTCAGCCAACATTTAAAATCTTACCTATAGGTACAAAATTTCAAAATGTTGGCTAAATGGGAATGAACCTCTTCACCAATCCCTAGAGGGCGCGGTGGCCTAATGGATAAGACGTCAGTCTTCAAATCCAGGGTCTCTCACCGCTGTGAGTTCGAGTCCCGCTCGGACCACATGTGGGAAAGCGAATTTTCCTTACCGTTGGCCTTTACTGATTCACCTGGTATCAGTATAATGGACTGGGGGAGTGGTACGCTTGTCTGCGGCGTACTGACTCTGTGAGCTAGCACGGTAAAGTCGCCCTGAGTGCGCGCTAGTACAAGGCAGACCATACAACACACTCGCACTTCACATGCATACACAAAAATTGTTCATAGATTAATCCATAGAGATTAATTAAATAGTTCTCGTCGCGAATAGCTGAAAAATTGCTGATGCGACGCTAAGCAACATTCAACCAACCAATCTTCACCAATCCTTTTATATAAAATAGACCTGCTGATAAATGACCCTTATCTGTGACAATTGAATGACTTCTGTTACACTGGCAATATAAATATCAAACTTAACAGTGCCAGCACAAAGTACATGTTTATTCTTATGTAGGTTTCTTGTGAGACAACTCTAATATTTTCGGTATTACAATTTAAGGTGTTGTTATTAAAAGTTAAATCAATCCATTTGGTAATCTAATGTTTCAGGAGTATTAGGAATTAAAGTTAAGATCATGTTGCCATGGGATCCAAGTGGTAAAACAGGACCTAAGAGACCATTACCTGATCATGTTAGTATTGTTGAGCCAAAGGATGAGCAGCTTCCTCAGCAACCATACAGTGAACAGAAAGGTGCCAAGCCACAGGAAGCTCAACCATGAGGTAACTAGTATATCTTTAAAATGGGATAAAACTTTCTGGCTCTTAATTTTACAATCGCACCACAGCGGTAATTCAATGGGTAGAGTGCTCACTCGGTAAGTGGGGGATTGTAGGTTCGATCCCCAGCTGGGTCTGACCCATGACTTGTTCTTTGGCCAAGCACTCGTCATTACGAAATAAAAGTCATCGTTCTTTTGGATGGGAAGTTAAAATTAACAAGGTCCTATGTCAGGATAATGAACCCTGCTGTATAATGCCATTGATGCTATGCACAGGCAAATTTTCTGCACATTCACCTACAGCTGGCGATGTCTCGATACAAGTGAAATATTCTTGACTGGGACATTGAAAATCATTATTCAACTCGACTTTTAATTTCACAATTGTTTCTTTACCAAGAGTTTCCTTAGTGCCAGATAGAGATGCATAGTTTCATTTAAAATTTTCACAAAATCATTGGTTGATATGGAAGTTCCCTTCAAAAAGGATAACTTAAATGCTGTAAGCCAATGGTTTTGTATGCTTCAAACAGAGTTCACCACTGTATCATGTGATACCCCCTAACATTTGTGTGGAACAGTGATATCCATTGGATTTGAAATCATATCCGTTCATTTTTCCCATAAAAAGTAAAAAACGTGTTATTGTTGGAATTTGTGACATAAAATTTTCCAACAACCGCCTACACAAACATTAATTGATGTTGGATCATGTGGTGCAAGGACAAACCCGATCATTACCAAATAAGGGTATTAAATATATTAATTTCCCAATATGGTCCCTACTAGTACTAAAAATAAGAGATAAAACATACAATGAAATATAAAACTAAACTCTCTACACAGATGTATAAAATTGTTGTCTTCCACCCATCAAAATTTTAAATATTGTTAAAATAAAACATCTTTGAAATCGGGATCTCATTGCAAAAATGTCATAATGTCATAATGGGTCTTAAAAAATGCAAATTTTCCAACTCCAAAAGGCAGAAAAAGGCAGAAAATAGTGAAAGGTATCTAAAATGCTGTTATTTGCTTTAACTTGATGTAAAATCAGGAAATTTTGGAAGTCTTTTTATTACTTTTATGTCAATTAGCGACAGTAACAACACGCGAAAAAAACTGTAGTGAACATTTATTTAGATATAATTCATATACAGTTACTCTGGACACAATCGTACAATGCAAAAATAAAAAGTATGCGATTATATTGAAATGACAATTCTCACGAAAATTAATGGACGCAAAATTTACCCGATTTACAGTATTATAATGTACATATATGTTTATGTGTTTCTGTTTCTTCATTTCAGGTTGTGGTTTGAAATGTGAATATAAATAAGAGACTTGGTACTTTACACTGTAAAAAATTAAATTAAAAAAAAGAAAGGAAAAAAAACATCAAGGAATTGTTTTGTGTTGTTTAGAGTGAAAGTATAAAATAATATTGGTGGAAAATATGTAATACAGTAACACCTTGATCATCTGTTGAGTCAAAATTTGGTGTTATATTATAAAGAAATGGAATGTGGGGCTTTAAAATAATGTGGCGATAATTGAGGTGGCAAAATTACTGAGGGGCATTATAACAAGGTTTTACTGTATGTGCATATATTATGCTTAATGATTATGTCGGAAATTGTTAGCAATAGTGAACTTTGTAACCATTACAGGTTCAGCAATGTCTTTCAAATTAAACTGGGGACCAAACCTTTTCTCAAATACAAAGTCTGTTGACCTATTTTGGCACTTATTGTCCAGGTGTGACAAAGGTATTTGCTCTAAGTATGAGATATCTAGTTCAACCCCAGCTGTGTTGGAGACTGATTTTGGACCATGTATATACTGTAACTTACAAAGAGAACACGTATATAAATGCACAGTAAAATACTATTAATGTACCTTTCATATATAAGGGATCATCCCTTTTCGAGGCAACTTTCCATTTTAGAATACTGCATATTATTGTATGTAGGTTAAAGTAAATTTTGCAATCTGATCATGAGCTCCCGTAATACACACATACCACTAATGTTGCTCATTTAGTAGAGTGCTCATGCTTATGTAAAAGGTAAGGGTTCGAACCCCAGTACAGTTTGACCAAGATTTAAAATAGGTAGTAACTGATTTTTCTTGAAGTGATGTAGAAATGGAAGTCATGCGTCTTTCGGAAGAGACCTTAAAACCCAATGCACTGTGTTGCTGTCGGCATGAAGAACCTTCCTTGCACATTGCCAAGTAAATATTTCTGTCACTTACCGGTACCCAAAGCTGTTGGTGTCCTGAAATGAGTGAAATATTCTTTTATGTGATGCACAAGAATTGTTTCTTGTGTGTTTACTTATATTGAACCTCAATGTAGCAGATTAATAAACTAAACTATTTATAAAGCCCCACAAGAAAGCTCTCTTCTGCAAGACAGTGGCACTGCTCAATTCATATGAGTGCTTGCTTCTCCTTATGTGGGATGTGGTGGGTTCGAAAACTGGTTGGATCTGACCAAGACTTGAAAATAGGTAGTGACTGTTCTTTGGCCAAGCACTCTGCATATAGAAATGAAAGTTACGGGGTCCTTTTGAAAGAGACCTTAAAAACCCGATTTCCCATGTAGCAGCAGGTGTGGCATGCTAAAAACCCTCCCAGCACATTGCTTAAGTGTACTGCAAAGATAAAATTTCTGCTTCTTTACCTATAGCTGGTGATGTCTCGATATGAGTGAAATATTCCTGACGGGGAGGTAAAACCCCATTCATTCTTCTGCACGACGGATTCTAGTAATGACCCATCTATAACTCTGTCAATCCTATTATGCAATCTTTAAGAAGCAATCGCCTGAGGAAATCATTTGGTTGGTTAGCTAAATGTTTATCACATCAACACAAGATTTATGATCTGCATTGTACTAGTGCCAACAACTTATGGTGTACCAAAAAACTTGATCAGGCTACTCGCGATATCATTTTAAAAATTTTGTTACCAAGGGCCCGGTTGTTCAAATAACTTAACCAAATGGTTAGTGAAATTTAAAATTTTATTCAAATTAAAAATAAATATATAACAATTTCAACTTGATAACTTTAAATATTTCTATCTGATAATAACTTGTGTGCATAAACTTTTGAACAACCAAGGCTCTGGTTACATTGAAAACTACGAACAACCCAAGCCCTGTAACATTGAAAACTATGAACAACCCAGGCCCTGGTAACATTGAAAACTACGAACAACCCGGCCCTGGTAAAATTGAAAACTATAACAACAAATTTATTTTGTTTAGTTTTTAATTTTTTAAATTAATGAGATCAGTCATGTATATTGATGTGTTGATATCTAAATTTATATATATGATAATATATATAACTGGCAGACTAATAACAAACTGTATCATATACTCCACTATATACAACTTTCAACAGTTACCAGCATACACCTAAACCTGTCTATAATGACCACTTCAGGGAATATAAAAACAATGACCTGTACCGGCAATAGTATGATGGCAGGGGGAGGAGTTTTATCACTTCAGGAAATCTAAAAACAATGACCTGTACCGGTAATAGTATGGTGACAGTCGAGGCAGGGGAAGAGTTTTATTAAAGTACTGGGAAATTCTAGTAGGATGAAAGTAGTTAAAAAGTTTAGATACATGTAGAACAAGAATAGGTTTCCACAAATTAAAATTAACCAAATTTTCAACAAAAAAAAAGTATTAGTCTTTAAAGTATTTTTCACAAAATATATATAATAAGCCCCTATTGGCCCCTGAGAATTTTTAAATTTCAAAATTGGTAAAATAGGTTTCTGGTACATTTTAAAAATTTTTTTTGTGATAACAAGGGGAGACAACTATGTAAGTTTTTAATGTCTACAACTCTGAATTTGTGCAATGAAGCATTATTTTCAATACTGTATACAATGTTATTTACCCTGTAATTCCGTTCAAAAATGTAAATACATTATAAAAGGTAGATATATGGTACATCAGAATATTCATGTACAAGCAATGGAGTTCGCTGCTGTACCACACGGTAAATACCTCTGTTTTAGAAAATGTTAACATCACAAATTCCCAAATAACGTCGTTTTCGCGGAATATCAGTCATCTTATGCGATTACATATGCATTGGAAATAAGAGTTCTGCACAAATGTCAGAGGTTATCATGCTGTACAGAGGCAAACCCCATTGAATATTTTGGCCTTTAAGAAATACATATATCGTTTTTAACACTTCATGCAAGGTAACAATACGGGTAGCCTAAAATGGGTACTTGTAGGTCATACTCACAGATTCACTATATGTGGTCATTACAGACAAGTGCAGATGCAAATTTCTGTACATATAAGAATATTTTCTTATGCCTGAATAGGTAACTATGAACCGCTTCTAACGCTATAAAACAATCATGAGAGCTTAATGTATTGATCAATTGGCTACGATAATCTACCGTGTCAACCGTAACAATCGGTTATAAGTGTATTAGGCCCAAGTTTCACAATCATTCTTTAACTATGATTTTTCTTAATATAAAAACTGGCAAAATTTAAAATCTAAATGATTTGGTAACTTTCAACACAAGCTAGATTTTATGGTGTCATTGGAAAATCACTTCGAAGTTACAACATTTGTATTTCGTTTTGTCAAAAATATAAGTAGTTCCAAAAAAGAATAAAAGAATTTGCAAAATTTAAGTTATGGAAAATCATAGTTAAGAAATGATTGTGAAACCTGGGCCAGGTGATGCTGTATATATGTAAAACCATGACTGAACTTTATATAATATTCACATCAAAACGAGGGGTGACCAGACAGCATGACTCGATTCAAAATACATATATGTAATTACAAATATTCCCTCCGCCCTAAAATAGCGGTAAACTGTATAAATGATACTATTTCGCACAAAGAGCAAGGTTAAAAATACAGATATCACCAAACCCCTTGAGCATCGGGAGACTTAATATGAGTACTCCCTCTAATTAAAGTGTTATCGTAAATACATTTATGTAGCATAATGGCTTCCTATTTTGCACAAAGAGCAGGGTTAAAAATAAACATATCACCAAACCCCTTGAGCAGGGTTAATTCAGAATACAGATAATCACCAAGCCCCTTGAGCAAGGAGAGACTTTTAATACAGGAACTACCTCGAAGTGTTATCGTAAATATGCAGCATAATTAGCTTCCGATGTACATTGTAAAATAAATAATGATTCTTAACAAAACCTTTTACCACAGCATGGCGGGGCACCATCACTACCAACACCATATAAATAAAGGTAAACATTTAAGGTTAGGAAGGAAATGTATTGTGAAACAGAAAATACAAGTTGATAAATAAATGGATGGGGAGGGAGAGAGAGAATATAAGAATCCATTATGAGTATCCATGTAGGATAGGGAAATCTCACCCGAGGGGTTGAACATTTCAGTCGGAGACGAGGCTTGCCGATTCTCTGACCAGAAATGTTCAACCTGAGGGTGAGATTTCCCTATCCTTCATGGATCAACTCATAATGGATTATTTTTCTTCCATTTTAGTGCCATTATTTGGCTTCAGGTACGATGAACATAGACATCGACGCCATGTTTGTAAAATCTAACTTTGTAATTTGACATTTTACTTTTAAATAAATATGACCATTGGATAGATCGTCCGGATTTTGGTTTATACAAAATGTATAAACTACAAAACAAAGTGGTTCATTAAAAAATCCAATATTATCATTTGAAACGCACTCAAAATTTCTAAATTGTAAAGAATTTGATGTCATTTTCCCGCAAGATGACGTCATGTTCTCCATATGTTGACGTCATGTAATTGTCTTTTGATTGTGACGTCACTAAACGTCACATGGTCATGTGAGATAAGCGTATCTCACATAAGGAAAAAACCTATCTTACATAAGCAGATATGGAAGAAAGAATTATCACAACATAGCCTCTTCTCATATACATGTATACCCTGTGAATTATATGGGGATAAAATTTTAACAACACAATGTTTACCGGTACTTAAAAATGATATCATTTACTAAACCATATTACAGTGTTATTTTGAAGGGAAAGAATTTGCCGATAATGAAATTAAATTAAGATACATTTGTATTTGTTTAATTCCTGTATCTAGTGTTGGCAGTGTCACTGTTTCTGAAGCAATTCATTAACAAATGATGACAAATCTAGTACATATTTACACATTAACACACGACAAATGTTTTTAATTCTTAATCCCTCAACATACAAATGGTATAACCCATTACTAATGGATCATACCACAAAGTCTGTAGGGGAACAACTCGTGCCATAACCATTGTTCTTAATTTAACTCTTACATCACTTGACATACAAATGGTATAAACCCATTACTAATGGATCATACCAAAGAGTCTGTAGGGGAACAAGATGTGATTTTATCAAGCAGACATAGGTTAAAATTCAAAACTGAAAAAAATTAACAATAAATTAGTAAATTGCAAATAATTAATTATTTATTTCCATGCCCATGGACTATTTTACTTTGAGAGTGTTTTCATGCCATAAAGAACTCAATCTTGTGTCTATACCAACAATGATCAAGGCAGCATAATGTATATTTATATCAAAGATTTTGGGTCAAGAATCTTAAAGAACCCAATACATCCATGAACAATCAAAAAGCATAAAGATGATTCCTTAAAATGGTGAGGACATTGACGGCCAAGTGGTCTAAAAAGCTGGTTTCAGATCACATCACAATGTCTCCTAACCCAAGTTCAAATAACACATAAACAGATAGTGAAGTGGGAAAGTTTTCTTGCAAAAGGTCGTTGGTGGTGGTTTCTTCTGGTACTAAAAGTTCCCCCCCCCTCTCCAATATTCAATGACCAATAGTTTTTTCCACAATTCTTGAATAGACCACTTTGATAAAAGTGAAAGAATCTACATGGGGGCAACAAACACAATGGCTTCTTACCACTAATTCAATAACATATTATACCAGTTTCATTTTACAGCACAAGGAGACTGTTTCGGTTAGTAGTGCTTGGATCAAACTTGAGAAACAAATTTTTTTCCAAAGGATTGAAAAATATCCAAAGGATCAAGATATATATTTAACCAAGTTTAGCTAAGGAAATACTTTGCATGAGGGAGCATACCTTAGCTTTTGAGGATTTTCAGATTTTAACTAGCAGCAAATTACATCAGAATACTGAGATTTTAAACCCAACAACTACTTAATAAAATCATATATACCGTAACAACAATTATACAAAGCATACATTCCTTTCTAAACGAACTTCATCTCCTTCATTCATGATTTAATGTCTCATATTTCAAGACAAGATACAGTACCCTCTTTGAGAGAGAAAATTATGGTAATTTAAACGTTTCACTGCTCATTTCCTGCTTAAGGCTCAAAACTTCATGACTTCTATAAACTTTTTTCCAAATTAAACAATTAAATTCAGTGAATTAGGATCCCCCGCCAGCAGGTTCTTTTTTGTTGTTGTGTGATTTGCTTATGTTCAAAGGGAAATAACTCTCAGGAAAATGAGCAAACCAACTCGGGTTAACAGTATGCACATCTATCAATGTTGATTCTTTGCACAAAATTTCATGAAATTGTGCTTTATAGTTTTTGGAGAATTGCACTGACAAAAATTTTGGACAGACTGAAACTCAAATTTAATAAAATTGTACCCAATTGTTTGCACACATCAGCGATGTGCATTGACACGCTTCTTGCTGACAAAACATGATACATATCTACTGGAGTCTAGACCTAGATTATGGGTATGTTTGATCTAGATGGGACAAAAAAGTTGGTCTTAAAAAGGTTAACAATGAACTGTTGTTAGACTACTCATGATGGATAAAGACTGACCACAACAGCTCACATGAGGACTTTATGATGTGAGCTAATAAACTATGACACAATCACATTAAAGCTTCAAGATATCTCATAATAGACCATATATGACAACCCCCTCTCCCCCACCATAAAAAATACAGTAGTACTCCCATTACTATAAATGAGACTAATTTCAGACTGCTTTCACTGTGATCAGTTTCTTTAGTTTTGTACTGTAAACATATTTAATTTCACGTGTATTTAATTTTGCAGAATAAGAAATTTAGACATACCCACGTAGTTAAATTTTCACGTTTTTGAAATATGCATTATCACACAAAAAGCATAATATACTTTTCGCTTGGTATTAATTTTCGCCTACAACAAATGATCGTGAAATAAGCGAAAATTGGTATACTGTGAAAAATAAAAACGTTCACAGTATTTTGTTCTGTGTTACAAAGATCCACTAGCACTAATAGTAATATACATGTCCTTTTCTTCCTATTCTTTGTTAAAAATTGAAGATCATGTAAGATTGTTATTAATAATGTTTGTTAATATTCCGGTTTCTAAAAAGACAAAATTATCTAATGTATTGTATATTTCCTTGTTTAAATTTTCATGACACCCCCCCCCCCCTTAAAAAAATTATTCAAACAAATTACAGGAATTAACCAATAAAAATTTAGGTAAATACATGTTGTATAAATGAAATACCAACGGCTATAACTAAATTATAGTAGAACACATTACATGTTTACACACACAGAAGACTTTTAAAGAATTTTCCAGAAAATATTATATGATGATATCTAATTGCACTGTTTAATTAAGAGGTACGGTGATAATTTTTTTGATTTAACGCTTTCACATGATAACTGATAATATCAATATTCCAATTAAAATAAGATTATTTTTGACAGCCTGAGAGTAAACAAACCCCCACCCACCCACCTTTTAGTAATCTTACAGTTACCCTTCTAAAGTTCAATTGATGAAAAACATACATTGAACACTACTAACTATTCATTGAAGCAGTTGAAAACAGGTTCACCAGTGTGCTATGTGATACAAACATTTGTGTGGAACTTGTATTTCCATTTGTGTAGAATTTGTTTCCATTTGTGTGGAACTTGTATTTCCACTTGTGTGAATTTGTATTTCCATTGTGTGGAATTTGATTTCCATGTGTGGAACTTGTGTTCCATTTGTGTGGAATTTGTATTTCCATTTGTGTGGGATTTGTATTTCCATTTGTGTGGGATTTGTATTTCCATTTGTGTGGAATTTGTATTTCCATACATGTGGAATGGAATCGTATTTCTACTTTTGTGGAATTTATTTCCACTTGTATAGAATTTATTTATCCCTTTGAGTGTGTGGAATTTAATTTTTCCACTTGAAAGTGTGAAAATTGTATTTCCAATTGTGTGGAAATTGTAATTCTATCAGTGTGCAATGAAAATTGTATTTATAGTTGTGTGAAATATATATTTGAATTTTTATTTCCACACATGTGGAATGCAATTTGTATTTTCATTTAATGTGTGTAGTCTTTTTCCACTTGAAACTTGTGTAATTATTTTCCATGTGAATGTGTGGAATTTAATTTTCTACTTGCTTATGAAGAATGTGGAAATTTTATTACCACCACTGTGTTAATTTCTTAAAATGTTGCCATTCTACTAAAAAGAAGTAACAGTTCCACACAAACATTAATAGATACTCTCTTCTGATACTCAAGTGAACCAAATTAATATCAATACAGGTATAAATAACCAAAAAATTACAACAACTTCAACAGCAGAGGATACAAGCCATGGTAAGTCACAAAAACACTGAATTTGTACAACAATGTATAAATGTCAATAAATATTACATGATTTGTATAGTTATATTTTATTTATTAGTCCATCAGCCACCATACAATGAAAGCCCTGGTTGTGGATCATAAAAAAATACAGCAAAAAATTTGTTTTTCTCCTTGGGTTTTGAACCGTGGCTTATAGTAAGCTTATGTTAGCACATTCCAATAATTCTATCTAACCTAGTCATGAATTACCCAGAATTCTTCACTTTCCTCACAACACCCAGAATTCTATTTCCTGTCATCATGATCACTACTTCCTGTGATCATAATCCTGTAACTTCTAGCTGAGACAGTCTTCCTGTTGATAGCACTTCCTGTGTGAACGTAATTCACCTTTTCATATCCACCATCTAATCATGGTTCTCAGATCCCGATTTCTCTCTAAAGCCTCCTATCACTTGCAAATATAACAAGCCATGATGTTCATCCACCGATTGCATGATTTAGATGTCACATAATGAGAATGTAAAGGCAATTTAACATTAAAAGCATCCTTCTTTCCAACTCTCGTCAGAATTCGGGTAACCTGTCGGTCTTGGGGAAGGAATTGCAGATCTGAAACAGAATTCAAATCTTTAAATTAGAATGAATCTGTCTATAAAGGCCACCCAAGGGAACCAGTAAAAGTGGCCTTTATGAGCAGGTGGTCATTATATACAGGTTCAAATTTTATGAATAAAGAACAGTTGGGATATGATTCTACTGGCCTTTACAGGCAGGTGGCTGTTATATAGCAGTGGTCTTTAAGGCAGGTTGGACTTGCATTATTTACTACAGAGCGATACTCAATGTGGTTGATATGCCCATCTTTAGTGTAGATCAGCTCATCTTAAATCGGCAAATTAATGTGTATATTGCATTCCTATGAAGTAATGGTAGGATTGTTTGTGATATGGTCATTAAGCTATGCCACGATGTTGCCTATCATCAGTGATTTATATAGAAGTATCATGATACCAATTCAAATGTATTAGTGATAAATACACTGCCATTTATAAACTAAAACTGTCTCTTGAGAGCCAAATACCCCCCCCCACACACACAACATGTACAAGGTTTTAATGTTTTCCCACAACCTTGACCTATCCAATATGACCTTGGTTCAAGATTATTATGACAGTTGTCCAAAGCATCTATGACATATAGCCCAAACATAATTTTACACAGACAGAAATGGCGATTCCTATATACCCCCCTGAAACTAGTTTGTGGGGGGTGGGTGGGGGAAAATATAGTGTAGGAACACTTTTTTTTAGCTGAATGGTGTTTTTCAAAAACTTTAATTTTGTGAAGAACTTTGGTCAGTAATGATATAACCATGCAAGTATAAACATGTATTATAACATATGTACAGCAATGTTTAACATCTTCTATTGAAGTGTACAACTGTAGCTCTATTGTAATAATATTTCAATAATAAAAGTGACCGTACCGTCTTGGTGTAGCAATACCAGATTTTGCTACCGTCCCAGGACGGGGTATTGATCGTCTGGCTGGCTGTGGAAGTCCTGTTCTTTGTGGAGATAACCCTCGCCTAGCATTTTGTGGCTGACGAAGTCCACTAACGTTTGGCGATGCTGGCCTCATTTGATTCTGCATCCTATTATACTGTCTTGGATCAATCGGTCGATCATAATCATCACTACCACCGGATGAATTGTTATCTAAATATGGATCACTTGAATACATCCCTGATGAATGGGCAAGTCTTGATACATTAGGTAAACTTCTTTTTGAGGAATTCTCTGAAATAGCATATCAACAGGGATTTATATATCAAATTTATTACAATACATATATTTATTTAGTCTCATCGGTGTTTTATAGAGCAGTGGAAATGTAAATTGAAAACAACAGCCCCACTGGCTGAAGCAAGATATGCTAGTTTATATTTCTGCCATCACAATTATCACAAAGTACGGGAGTTATTTCCCTTGAACAGCATCAAAGTTATTGGAGCAATATACTAACCCTACAATTATAGGCAAACAAACTTATTTTTCAGGGGTTATTTATAATCTTGGAAAATATTCACATATATTCATTAATTATTAACACTTTTGTGTAAAGTCAGATTTAAGTTTTACAAGAGTGCCATTGGGCAGAGCAAGATATGGTCGTTTATATTTCAGGGGTCATGACTAACTTCACTGTATGGGTGCAAAGAGCTGCACAGGCCTTTAAATCTTAGGTGCTAAATCAACTAGAACCATATAGAAATATTTCCTAACTATTAGAGCAATGATTTTTTTTCCATTTGTTGTAGGTGATTGTAAGCTAATAAAGAAAATACATGATACATTTCCTGTTTGATATTTCAAACTCAGAATATGTGCAGATTAAGTGGAGCAATTATATTTTACTTATTTATTTCCAAAAAGGTCCATTGAAACAATTTGGCTCTTGAGATTACCTCCACAGAAATAAATAAATTTTTGAAAGAAAATTACATCTAAACCATTGTTCGCAACACAAAGCATGTGATCAAATGTTGAGTAAGAGTTGAGTTGAGTAATGGTGTTTAACGTCACAGTCAACAATATTTCACTTATATCCAGACATCACAAGCTATATGCAAAGGTTTCAGAAATTTTGCCTGTGTTGTGCTGATGGCATTATACAACAGGATTTTTTATCGTGCAAAGCATACCATGACACAGGACCTTGTGTTGAGTAAGAGAGCATGTCAGTGAAACAGATCGGTCATTGGTATATTGTTTGTTTTACATTTCACATGAAAGCCATGTTAGAATTTATGTTTTACCCTTGTCACATTTCTGATTTCAGAATTAGGATTACAATCTGTAAACATATGTTATTGTTAAAACATTTAGAAAGAAAGAAATCCTTTATGATCCAGTAATGTTACATGGTAGTTTTAACTGTGTAAGAGAGAGAGAGAGAGAGAGAGAGAGAGATTAAGCAATGCCATTATATTAGAACACCTTAGTTCCTTAGTTTGAGAGCGAGAAAGAGAGAGTAAACAATGTTACATTGTATTTTGCCATTACATTGAGATAGAGAGAGAAGAGACAGGGATTCACCATTCTTACTGCCATTTCATTGAAAGAGAACATTTGTTTGCTGTTATACTGTGAAATCATTAATTTTCGTTGGGTCCAATTTTCGTGGAATCGGTAAAAAATAACATTTCGTTGGGACGTAAATTCGTGGTTTTACTGTTATGTCAAAAATGTAGTTTGTCCTTTGAGCCTTGATAACGTGTAGGAAGTTCATGCTTTGTTTGTTTATCGGCACCTATAGAAAAGTTATTTGTTGAAATAAGAAAGCAATAAACCGTGACAGAGACGCGGATTAATGACTAAGTCTCGGATAGGCGCTAATTACCTGTAATCATTATATCAGTAACAATTAAATACACAAGTGATGTGACACCTGGCCTGAGTAGATCTACGGTTGTACAATTAAGCGTAATTAATTTAGATTTAAAAGTTTATGCATAGAAACAATCACAACTTGTTTTATAATCACTTTACACGAAACTGAATGTTTTTCTGTGACCGGCAACTTATAAAAATTCTAATTATTGACCTCTGATGACCTAATCAGCTGTTACGAGAGTAACAATGGCGGCTCTTACCGATTCGAATGAAGTTTCGTTTTTTAGAATCAAACAGCTGACTTAGTAATAATAAATATAAAACAGGTTTATAGAGATTGGTAAAATGTTTATTTAATTAATATGTAATCGGATTGGAATTAAATGAGACGGGTCATAATGATGATGAAAGTTACGGTTAGAAACCTGTCTGTCCCTATCGTCCCGACCAGGTCCTAATTGAAAACAAACATTTAAAAATTAATGAAGAATTTATTAAACATAATATATGTACTTTAAATAATTTTCATAATTAAATCAAACATCCACGCATCTTACCTTGTGAAAAGTTTGTGTTTATGTGTGAGTTACGCTAGAGCAAAAAAATATGGTACATATATGCATGTCCATAGTTATCATATATTTGTCTTTTTACTTGAGGTTAAATTTCGTGGTGGTCGTAAATTCGGTTCAGACTGTCCACTAAAACCACGAAAATTGATCCCAACGAAAATTAATGATTTCACAGTAGTAAGATTACTTAGGCTTGAGAGAGAGAGAGATCAACCAATTTTACTTTGCTGTTATAATGCAATTCTCTGGTTTGAGAGATTTGCTTTGCTGTTACATCGACAGTACCTTGGTTTGAATTTAAATACTGGCTACCATATGGACTATCTGGTGGACTACTACCATCAGATCCTACACTGTTGCTATGACTACTACGCCTATCACCTGAAACTAAATCATATGTACAAATTAAGTATGTTTATAATCTGCATACATGATTTCTTTAAAGACTTTGTTCAGCATTTTTCACAACTTCACATACAGTACAGAACTGTTTAAAAGTTTAACAATCTGGTAATGTAACAAAAATTAGAAGATCGGCTGAGATGAAGATAACCCCATTTGGGCAAATCCAAACCATGTGCATATCGAAAATATGATACGCCATTTGTACATTTACTAAAGCCAAAAATTGTTCCTTTAAAGTTTTAAAAAGATCTGCTACATAATTTGTCCGAGAAAACTTGTGCCATTTTTAAAAGTGCCAAAAAACTCCAACTTGAAAAAAATCCCCAAATATGTGCATGATGAATACTAGTATAAGATAGCCAATGACTACTTCAACCAAAGATTGTTCCTTTAAAGTTTCAAAGAAATCTGTTACATACTGTAAACATATCTAATTTTGTGTGTATCTATTTTCGCGGTATAGGACATTTAGACATATCCACGTAGTTGAATTTTCCTGGTTTTGAATTATACACTATAACACAATAAGCATAATATAATTTTCGCCGAGTATTAATTTTTGCGTAAAAGAAACGACCGCGAAATAAGCAAAAATAAGTACACCTCGAAAATAAATATGTTTACAGTAGTTTTTTGGTGACAGAAATAGAGTAAACACTATATGTCCCCCCATTTCCTTAGAAGGCATAATTATTACATGTATGTATATCATACAACTTCTGATTAATAGAATGAATGGGGTTTTATGTCCAGGTTAAGAATATTTCAATTATATTGAGATGTTACCAGCTATATGTGAAGGCATAGAAACTTTGACTTTTGCAATCCTTAGTGCACTCAGGGCAATGTACAGTGCCGCGCCCTTATGACATGGGGCATTGGTTATTAATGTCTCTTCTGAAGGACCTGTAACTTTTATTTCTAAATGCAGAGTGCTTAGCGAAAGATCTGTCACTATCTATTTTTAAGTCTTGGTCAGACCTTGGCTTGGGTTTGAACCCACAACATCCCACATAAGGGGCAAGCACTCTATCAACTTGTTTGATAGAAAGAGTACATTCCTTAACTGTGTCAGTTTTGGCGACACAAACTTTCATTGTTGACTTTCCATAAAAACCTACAACATTTGTAATACTATATCACACATTTTTATGGAGAAATTTCTGTTAAACAAAAAATACAAACGCACAATGCATAATCATTTGGTTCACTTCTCATGCTTATTTGCAGCAGCACATGCCACAATTACAACAAACATCAAGCTTAAACAAGGGCATCCTTACCATATGATCATATCACACCCAACTGACACATTTATATAACAATCTATCATGCTTGAAATAACTAACAGAATCCATGCTTAAATATAAAGGGTTGACTGATTGATTGATTGTTTAGCTTTATATCCCAGTCAAGAATATTTCACATATATTGAGACATCACCAGCTATAGGTGAAGTGGCAGATTTGACTGACCCTTGCTGTATGCTCAGCGTAATGTGCAGGGAGGGTTCTTTAATGTGTCACACCTACTATGACACGGGGCAGGTGTGACACAGGGAATCTGTTTTCAAGGTCTCTACCGAAGAATTCCATGACTTTCATTTTGTAAATGTCGAATGCTTGACAAAAGAACAGCTGCTGCAAATTTTCAAGTGTTGGTCAGTCCAGACTTGGATTTGAACCCACCATCTCCCACATACAAGACAAGCTCTCTACCAACTGAGCTACCATAGTGGTACTTAAACATCACATTATCCCAAACTTAAAGTGAGTTGAGTAATGATGTTTAACATCCCAGTCAAGAATATTTCACTAATATCCAGATGCCGCCAGCTATAGGCTAGGGTGCAGAAATTTTACCAGTGTGTTGTGCTGATGGCATTATACAGCATGGGTTCTTTATGTGCCAAGCCCACTGTGACATAGGACATTGTTTATTTTAATTTTACATCTAAAAGATCTGTGACTTTTATTTCGTAATGCTGAGTGTTTGGCAAAAGAACAGTCACTACCCACTTTCAAGTCTTGGGTCAGACACGGTCAGGGTTCGAACCCACAACTTAAACAATTATACAGTTATTTATCATATATGAATCCATGCTTGAATAAGGACTCTTATATTGACATCATGCTTAAATAACTTGCTCCTTTACCATATGATCATAATACCCATACTGATACAATTATACATTCCAATAACATACATTAAGCTTGAACATGAACACTATTACTATAATCTTCACATCATGCTTGAAACTTGCTCTCTTACCACCATGATTTTACAACAACGCTCCATCACATATTTAAAAGCAATTCCAGACATCATGCTTAGACAAGGATCCTTAATGTAATACTTTATTAAATAACATGTTAGAAAACTTGCTCTCTTACCACCATACTATACTGGACAGAAATGATTTTACAACAACACTCTATCACACATTTAAAAGCAATTCGAGACATCATGCTTAGACAAGGATCCTTAATGTAATACTTTATTAAATACATGTTAGAAAACTTGCTCTCTTACCACCATACTATACTAAACAGAAATGATTTTATAACAATGCTCTACCACATATTTTAAAGCAATTAGAGACATCATGTTTAGACAAGGATCCTTAATGTAATACTGTATTAAACAACATGTTTGAAAACTTGCTCTCTTACCACCATACTATACTAAACAGAAATGATTTTACAACAACACTCTATCACACATTTAAAAGCAATTCGAGACATCATGCTTAGACAAGGATCCTTACTGTATTAAACAACATGCTTGAAAACTTGCTCTCTTACCACCATACTATACTGGACAGAAATGATTTTACAACAACACTCTATCCCACATTTAAAAGCAATTCGAGACACCATGCTTAGTCAAGGATCCTTAATGGAATACTGTATTAAACAACATGTTTGAAAACTTGCCCTCTTACCACCATACTATACTGGACAGGCATGATTTTACAACAACGCTCTATCACATATTTTAAAGCAATTCGAGACATCATGCTTAGACAAGGATCCTTACTGTATTAAACAACATGTTTGAGAACTTGCTCTCTTACCACCATACTATACTGGACAGGCATGATTTTACAACAACGCTCTATCACATATTTAAAAGCAATTAGAGATGTCATGCTTGAATACTGACTTGTGCTTTAGAATTTGCTCTCTTACCATCATATTGTACCAGACAGGCATGATTGTAACAACAACGCTCTATCAAATTAAAAAACAATTAGAAACATCATGCTTGAACAAGGATACTCTTAATGTAGAGTTAAAAAACTTGCTCTCTTACCATCATATAATACAGGACTGGCATGATAGCATAAAGCAATATTACACTCAAAAATGATAAGATACATGTACATCATGGATGACAAGTACTCATGCTTAAAAAACATGGGTCTCTTACCATCATATCATATTGAACAGGCACGATTTTACAATGCTCTATCTCATTCAAAAACAATATGATACATCATGCATGGACACTGACACAGGCTTAAAAATTGGCTCTCTTACCATATCATACTAGACAGGCACAATTTTACAATGCTCTATCACGATCAAAAACAATAAAAGACATCATGCATGGACACTGACACATGCTTAAAAACTTGGCTCTCTTACCATCATATCGTACCGGACTGGCACGATTATATAAAGCACTATCACATTCATTATCAAACACTGTCATTGACTGAGGAATCTGCTTGGAGCGGATTGCTTAATACAAAGCAAAATAATTTATCATATTGCTAATTGTTACATTTCAAAATTCATTTTAAATGGGAGGAAACTCATTATGTGCTATTTTACAGTCAATATTTTCATCCAATTTAATAAATGAAACCCCCCTCCCCCTTATTGATTAGATTTTAAATCTTAAAATGTACCTCCTATAGCAACCCCAATAGAGTGGCAACCTTCAATGCTTCAGTTTCACGACAATCTTCTTAATTCTTATATAACAAGTAAAATCTGCGAATTATGATCCCACCACATTAGGCATTTTTTGTGATACAATGTATGTTGTATGTTCAAACTCCTCATTCTTATTTTATAATAAGTAAAATTCTTATTTTATAATAAGTAAAATCAATGAATTAGGATCCCCCACCAGTTGGTATTTTTTTGTGATTTGCAATTGCATGTACAATATATGTTCAAACTTGAAAGGGTCATAACTCTCAGGAAAATAAACAAACCAACTTGGGTTAATGAAATGCACATCTTCATCCATAGTGATGCTTTGCACCAAGCTTTCATAAAATTTGTGTCATAGTTTAGGAGAATTACCACAGATAAGATGTGCCTGGAAGAATGCAAGGGCGGAAGTTCGGTTTTAATATCCATTCTTCCTTCCGATGAGTGTAGGGTCAATCAGAACTCTTACTATTCTACAATTTTACAGATACTGCTCATGTTGTTCAGTCTAGTTTTATTCACTTCTAACTGTAAGCATCCTCTGTAGCAGCCACAGGTGGCCTATTCTTATCCATACTCTACAGAGGTTTCTTTAGTGTGCACTGAGATACTAGACCTCGGCTTTGTTCGGTCTCATCCTAAAGACTGCTCTAGTAATGAGCTTTTTACAGCTCTAGTATTGGCAGATGAAAATCATCTAAGAAAATTTCAAAGTCCCGAGTGGGGTTCAAACCCACAACCCTCGACTTAGACTCAGCAATGTCTGCTCCAGATGATTTGACCAATGATATCTTACCTCTTCTTGGCGATGATTGAGCTTGAGATAAACTTTGTCGTAAACCTGAAAAAATAATACCAATTAAATTTAAAAGATAACATTTTACAAGCGATCACAAAGTTTACCAGCCATTTTATTATTAGGAATATTCACAAGAACATGGACCAGACAGTCACAATACCTCCATTGCTGGAATTTCAATTTATCATAAACTGAAATTTTATAGACTCACTCTCAGCCACTCTAAGCTATTGAGACCACGATAAACTCCAGACATTGGGATCGAGATAAGCTACAATCCAATGGGACTGAGATAACGCCAGGCATATAACTTCCGAGGTATTCAGATTACGAGTGGAATGGTGAAATGTGTTTATACCCTACTAGTCAAGATTATTTTACTTAAATACTGTAGCTGTCTATTTTTGAGATGGTTGAAGAACCTGGTGTAGCCAAAGACAGAAAAAAATGTCAACTTTGGCTTTGGTTAGCAAACTGATAAACCTTCCCACACTGGTAACTGCCATAGGTGGATTGAAACCCAGGCAGTGAATAAACTGTGATCCATAAACTAACTCTTTATATAACTCTCGAGTCCCGCTCAGACTACATGGGGAAAGTGAATTTCCTGGCCGTTGACCTTTACTAATTCACCTGTTATCAGTATAATGGACCGAAGGTGTGGTACGCTTGTCTGTGGGGTACTGACTCGGTGATCTAGGAGCTTAATGTTGCCCTGAGTGAGTGCTATTACAAGGCAGACCATACAAAACACTTGCACTTCACATGCATACATGAACTTGTTCATAGGTTTATCCCTAGGGATTAAAAAAATAGTTCTTGTCGTGAATAGCTGAAAAATTGCTGATGCAACGTTAAGCAACATTCAACCAACCAACCAAACTGAATTGAGGATAACATGTTGTTCTACATTTATTTGAGTAGGATTAAAAATCTAGAAGACTGTCCTTTAGTCCAGTGTTCATTCTAGGATTTTTCAAAAGGGGCCATTTTCAAAAACTTTCCTCTAAACACCATAACATTAATATTTTTGCATTAATGTTAAATATGGTCCTTAAGGCCTTAACAATGGGTGGTTCACTTGGCAAAATAAGGGATTGATGGCCACCTTCTAGAATGAACACTGATGGTCAATTCAGCCATCAAGGCCTCTGTTTAGTTTTGGGATTCTTTAACATACTTACTTTCTTCTTGTAATTTGGCTAATGTTTCTATATCTGACACATCTGGATGTTTACCGTCATGCTGAATACTGGGGGACTGATGATGTTCTACAGGGTCTTCATGTCGTTCAGTTGGCGGGGGCGGCACTGGAATCTCACGGCTTTTCTTTGGTCTAGTAAATGTACCAGTATCTACACGATTACCTATAAAATGAAAAAAATACAGATGACAACATTACTCGGGTCAATAAGTTTTAAAATAACTTTTAAGTTAGTAGAAGTCAATTTTCAAAATGTGTGAAAATAAAGTCCTTTCACAAATTTCCCAAAATAGGTTACAATTTTTCAACATTTTCTTAGAACAGTTTTGGTTTTATAATTTTGGTTCAAGCACTACTGATGAGGAATTGTATTCTGAAACAACCGTCTAGTGTTGTTAAATTAAAGTTCTAATTCATTCTGTATGTAACACCCGTTTTCATTGACTGACGTCAAAAATTTGAGACATTAAAATCATCAAGATACTGTCGCAAATCCCGACAGTAAAATCACAATATACTGCTGACGCGTCGCCAATAAAACAAATTTGTGACAGTATAACCACCGATATACATCTGCAAATCGAAAATTACAAAACAGTTATCCCTTAAATGGTATAATATGCAATTACAGGTACTTTCTGAAAGACCTTCTCAGACATAAGTAGCCAATGGCAGTTTTGGTTTACATAGTACAAAGTTAAAATCAAAAACAGGTCTTCACTTTCTATTTTTTGTGGAGAGCTCTACAATTGATCTGAAGATGCTGCTCTAGAGAATTCCTGAATGTTTGAATATTCCAGTGCTTAATCTAGAATTTTTGAGAAGAGGCTTTTTTTCAAAAACTTCCTTCTAAAACACCAAAATATCAATATTTTAGCATTCATGTTATGTTAAGTATGGCCCACAAAGGCCTTAACATTAGGGAAAGTTGGCATCAATGACCCCATGGTTCCTTCTAGAATGAACATGCTATTCATCAATTCACTTTTACCAGAACTAAAACTCACTAAAAATTCCGCTAAAGATTTCCAGACTGTATCCATGGGTGTATTTTCTGTAGTCTCACTACTCACCTAAAGACATCCCAAGAGATTTCCGGACAACAGTCTTTGGTATTCACCGGGTGTATTTTCTGCGGATTGACTCAATCTGGTGTGCTTCTACTTGATAGAGGTGTTATACTGGCAAAGGCTGGTGTACTACTACTTCTACTAACTGAAAGTCAGAAAAAGATACTTGTTAGCAGTCAGATTTTAAATCATATTACTGTTTAGAGATTAATATTTGTGGTGCCAAATTTTCACGAAAGAAGACTAGTCAGTTTATTCCTGGTTCTTAAATTCAAGTAGAGTAACTTTCAAAAACTTCCAAATAACAGATAATTTTTTTTTGACACCATGCCAAGTAAACAGGTATGGTGTACTCTGCACCAAGTAGATGTAACTTGGCCCTAGAAAAAGATAAAATTGTATGTTATTTTTTAGATTTAGCATATATTTTGATAATCTTTTCAGAATCAAAGACAATGTGTGACAAATACTGGTAATGTACTTTACACTAGGCCCAGTGTGAATAAAATTTGACTTGCAAGGGACTGTTAAAACATGTTAACTCAAGTCAGGACCAGGGGTCCGGAAATGGTCATATTTGCCAGACAGAAAAGTCATCAGTCTATTTGTTTTGCTTGAACAAAGAAATTTGTCCAACAGGTCAGTCCGAAGTTTCCGTAGCTTGTGACAGAATACTTTATCTGAGGCCTGTAAGCATTGACTTGATCACCAGCCTACAAGATAGGGTCCAGACTTACCTATTTCTTTTTCTATAAGATTATAAAATACTTACTTCTAGCAGCTTCATCTAATCTATGTATGAGTGATCTTTTAACAGACTCCACCTCTGGACTTGGATGGTCAAGCTCTTGTCTAACCCATTCATAAGGACTGACTCTGGACTGTGATGGTGTTGGGGGTTTCGGAGAAGAATATAACCTACAATTCATAAAGATTAAGAATCATGTTTAAATAATAAAAATTTTAAGTAGTTCTCTAAAATAGAGTACCGTAAACAGTTTAGCGGAAGCGCGTGGCCTAGTGGTTAAGGCGTTGGACTCATGATTCGAAGGTCGTGGGTTCGATCCCTGGACCGGGCGATGTGTTGTGTCCTTGAGCAAGACACTTAATTTCACGTTGTTCCAGTTCACTCAGCTGAAAAATAAATGAGTACCAGCAAAATGCTGGGGGTTAACCCTGCGATGGACCGGCGTCCCATTCAGGGGAGAGTCTTGTACTCTCAGTCGCTTAACGCCACCGAAACCGGGATAAGCTCCAGCCTGATGGGCCTAATGGCTCGGGACAGACTTTAACTTTAACTTTAAACAAACAGTTAGGATAAAAGGGTTTTTACCGTTTTAAGATGAAGTGAAAAGGATTTCCCCTAAGGCCTGTCATATGAGATATAATATGGTAATAAAGTTATTACAAGACATCAAATGATATCTGATTGGATACCTGTATAATGAGGTTCTCTGGTGTATTATATGATCAACACCACTAAACATTTGTGTGGGAGGTTTTTACGAAAATGTCTACATTGCAAATTCTATGAATAATTACATTTTTCTGAGAAAATAAAGGAAAATGTTGGTGCTTATGAATTTTACATGACGGAAATGGCAATGGTTGCACCTGAAATGGTGTCCTTGGTGATGTTTTACATCAAAAGCGCAACAGGATCTGCCATTTTAGCCTATTTTTTTAAACATGTTAAATTCCCATACACCATTGTTTTACTCTGTGCAGAAATACTATGCTAATCGTGGAAGCTCTGACATACAGATTTCCTTTTAGTTTTAGGACTAGGTACAAGTAAGTGAAAACACTAATCTTTTTTCAAGTTTATTTGAATTTTCTATGAAAATAAATGGTAATTCACTGTCACAACCAGAGTTATTCAGAGAGTAGGAATGAACACTGCTCTTTTTATCTACAAAAAGAAAACTTTTGTACCAGCTATCCTCTTCATCTCTAACTGACAGTTGATCAACGTCCAGCACATTTACATCATCTAAAGTTATTTCACTTGGTTCTTCTTTTAACCTACAATGGTTTAAACCTTCACTTATATTATTGTTATGGTTTGTTCCAAGTTTTTTCTCTATTTCCCCATTTTGTAGGGTTTCTAACTGCAACTTTTGTTTACCACGTAACACTTCATTTTGTCTTTCGAGTTTTTTCACTAAATCTTGTAATTTCCTCACTTCTGCTTGAGGGTCAACAGTTAAATCTGATTCGTCCATGATTTGTAGGTAAAATTACACAAAACAGTCATGGACAAATGTCATGATAAGCTAAAGATGAAAACATGGAAGCCATACTGTCTGTGATCAATGCGCATGCGCATTTTCACTCCTTTAAATTTTGACAAAATTCTTCATTTTCAGAGTGAACCAAACGGGTTTTAAAACATAAACGATTCAATTGATTTCAAGAAGTATTGTTTTCCACTCCCAGTCAAATGTTTAAAAAGATTACAGCGTATATTTTGTCTACTCATAGGTTGAAAGAACAAAGTGCCCCAAGGGAGACAATCTCGATTCAATGTCAAAATTAACATTGAATCGCGATTGTCTCCCGTGGAGCACTTTGTTCTATTCGCTATTTTTACATAATGTAAAAAAGTAGTTTTTGCATATCTTAATACAATTTTACTTACGAAAAATTCAACAAACTCCCATATGCCCAAACACTTACAGTTAATACAGTTAAAATAGGGAATCATGACTATAATAAAATTTGTGATATAACATGATAACAGGAAAGTTTTTACCATCTATCAAGGATTTAAATGATATCATTGGATTTATCAGAGACATATAAAACCCGAGATTGGCAACTCCTATATACCGCTATTAGCCTGCAGCGAACTATCGCGGTTCGGGGGTATACTTGCCACTTTGATAAAGGATTTGTTAATTTTCAATTTTTCACTAAAATTCTAATTGCAACATGTTTATAATACTTATACCCATTGTAAGAAACAAGTTGCATACAAATTTGAAATAAATTAATTGGTTTATATTAAATTTAAAAATGAGAGAAAAAATGAAATTTTCATCTTTTGACGGGTTGGGGTAAACTAGCCACTTGATAAAGGATTTGTTAATTTTCAATTTTTTACTAAAAAATTCTAATTGCAACATGTTATAATACTTATACCCATTGTAAGAAACAAGTTGCATACAAATTTGAAATAATAATTAATTGGTTTTTATTGAATTTAAAAATGAGAGAAAAACTATAATTTTCATCTTTTGACGGGTTGGGAGTATACTTGCCACTTTGATAAAGGATTTGATAATTTTCAATTTTTACTAAAATTCTAATTGCAACATGTTTATAATATATATATACTTATACCCATTGTAAGAAACAAGTTGCATACACATTTGAAATAAATTAATTGGTTTATATTAAATTTAAAAATGAGAGAAACATTGACATTTTCATCTTTTGACGGGTTGGGGGTAAACCTGCCACTTTGATAAAGGATTTGTTAATTTTCAATTTTTTACTAAAATTCTAATTGCAACATGTTTATAAGACTTATAACCATTGTAAGAAACAAGTTGCATACAAATTTGAAATAAATTAATTGGTTTTTATTGAATTTAAAAATGAGAGAAAAACTATAATTTTCATCTTTTGACGGGTTGGGAGTATACTTGCCACTTTGATAAAGGATTTGATAATTTTCAATTTTTTACTAAAATTCTAATTGCAACATGTTTATAATACTTATACCCATTGTAAGAAACAAGTTGCATACAAATTTGAAATAAATTAATTGTTTTTTATTGAATTTAAAAATGAGAGAAAAATTGAAATTTTCATCCTTTGATGGGTTGGGGGTACACTTGCCACTTTGATAAAGGATTTGTTAATTTTCAATTTTTTACTAAAATTCTAATTGCAACATGTTTATAATACTTATACCCATTGTAAGAAGAAAATTGCATTCACATTTGGAATAAATTAATTAGTCTTTAATGAATTTAAACATGAGAGAAAATGGAAATTTTTATCTTTTGACGGGTTGGGGGTATACTTCCAACTTTGATAAAGAATTTTATTATTTTCAATTTTCGTGCGCTTCGTCTCTTCTCTCTCTTTCTCTCTCTCTCTCTCTGTGAAGAAAAAACTTGTGTACACGATAAGGTATTAGGGAATTAGGAATTTGATTAGTGATATCCGGTTTACGGGTAATTAATGAACATCGATAGCTTATGTAATCACTACCGATACTGAGGATGGATACACTTCGAACCTGTAGTCTCACTTAGCATACATTTGGATTTTCAAGGTAAAAATGTAAGATTTTTATGTATGCTAAGTGAGACTGGACCATGGTTATGGACCATAGAGAGAACAATAGAAATTAATTACAGGTAAATTAAAGTCTGTTTCAAGATAAAATGACATTAATGCAAATCATCCAAGCACCATCCAACCAATTTAACAAGAATTAAATGTGTTCAATTCTATTTTAATCTGAATACTGAAAAGCCAATATCTTTATAAAAATTTTATAATAATAATATAATCAAAATTATTTTTTTAACTTTCACATTTTTAAATTGTGAAAAAGACAGGGTTTTATATGTCTCTGGATTTATCAAATATCAACAATCAATAGATTTTCAAATAACACATGTATTTAACTTGGAAAGGTTTTTGTGTCCGTCAACAAATAGCAAGAATATATATGTACGTGTGTGTGTGTGTATTTTTTATAATCATGAGACAAGACTGTGGCATGTTTTTGTTCCATCATCATTGGTTTTATTAAATCGCCAGGAATTTTCTCACCCGGCCAAGATTTTATAGAAATCCCCAAATTTCTCAAACTCTTAAAAACGGTTTTCTTGTAATAAAGTAATCAGTTGACTACGAAAGCCTATTAAGCTCTTGAATAAAAAAAATTAAAAGGCGTAATAACGCGAAATAAAGGCGTTATAATGCGAAAAAAGGCGTTATAACGCCTTTAGAAAGGCGTAATAACGCGAATTGAAAGGCGCTATAACGCGAAATAAAGGCGTAATAACGCGAATTGAAAGGCGTTATAATGCGAAAAAAGGCGTCATAACGCCTTTAGAAAGGCGTAATAACGCGAATTGAAAGGCGTTATAACGCGAAATAAAGGCGTAATAACGCGAATTCGGAAAGGCGTAATAACGCCTTTTTGTCTATATATAGAGCAGTCACTTGAGTGACAACCCTCACCACAAACAGATTGGTTTTAGTTTGAAAAGCTTAAGGCAACTGTAGATGTATTCATACTAAGATGTCACAGGTGTCATTTAATCATTGTTAAAAGTTAGCGATTGACAATTGGACAGGAACTTTTTAATAAATAGCCATGTGTACATTGCCAATGTTTATCAATGTTTATATTTCAGATTACTTAAAAGATTTCCATCCCCATATATAAATGATACTCTTTATGAAAAAACAACACTTTAACATTGAAAAGAAACCTTTCTTTCTGTTTTACAGAAATAGTATGTTAATTTCAGCGCAGGATCAGATGATGTGCAGTTTTTTTTAATTTTCATAGAATAAATACATATAAAACAGCTTATTACATTACATATAGTTATGCAGGAAACACACACACACACACACACACACACACACACACACACACACACACTTTTAATATGTATGTAAAGTAAGGGGGCGGGGGTGGGGGTAGAGATTAAACCCAAAGACATCCACATCATTATGGAAGGCATCTTTACTTCGCGTTATAACGCCTTTCAATTCGCGTTATAACGCCTTTATTTCGCGTTATAACGCCTTTCAATTCGTGTTATTGCGCCTTTATTTCGCGTTATAACGCCTTTCAATTCGCGTTATTACGCCTTTATTTCGCGTTTTAACGCGTTTCAATTCGCGTTATTACGCCTTTATTTCGCGTTATAACGCCTTTCAATTCGCGTTATTACGCCTTTCTAAAGGCGTTATAACGCCTTTTTTTGCATTATAACGCCTTTATTTCGCGTTATAACGCCTTTCAATTCGCGTTATTACGCCTTTATTTCGCGTTATAACGCCTTTCAATTCGCGTTATTACGCCTTTCTAAAGGCGTTATAACGCCTTTTTTTGCATTATAACGCCTTTATTTCGCGTTATAACGCCTTTCAATTCGCGTTATTACGCCTTTATTTCGCGTTATAACGCCTTTCAATTCGCGTTATTACGCCTTTCTAAAGGCGTTATAACGCCTTTGTTTGCATTATAACGCCTTTATTTCGCGTTATAACGCCTTTCAATTCGCGTTATTACGCCTTTATTTCGCGTTATAACGCCTTTCAATTCGCGTTATTACGCCTTTCTAAAGGCGTTATAACGCCTTTTTTTGCATTATAACGCCTTTATTTCGCGTTATAACGCCTTTCAATTCGCGTTATTACGCCTTTCTAAAGGCGTTATAACGCCTTTTTTTGCATTATAACGCCTTTATTTCGCGTTATAACGCCTTTCAATTCGCGTTATTACGCCTTAATTTCGCGTTATAACGCCTTTCAATTCGCGTTATTACGCCTTTCTAAAGGCGTTATAACGCCTTTTTTTGCATTATAACGCCTTTATTTCGCGTTATAATGCCTTTCAATTCGCGTTATTACGCCTTTCTAAAGGCGTTATAACGCCTTTTTTTGCATTATAACGCCTTTATTTCGCGTTATAACGCCTTTCAATTCGCGTTATTACGCCTTTCTAAAGGCGTTATAACGCCTTTTTTTGCATTATAACGCCTTTATTTCGCGTTATAACGCCTTTCAATTCGCGTTATTACGCCTTAATTTCGCGTTATAACGCCTTTCAATTCGCGTTATTACGCCTTTCTAAAGGCGTTATAACGCCTTTTTTTGCATTATAACGCCTTTATTTCGCGTTATAATGCCTTTCAATTCGCGTTATTACGCCTTTCTAAAGGCGTTATAACGCCTTTTTTCGCATTATAACGCCTTTATTTCGCGTTATTACGCCTTTTAATTTTTTTTTATTTATGAGCTTAATAGGCTTTCGTAGTTGACCGACTGAATATTTACCAAAACTAATTAAATCTGGCCACGAAATTTCGGACCGCAGCCTAGTCAATTTTCTGTTTACTGACAGTGACTGGTATAATCACTTGTGCATACGTAATAAGCGGTCGGGGTCCAACAAAACTACCGCGATGAACCACACCACCACTGGATACCGTGAAACCGTTTACCATTTTTGTCAACATAATCTGACTCTTGACTCCCCTGGGGAACAACAACACCTCTCCATCTGACACGGTTTTGGGATAACTTTTTCGGTTCAGCTCACGGGTCGTTCCTTCTGTGCTACCTGTGTCGGTACTTCTGCGGCAAGTCTGTATTGACCGGTCCCTCTTCCCTTGTGGGTTCCAGTCAAGCCTGCTCGGCATGGTTGCATTTGATGCAGGCTTGCGGAGCGTTTGGCCAATCCATCCCCATTTTCGCTTCCTGATCTCCGGGACTCGATTGGAACTTGTCTGGCCCTGTTTCATACTTGTTTGTTTGAGACAACTTCAGGTCATCTGATGTTGAGGATGTTACTGAGGCTACTGTTTATAAATGTCTGGAGTTTGTGGGTGTCAACATGATCAGCACCATTTATATAATCAGTGCTCTCGATATATACAATGTAATTAGTCTTGTCTATCTTATTTACGGTTTGTTTTCTCAGAGTTTATATGGTCCTCGCTCCGTATGCGGACGGGGCGGGAGTTCATAGGCCGAATTATCTGCCTTAACGATGATAGCCTAATATAAAAAACATACCATCGTTAAGGCAGTAAATTAGCCCCAGTGAGTTTCAACCAGGATAAGGTTGACTCTGACCAAAATTTTACCTGTTTTTGTTTCGGATTGGAACAATCATGAATAAACCCACATGGACCATCCCAATCATTAGGGCAGTTAAACAGAGGTTTCTCAGGGATACTTTTCACGTTGGAGTTTTGGCCGAATTATCTGCCTTAACGATTATATTTACATATATTGCGACAATCGTTAAGACAATTAAAGTTGGTTTTATATGTCTCTGATTTAATTAACATACGCCTGCAATAAAAATTTTCCATTACCAAATTTCTTGAAATTGGACTTAATGATAAATTTCATACATATGACAGGACCTTCTCTCAATCTTTTGTGAATTGGACATTGTGAAAATTAGTGGTCAAATATTCAAAAAGCGGAAAATGAAAAATACTGTCTATTACTGTTACAAATTGCTAAAATCAGTTTGCACCAAGTATGGCCCAGTAAGAGCCCAAGATAAAATTATTTTGGTTTTGTTTCCTGATGTGCATAACTTATATAAAAATTAAAGCAGCGACTAATATATTAGAAAATACAGATGGGAAGATATCTCTGTAATGGTCAATAGGTCTAAATCCGTACTTAGTAAATGTCAATATTTGCTAGTTTAATGCAGCTGCTTAAAAAAAAAACAGAGAGAAAGAAGTTGCCTCAAAATTGTAACATAATAGAATGTTTATGTATTTTCCATTGTCTATGATCAACGGGGCCTCGGTGGACGTGTGGTCTAAAGTACACGCTTACAGATCACAGTGCCTCTCATCGCCTTGGCTCGAATCCCAATCGGACAGGTCCTAGTGTCAGCTCGCTTGCCGAAGGTCAGAATTTTTTGGGGCACTCCGGTTTCCTTCGCCATCTTTGAACTAATAGCATCGATATAAGTGAAAGAATCTTGACTGATGCGTAAAACATAATTATCCTTACCCATACATTACATGTATATATAGGGGATGGGGTGCATGGGTTGTTGACTGAAATATTGATCTTTATCTTATAGATAAAGTGTTTTTGTACGTCGGCTTTTCCGGCTGACCCGCATGAGGTTCACAGGCGTCTGATATGCTATCAGTATAGCGTGTCTGTGTGTGTTGAACAGATACCGTCATTTTAATATTTAAATTATTATACGGCATAATCCCATGAATATGATAGGAAAATATGAGTTAGGACAAATGTTAAGAAGAAATCGGTATGTGGTGTAATATTACCCATCGATACAATCAGTTAAAATGTTGAATTCCGGACAAAACGAAAGTAGGACATTCCGGTTTTGAGCATAATGGCGACGAAAGGTTTGTTAAATGACAGCACAGAATTGGATATTTTTAACTGCACAATTTGCTTATGCCGATTTAGAACTCCGAAATGTTTGCCATGCTTACATACTTTTTGTCAGCCATGTCTCAATACGTATATAATGTCCTCAAAGCGTGCGGACACAAAGGCACCGCCCACTTCGTTCAGTTGTCCAATTTGCAGGTCGGAGGTCAAGCCACCTCAAGAATCGTCACCAATAGAAGAATGGGCCGAGCTTATGCCACTTAACCACACAATATTTTCTTTAATGGACAATTTAGAACCTCCAAAGCAACCAAGTGAGAATAACTGTGACCTCTGCATGCGAGATGATGAAATTTCCAAAGCTGAATTTAGGTGTATTAATTGTAGAGAGAACCTATGTGAAACGTGCAAGAAGTGTCACACGCGCCACAAAGCATATATAAACCACAAAATTGTTCTGATTAGTGAACTGAATCCGGAAGATGTCGAAGTTGGTGAGGTTGAAGAGCCGTGTGCAGAACACAGAGGTGAGATGATGAAGGTCTACTGTGTTGATCACGGCAAGATGTGCTGTGTAGTCTGCCTATCTGTAAACCACAGGAGATGTGACGACATTAAAACCTTTGACGAAATGGCTGAAAATATGGAGAAAAATAAAGAGGTCCAACAATTAACCAAGAAAATCGACGACATGGGTTCAAAGACCGAGACATTACTGATCAAAAAGAAAGAAAATATTGACGATATTGACAAGCAACATAAGGACATTTTAGCAAAAACTTCAACAATAGTAGAGGAAGCTAAAAGAAAACTTGATAATTGTTTTGGTCAATTTAAGAAGCAGGTTGCTCTTGTTCAAAAAGAAAATTCTACGAAGCTCGTGGATACCAAAGAAAGATTGGAAAATTTCCAAAAATTCCTGTCATATTGTGACAAAACATTGAAGGCGGTGACTAAATATGGGTCCTCAAAGCAGACCTTCGTAACTCTAGAGAAGATCAAGTTTAGCCTTGATTTACAGGGGAAAGAGCTAGAGGAGTTCCTGAAAGATGATCAAAATATTTCTTACAAAGTTGTTATTAACCAACATCTAGCTGCACTGAATACAAAAATGGGTTCCATAGCAGAGGTAGAAATACAGTGCACACCTTTGGACAAGTCAGTTGTATTCACTACTGAAAACCCGTCTGACGGTATTGGCGAGTTACAGCGGGAACTGAAATCGCTGATATAAGTAAACTAGAGGCTGTCCAAATATGGGACATCAATACAGGTGGATTTATCGCAGGTGGCTTTTTTATGGATGATGGCAACTTGATGTGTGCCAACAAAGACACCAAGAGCATATCTATGTACGACAGCAGAGGGAAGCTACTGGTTACACATCCGTTGGATTTCGAACCTTGGGGTATCTGTCAGAGTCCAGATGGTAGTGTCTATGTGTCCGACACTACATTCTTTTACTGGAAAATAAGAGTCTTCAGAATAACAAACAAATCCTTTACAGAAGTAAAACAAATAAAGATACCACACATTCCTCGTGCTTTAAATATTATAGAGGGAAAGATATTGGTGCAGTTCGACATATACCACTCTAGATCTATTCACTCGATACCATTAAATGGACGGAATCATGACCATACAAAAATATGTCCCAGTTGTCACGGAACTGGTATAGCAGTTAGTACTTCCGGCGGAAGGCCAAGATTCTACTTTTGTGAAGACAAGACTCTTGTGTGGAGATCAATGGATGACAGAGACGAAATCAGACACAAGCTTCAGCTACATGAACCTCGGGGTGTTGCTCTTGACGCAGCAGACAACATTTATGTTTGTAGTGAAGAGTCAAACACAATCTTTGTAGTCTCTAAAGATGGATCATCTAGTCGTGTTTTTATGTCAGGTACAGAGAAGATATTTAAGCCATTTGGGATAGGATTTGATAAAACTGGTACCAAATTCTTTGTATCTTGCAGTCGCACAAATAATTTAGTAGTGTACAATTTGTCACTGAAAGACTAACGATATACATTGCAGAAATAGTAATCAAGTTAACAGCTAAAATCAAAATGGCAGACATTTTACAAGTACTGTACAGGTATGTCGAAAGTTTACGTGACTAAATTAAGGAAATGGTGCCTAACCCGTCTCTGATTTCACAATTATTTCTTAGCTAAGATTTTCCTCAAATTAAATACATGTACAACAAAATTTTGATAATTTTCAAAATATTCAGGAATTTAAGGTGTCATTTTAAGATCACTTCTAAATTAAACTATTAGTTTTGACAAAAATATTCACCAGTAGTTCCAATGATAGATAACCAAATTTTGTTAAAATTAAGTTAAGGAAAATCTTAGCTAAGGAATGATTGTGAAACGTGGACCAGCAGCTCAGCTCGGTCCTTTTTAGCCATATTTCTATAGCTATATATTTGTCAGCTGCTAACAGTGTCTCATCACCTAAAATTGGTCACTAGCTATCCCGGATAACTCGCCACTTGGACACCTTTTTTGTTTAATTGGTGTTAAACTTTCGACAGGTCTATACTGTATATATACTCTATCTATATGTCTACTAGCTATAGTGCCAAAAAAAAAAAAAAAAAAAACAAGATACAAATGCTAGATTAACGATATCGGCCGCCAAAATCGTCATTGTCGATCAAATTGAAGTATACCTTGTTACGTACTATTCACTTCATACTAATGGTGTGACCAAAAAGTTCCAGAAACATCGTATATGCTTCACTTTTTACTTTGACATTCAAAACGAAAAAAAACGAATAACTTTTCTTGACTTGTTCAAACAGTTTTATAATCATTCTTTGTCTAAGATGTTTTAAAACTTGATTTTGAAATTTGGAAATTTTTTTGGATACAGAGGTCATACCTAAAGATAATAATAATATTTCTTAGACACCTGCTTTATTGAATCAGCGACATTTAATTCTGTATTAAATGTCGCTGATTGAATGAAAAACAGAGCAGATATAAAGTGATTGGGTCGATCCCTACCCTAAATTTCTTATGATGTTCATTCATCGTCCAACAAATACTTTGTCAGATGGATAAGGCAATTAATAATAATGATAATAATAATAAATAAATAATAACAAAAAATTTAAATTTTGAAAAGTGATATTCAAAATGACCAATTCTTACTCATAATTATTTGCTTGTTAATTACTGATTGTAAAAGCAAAGACGAAGTAAATGATGTTTTTATGCATTCATATTCAATGGTATTAAACTTGATTTTGTTAAATGTAAATTATGTTTTTATGCATTCATAGTCAATGGTATTAAACTTGATTTTGTTAAATGTAAATTATATTTTTATGCATTTATATTCAATTGTATTAAACTTGATTTTGATAAATATAAATTATGTTTTTATGCATTCATAGTCAATGTTATTAAACTTGATTTTGATAAATATAAATTATGTTTTTATGCATTCATATTCAATGGTATTACTTGATTTTGATAAATATAAATTATGTTTTTATGCATTCATAGTCAATGTTATTAAACTTGATTTTGTTAAATATAAATTATGTTTTTATGCATTCATAGTCAATGGTATTAAAATTGATTTTGTTAATTATAAATTTTGTTTTTATGCATTCATAGTCAATGGTATTAAACTTGATTTTGTTAAATATAAATTATGTTTTTATGCATTCACAGTCAATAATTATGTTTTTATTTATTCACAGTCAATGGTATTAAACTTGATTTTGTTAAATGTAAATTATGTTTTTATGCATTCATAGTCAATAATTATGTTTTTATGCATTCACAGTCAATGGTATAAAACTTGATTTTGTTAAATATAAATTATGTTTTTATTCATTCACAGTCAATAATCATGTTTTTATTTATTCACAGTCAATGGTATTAAACTTGATTTTGTTAAATGTAAATTATGTTTTTATGCATTCATAGTCAATAATTATGTTTTTATGCATTCACAGTCAATGGTATAAAACTTGATTTTGTTAAATATAAATTATGTTTTTATTCATTCACAGTCAATAATTATGTTTTTATTTATTCACAGTCAATGGTATTAAACTTGATTTTGTTAAATGTAAATTATGTTTTTATGCATTCATAGTCAATAATTATGTTTTTATGCATTCACAGTCAATGGTATAAAACTTGATTTTGTTAAATATAAATTATGTTTTTATTCATTCACAGTCAATAATTATGTTTTTATTTATTCACAGTCAATGGTATTAAACTTGATTTTGTTAAATATTAATTATGTTTTTATGCATTCATAGTCAATAATTATGTTTTTATGCATTCACAGTCAATGGTATTAAACTTGATTTTGTTAAATATAAATTATGTTTTTATGCATTCACAGTCAATAATTATTTTTTTATGCATTCATAGTCAATGGTATTAAACTTGATTTTGTTAAATATAAATTATGTTTTTATGCATTCACAGTCAATAATTATGTTTTTATGCATTCATAGTCAATGGTATTAAACTTGATTTTGTTAAATATAAATTATGTTTTTATTCATTCACAGTCAATAATTATGTTTTTATTTATTCACAGTCAATGGTATTAAACTTGATTTTGTAAAATGTAAATTATGTTTTTATGCAATAATAGTCAATGGTATTAAACTTGATTTTGTTAAATATAAATTATGTTTTTATGCATTCATATTCAATGGTATTAAACTTAACTTTGTTACATATAAATTTTGTTTTTATGCATTCACAGTTAATAATTATGTTTTTATGCATTCAAAGTCAATGGTATTAAAGTTGATTTTATTAAATATAAATTATAATTTTATGGGTATTAAACTTGACTTTGTCAAATATAAATTATGTTTTTATGCATTCATAGTCAATGGTATTAAACTTGACTTGGTTAAATATAAATTATGTTTTTATGCATTCACAGTCAATAATTATGTTTTTATTCATTCACATTCAATGGTATTAAACTTGATTTTGTTAAATATAAGTTATGTTTTTATGCATTCATATTCAATGGTATTAAACTTGATTTTGTTAAATATAAATTATGTTTTTATGCATTCATATTCAATGGTATTAAACTTGATTTTGTTAATTATAAATTATCTTTTATGCATTCATATTCAATGGTATTAAACTTGATTTTGTTAAATATAAATTATGTTTTTATTCATTCATAGTCAATGGTATTAAACTTGATTTTGTTAAATATAAATTATGTTTTTATGCATTCACATTCAATAGTATTAAACTTGATTTTTTTAAATATATAAATTATGTTTTTATGCATTCACATTCAATGGTATTAAACTTGATTTTGTTAAATATAAATTATGTTTTTATGCATTCATATTCAATGGTATTAAACTTGATTTTGTTAAATATTAATTATGTTTTTATGCATTCACATTCAATGGTATTAAAGTTGATTTTGTTAAATATAAATTATGTTTTTATTCATTCATATTCAATGGTATTAAACTTGATTTTGTTAAATATAAATTATGTTTTTATTCATTCATATTCAATGGTATTAAACTTGATTTTGTTAAATATAAATTATGTTTTTATACATTAAAAGTCAATGGTATTAAACTTGATTTTGTTAAATATAAATTATGTTTTTATTCATTCATATTCAATGGTATTGAACTTGATTTTGTTAAATATAAATTATGTTTTTATTCATTCACAGTCAATGATACTAAACTTGATTTTGTTAAATATAAATTATGTTTTATTCATTCACAGTCAATGATACTAAACTTGATTTTGTTAAATATAAATTATGTTTTTATGCATTCACAGTCAATGATACTAAACTTGATTTTGTTAAATATAAATTACGTTTTTATTCATTCATAGTCAATGGTATTAAACTTGATTTTGTTAAATATAAATTATGTTTTTATGCATTCACAGTCAATGGTATTAAACTTGATTTTGTTAAATATAAATTACGTTTTTATTCATTCATAGTCAATGGTATTAAACTTGATTTTGTTAAATATAAATTATGTTTTTATGCATTCACAGTCAATGGTATTAAACTTGATTTTGTTAAATATAAATTACGTTTTTATTCATTCATAGTCAATGGTATTAAACTTGATTTTGTTAAATATAAATTATGTTTTTATGCATTCATAGTCAATGGTATTAAACTTGATTTTGTTAAATGTAAATTATGTTTTTATGCATTCATATTCAATGGTATTAAACTTGATTTTGTTAAATATAAATTATGTTTTTATGCATTCATATTCAATGGTATTAAACTTGATTTTGTTAAATATAAATTATGTTTTTATGCATTCATAGTCAATGGTATTAAACTTGATTTTGTTAAATGTAAATTATGTTTTTATGCATTCATATTCAATGGTATTAAACTTGATTTTGTTAAATATAAATTATGTTTTTATTCATTCATATTCAATGGTATTGAACTTGATTTTGTTAAATATAAATTATGTTTTTATTCATTCACAGTCAATGATACTAAACTTGATTTTGTTAAATATAAATTATGTTTTTATTCATTCATAGTCAATGGTATTAAACTTGATTTTGATAAATATAAATTATGTTTTTATGCATTCATATTCAATGGTATTAAACTTGATTTTGTTAAATATAAATTATGTTTTTATGCATTCACAGTCAATGGTATTAAACTTGATTTTGTTAAATATAAATTATGTTTTTATGCATTCACAGTCAATGGTATTAAACTTGATTTTGATAAATATAAATTATGTTTTTATGCATTCACAGTCAATGGTATTAAACTTGATTTTGTTAAATATAAATTATGTTTTTATGCATTCACAGTCAATGGTATTAAACTTGATTTTGATAAATATAAATTATGTTTTTATGCATTCACAGTCAATGGTATTAAACTTGATTTTGTTAAATATAAATCATGTTTTTATGCATTCATAGTCAATGGTATTAAACTTGATTTTGTTAAATATTAATTATGTTTTTATGCATTCACAGTCAATAATTATGTTTTTATGCATTCATATTCAATGGTATTAAACTTGATTTTGATAAATATAAATCATGTTTTTATGCATTCACAGTCAATGATATTAAACTTGATTTTGTTAAATATAAATCATGTTTTTATGCATTCATATTCAATGGTATTAAACTTGATTTTGTTAAATATAAATTATGTTTTTATGCATTCACAGTCAATGGTATAAACTTGATTTTGTTAAATATAAATTATGTTTTTATTCATTCACAGTCAATAATTATGTTTTTATTTATTCACAGTCAATGGTATTAAACTTGATTTTGTTAAATGTAAATTATGTTTTTATGCATTCATAGTCAATAATTATGTTTTTATGCATTCACAGTCAATGGTATTAAACTTGATTTTGTTAAATGTAAATTATGTTTTTATGCATTCACAGTCAATAATTATGTTTTTATTTATTCACAGTCAATGGTATTAAACTTGATTTTGTTAAATGTAAATTATGTTTTTATGCATTCATAGTCAATAATTATGTTTTTATGCATTCACAGTCAATGGTATAAAACTTGATTTTGTTAAATATAAATTATGTTTTTATTCATTCACAGTCAATAATTATGTTTTTATTTATTCACAGTCAATGGTATTAAACTTGATTTTGTTAAATATTAATTATGTTTTTATGCATTCATAGTCAATAATTATGTTTTTATGCATTCACAGTCAATGGTATTAAACTTGATTTTGTTAAATATAAATTATGTTTTTATGCATTCACAGTCAATAATTATTTTTTTATGCATTCATAGTCAATGGTATTAAACTTGATTTTGTTAAATATAAATTATGTTTTTATGCATTCACAGTCAATAATTATGTTTTTATGCAATAATAGTCAATGGTATTAAACTTGATTTTGTTAAATATAAATTATGTTTTTATGCATTCATATTCAATGGTATTAAACTTAACTTTGTTACATATAAATTTTGTTTTTATGCATTCACAGTTAATAATTATGTTTTTATGCATTCAAAGTCAATGGTATTAAAGTTGATTTTATTAAATATAAATTATAATTTTATGGGTATTAAACTTGACTTTGTCAAATATAAATTATGTTTTTATGCATTCATAGTCAATGGTATTAAACTTGACTTGGTTAAATATAAATTATGTTTTTATGCATTCACAGTCAATAATTATGTTTTTATTCATTCACATTCAATGGTATTAAACTTGATTTTGTTAAATATAAGTTATGTTTTTATGCATTCATATTCAATGGTATTAAACTTGATTTTGTTAAATATAAATTATGTTTTTATGCATTCATATTCAATGGTATTAAACTTGATTTTGTTAATTATAAATTATCTTTTTATGCATTCATATTCAATGGTATTAAACTTGATTTTGTTAAATATAAATTATGTTTTTATTCATTCATAGTCAATGGTATTAAACTTGATTTTGTTAAATATAAATTATGTTTTTATGCATTCACATTCAATAGTATTAAACTTGATTTTTTTAAATATAAATTATGTTTTTATGCATTCACATTCAATGGTATTAAACTTGATTTTGTTGAATATAAATTATGTTTTTATGCATTCATATTCAATGGTATTAAACTTGATTTTGTTAAATATTAATTATGTTTTTATGCATTCACATTCAATGGTATTAAAGTTGATTTTGTTAAATATAAATTATGTTTTTATTCATTCATATTCAATGGTATTAAACTTGATTTTGTTAAATATAAATTATGTTTTTATTCATTCATATTCAATGGTATTAAACTTGATTTTGTTAAATATAAATTATGTTTTTATACATTAAAAGTCAATGGTATTAAACTTGATTTTGTTAAATATAAATTATGTTTTTATTCATTCATATTCAATGGTATTGAACTTGATTTTGTTAAATATAAATTATGTTTTTATTCATTCACAGTCAATGATACTAAACTTGATTTTGTTAAATATAAATTATGTTTTTATTCATTCACAGTCAATGATACTAAACTTGATTTTGTTAAATATAAATTATGTTTTTATGCATTCACAGTCAATGATACTAAACTTGATTTTGTTAAATATAAATTACGTTTTTATTCATTCATAGTCAATGGTATTAAACTTGATTTTGTTAAATATAAATTATGTTTTTATGCATTCACAGTCAATGGTATTAAACTTGATTTTGTTAAATATAAATTACGTTTTTATTCATTCATAGTCAATGGTATTAAACTTGATTTTGTTAAATATAAATTATGTTTTTATGCATTCATAGTCAATGGTATTAAACTTGATTTTGTTAAATGTAAATTATGTTTTTATGCATTCATATTCAATGGTATTAAACTTGATTTTGTTAAATATAAATTATGTTTTTATGCATTCATATTCAATGGTATTAAACTTGATTTTGTTAAATATAAATTATGTTTTTATGCATTCATAGTCAATGGTATTAAACTTGATTTTGTTAAATGTAAATTATGTTTTTATGCATTCATATTCAATGGTATTAAACTTGATTTTGTTAAATATAAATTATGTTTTTATTCATTCATATTCAATGGTATTGAACTTGATTTTGTTAAATATAAATTATGTTTTTATTCATTCACAGTCAATGATACTAAACTTGATTTTGTTAAATATAAATTATGTTTTTATTCATTCATAGTCAATGGTATTAAACTTGATTTTGATAAATATAAATTATGTTTTTATGCATTCATATTCAATGGTATTAAACTTGATTTTGTTAAATATAAATTATGTTTTTATGCATTCACAGTCAATGGTATTAAACTTGATTTTGTTAAATATAAATTATGTTTTTATGCATTCACAGTCAATGGTATTAAACTTGATTTTGATAAATATAAATTATGTTTTTATGCATTCACAGTCAATGGTATTAAACTTGATTTTGTTAAATATAAATTATGTTTTTATGCATTCACAGTCAATGGTATTAAACTTGATTTTGTTAAATATAAATTATGTTTTTATGCATTCACAGTCAATGGTATTAAACTTGATTTTGATAAATATAAATTATGTTTTTATGCATTCACAGTCAATGGTATTAAACTTGATTTTGTTAAATATAAATTATGTTTTTATGCATTCACAGTCAATGGTATTAAACTTGATTTTGTTAAATATAAATCATGTTTTTATGCATTCATAGTCAATGGTATTAAACTTGATTTTGTTAAATATTAATTATGTTTTTATGCATTCACAGTCAATAATTATGTTTTTATGCATTCATAGTCAATGGTATTAAACTTGATTTTGTTAAATATAAATTATGTTTTTATGCATTCATAGTCAATAATTATGTTTTTATGCATTCACAGTCAATGGTATAAAACTTGATTTTGTTAAATATAAATTATGTTTTTATGCATTCATAGTCAATAATTATGTTTTTATGCATTCATATTCAATGGTATTAAACTTGATTTTGATAAATATAAATCATGTTTTTATGCATTCACAGTCAATGATATTAAACTTGATTTTGTTAAATATAAATCATGTTTTTATGCATTCATATTCAATGGTATTAAACTTGATTTTGTTAAATATAAATTATGTTTTTATGCATTCACAGTCAATGGTATTAAACTTGATTTTGTTAAATATAAATTATGTTTTTATGCATTCACAGTCAATAATTATGATTTTATTTATTCATAGTCAATGGTATTAAACTTGATTTTGTTAAATATAAATTATTTTTTTATGCATTCACAGTCAATGGTATAAAACTTGATTTTGTTAAATATAAATTATGTTTTTATGCATTCACAGTCAATAATTATGTTTTTATGCATTCATAGTCAATGGTATTAAACTTGATTTTGTTAAATATAAATCATGTTTTTATGCATTCACAGTCAATGGTATTAAACTTGATTTTGTTAAATATAAATTATGTTTTTATTCATTCATAGTCAATGGTATTAAACTTGATTTTGTTAAATATAAATTGTGTTTTTATGCATTCACAGTCAATAATTATGTTTTTATGCATTCATAGTCAACAGGTCTGGGATCCGCCCGAAACGGGGGATAAATCGAAATCGCCCGATCGGGGGATAAAGCGTCTAAGCGTTTTTATGACTATAACATCGCGCATGCGTATTTTATTTGTTTGCCTAGAAACGGGCTTAAAATCGAGTCAAAATTGATGACCTTTTATAAAAAACGGCCACGGGGATTCATTTCTAAGTAGGGGGACTTAAAAATTTGAACAGTTACAGTAAACTTATATTTCTAAAAATCTGTCGTGCAAAAAACATCTGTCGTGTGGTTATAAGCTCTTAAAAATGCACTTCCGGTTATAAATGTTCCAGTTAAAAATACATCGCAGTTACGGGTAAAGAAATGCTAAAAGGACAGTTTCTTACCTAGTTCAGATGTGAGATAACCAACTCTTTGAAGATATTTTTTTCATTTTCTGTCTGAATTTCGTCTCCCCCCCCCCCATTAAATACCAAAATGTTTTTTTAAAGAATTTTTGCCAATCTATGAAATAACTTGTAATTGTTCAGGATAAAATGTCCAGGTTGTGTCAGAACTTGTATTCTGTTGTAAAGTCGTGTGAAAAGCTTGTAAATATGTAGCTAAAATAGTATATGTTTCAATTCTCAATCCAATGCCACAATATATTAACTAAGCTTTTAGTGGCAATTTTTTTTATAGTTTTTACCCGTGTATATGTAGCTATAAATCAGAATGTCGGGAGTGTAGGGCAAATTTATATCCTGCTTTTAGTTCCAACATTATTATTCTAAACTGAAGATTTGTCATTTAGCCTCCTGTTCTTTATTTCAAACAAAATAATCATATTTACTAATAATTAAAAAATAATAATAATAAACAAAAACGGTATTAACTATTGCGATTGATTATATATATCATCAAATTGGCTTTGTACTGACTTGCTTAAAATTCCGAACTCAGTTTATACTAAAAACAAAAATTCTTCTAATTATTCAGCATTTACACCAAAAAATAAAAGGAAGAAAACTGACAAAATAAACGCCATCCTCTGATCGAAAAACAAGATAAAATAGTGTATTAATTTTTTTAATTGAGTAAATTTATAGATTTGAATTAGCAATCAATTTGTATTTAATTAAAAATTTCTTTTTTGTTGAATCTTTCATGTAATCATTGGAAAACACTGCCGATATGTCTGTCATTATTACCTGTTGCCTATAGGATTTACAAAGCTTTATTGACAACCGCGAGTATCTATGTACGATCTACCGGATGTTTACATAAGGTAGTACTACTCGCAATCATCGGAACTCTTCTGTGTACTCGCGTGTACACCCACAAGAATTACTTCCCTTTGAATGTCCCCCGATCGGGCGATCCCCCGTTTCGGGCAGATCCCAGACCTGGTCAATGGTATTAAACTTGATTTTGTTGACTATGTTGACGTCACCAGCTATAGGTAAAGTGACAGCAGTTTTCACCTTTACTCAAGGCAATGTGCAAGAATGCCACGATCCCCCTAATGTCGCACCATGCCTGCTATAGCATGGATAAGGTCACTTCCGAAGGACCACGTGACTTTCATTTCTAAATGCCGAGTGCTTAGCGAAAAACAGTCACTTCTTATTTTCAAGTCTTGGCTAGGCCCGGCCCGGGGTAGGAACGGGGTAGAAATTGACAATGAAAGGAACATGGAGCTATGAGACGTCATATTTATCCAGGGTAATTTTGGATACAGAGACATCATGCTTATTTCAACATTTATTCTATTTTGTGTTATCATAATATTGTTGATGTCAGATAAATATATCGAGCAAAATCCTATGCTAAACTTCAAAGCTCGCTTCAGGATATCTACATGTGTAATGCAGATGTTTAAGTTCAACCGTTACCAGGTTACATTTTTACGGGAAACGGATAGCGATAAAGGAAAAAATCTCTTCCTTAAAATTCAAAGCACCGCTCTGAAAATTGACATATGATATATCTGTATATGGAAGTCGCAAGTCCAACCGTTACAAAGTAACATTTTACCGAAAACTGGTAAAGATATCGGAACAATATCTTGCCGCGGTAACCTTCAAAGAGCGCCTCTGGATATCTATGTACGAAAATTAGAGGTCTTAAGCCCAACCGTTAAAAGACAATTTATAAATTTACCGGAAACAGTTAAAGTTGTTGGATACATCTCTTCGCTCTATTTCGAAGAACGCCTTATAATATCTACGCATATCGGAAACGCATAGTGGCAGCAACTAAATGTCAAAGCGGGCTTCCCCGGGATATCTATGTACGGAATTAGGAGGTCGTAAGCTCAACCGTTAAAATGTTACAATTATACCGGAAGCGGTTAGGGATATAGATAGTTCCCATGTGACATCACACTGTCCACTTTACAGGTAAAGTAGCGGCCATTTTGGTAGGCATTAGAGTCTTATGAATTCTTTCTAAAATAGGGTGTATAAGATTTATTGTCACATCGTTGTTATGGGGACAAAAATATTATAAAATATACCAAATCAAAGTATTAACATTAATGATTTCATAAATTTAAAAACTTTATTGATATCCCGATTACTTTTTGAAAAACAATAATTTAAGAATTAACAAATTTGGTTAAAATAGATACATAAATGATATAGATTGCCTAACAAAATGGCGACCACTCTACTGAAAAATTCGTCTGCTAGAGGTCCATGGGAACTATCTATTGGACCCGTCTCTCCAATATCCAACTATAATAATTTACTAGTACTTTTTCTGACTTGTCCGACTATTGAATTTATCGTTCTACTAGCGGACATGGACTCCAGAAGACTATTAATCTAATACGATAACTACCATGCTGTATGTAAATTGAGTTGCGTTTCCTGATTAAGACCAATATTATTAAATATGCCGGCTGTAATTCGAGAAATGTCTCTGGATATCTACGTAATTTGGAGGTCTGTCCGTGACGTAAAGGTTAACAGGATTACATTGTTTACCGAAAACGGGTAGGGCACTAGAAAACTTCAAGAAACGATTCTGGATATCTTCATACGAAAGTCGAAGGTCTTTAATCTGTTAATCAGTTAATTAGACCATCCGATTACAAAATAATAGTTTACCAGAACAGTAAAATCCAACGGGGAAATATCTTCCTTGAACTTCAAAGCGCGACTTCAGAAATTTAGAAACTAAATTTGTAAGTCACCCTTACAGTAGTACGCTTTTGAACCAAAAACTGCTAGGCTAGAAATATTGGAAAATAGCATCTTTCATAAAATACAAAGCACGTCTGTGAATATTTACATATCTAATTTGGAGTTCCTACGACAAACCGTTAATTTTGAACGCTTGTAAAGCAACTGTTGAAAACATGCATTCTTCTGCTTTTTTTAAACTTAAACGCACATTTTTCACGATGCCACACCTTTTAGTAAATTTATTTTTCGGATTTGTTCGACTGCCTTTTTAATGTTTATGAAGGTCGTTAGGAGATCTTGTAAAATACAGCACTTTCGGTTTCCTTTTTGGTTGCTGTAATTTAAATAATTTCTACAAATAAATGATTAATACACACTGTTTCACTTTCTGTATTATTTTATTTCTTTTATTCGTCATAATTGTTGGTGAAAACAATAACGAAGAACTACTAATTCACAATTTTCGACAGCGTAACCGCATCTCAATGTAGCCTTTCTTCAGCAACCTGTTGGACTTGCCCCCCACGAGACTTAAACGAGACTTCGGTAGACGCGAGACTTTGTGTTTTCGAAATGGTGAATAAATAAGTTCCGATGTACAACAGATGTAGCATTGGTTGAAATATGAAATAATATAATTATTATTACATGAAATACTTTAACCGTTTACAAATAAACGATTTTTTGGCCTCGATCGGTCTGTGGGATATCCTTATCTCATTTTAAATTCCCCGAAAGAATCCGAACAAAACGAAAAACGACTTCCCGCCAACTTTAATTCAAGAAAAGTCGAATGTGTGGAGAAAATACAAGAAAACCAAAAGAATGGATGGTACGTTAATTCAGAAAGTTCAAAATTCGATCTCACAGCTATGTCGTGAATGCAGCAAAGCCAATAAATCGCCTGAGAGTGTTTTACTGGCAGCTCAAAACGATGATGATGTGGGTGTGACCCTTTCTCTGGCAAAATCAAACAATTTTAAAACGTCTCCCGTCACGACATTGTTCGATTTGTCTTTTCCATTGATTATTGGTGAGAAAACTTTAGAAAATAACTCCGAGCCAGAATATTTCGTGGAATCTACAAGGGTCAATAACGTTTCAAATCTGAGTATGATGAATGCCAGCAACACGTTTGGAGATGTTTTCAAAGAGTCTAGTTTTAATAACACAAAATCAAATTGTAGCACTATTGGTGACATGGCAGGTTCTCCACTGAAACTTCAGTCTATAGCTGATCTGTCAGATTTCACATACAATGCACAACCATCATCAGTGTCTGACACGCCTGGTTTAACAATATCTGCTCCATTTAAAATTAAAACCGCTTTGCCATTGGCCCAAGCAAGAACATTATCATCAGCTTATGCAATGCTGTATCGTGATTTCAAAGAAAACAACAAAAACCTGCAGAAAGAAAAAAGCAAAGTTGTTCCATCAATGTTGGTTTATTGCGATGGCACAGACAGAAAAAGATCTGCATTCGTATATGCTGAAGCTGTTAAAGATAGAGACGAAAACTACATTGGAATCAAAACATTAACAGCGTCAGTAAAAGACCCAGAACCAAATAACAACCACCTCCCGAAACTTCAAATAAGACATTGAATGCAAAAAGAATACATTGTAAGAGCAGTTATGATATTATAGAGGCATCTAAAGATGACAAAGTCCAGACTCTGTATCCAGGGACGTTATTTGTGGAAGTTGAATGGGAAAAACCTCCAATGGATATTTCATTGCTACAGCGACCACCACATGAAAGCAGAACAAAGATCTGTGCTAGTGTCGTCTCTGGAGATATTAGAAGTGCTGCAAATACCTTTTACAGAGAACTAGAACTTCTGAAATCATTTGTTTCAGGTATGTGTGTCATAGTCACTTATTACTTACTTTAGGCCGAATTATCTGTCTTAAAAGTGATTTTCTTTGCTTAAAATTACTACTGAATAAAAAGGGGGATATTAAATTCAAAGTTCTGTGTTTTCATCAAAACATTTATTGTCTGCAGCAATTCTCCCAAACTATAAAGCACTATTTTAGGAAACTTGGTACAAAACATCAACATTGATAAATGAGCATATCACTAGCCTGAGTTGGTTTGCTAATTTTCCTAGGAGTTATGGCCCTTTGAACATAAGAGGCAAATCACAAAACATGCCTACTGGCAGGGGATTGGGTGTTTTAATTCGAACCCCAGTGGAGACAGCTACATAAATTGTGACAAGATACATGTTGCAAAAAGGAAATCCTGACACTGATTAAATACGGTTAAGTGAAACCCAAGTGACCCTTTTCAACCAGTAATGAGCAGGGTTCGAAATTAGGCATGCATACTCGCTAATAGCTTGTAGATCTGCCGAATAGCGAGTGGAAATAAAAGCCACTCGCATAGTTGAGCGAGTGAATAAAAAAAGAAGCTAAATCATTTACAATCTAATTTTCAATTAACTGTCACATTGTATGTTCCAAATGAAATTTAAAACGAAAAAAAAAAAAAATGAAAAGCGTCCAAAATAAGTCATATTGTCTGGGCATCTCTATCGTAAACAAATTCGGATTACTCGGGCATATACGTCAATGTATAATATAAGGTTTCCCGGAACACGTGGCTACGATTGGCTGCTTAATTTAGTCTTCGTCTCTGATTCGTTGTTTAAAATAGACCAGTGGAAATCCCATTACCGTCATGCTTTACTGTAGCAAGTGAATAAAGAAGTAAAAAAAAAATGTCGCAAAAGTCTATTACAAATTTTTTCAAACGGCCGGGGGATAAATCCAATGAAAGTGACGGTGCCCCACATGGCCCAAGAAATTGAATGTTAATTATGAGCTATTAAAACTGTTTCATAAATTTTAGCTAGTCAATTTTCATTTTAGCTAGTGAATAAAAATTGTACAAGCTAATTTTTGCTAGTGGTAAATATGGCTAAAATTGAACCCTGAATGAGGCAAGTGAATGTGGACATAAATACCTTTAAAATTTATTTAATTTGAAAATATGTTAATTAATTTACAGGTAGGATCATTGATGGCTCTAATTTACTTAGCAACCTACAAAACAAATGTTGAAACTTTCTTTAGATTAAAAATCTTTTTTAAGATGACTAAATTTATTTATATGTTTATATATCAGTATATGTTTTATTTCATGTTAGGTCTGGAAACTGGTGTAATAAAATGGTTAGCAGAAAAGAGGGACAAGACAGTGATGGAATCGCTTGTAGAGTTGATAGAATATTTAAAACTTGGACATTCGGTCACACCGATGCAGGGTAATGAGTCCAATGAGGCGTTATCCACAGCAGTTAACTCCCTGTTTTTTGAAGACAGAAAAGATCTGGATTTTGTGGATCGTCTTTGGAAAGTCTTGATGTACTCAACATCTTGTAGTGAGCTTGTGGAATGTTTTCAGTATATTTTTAAGGTATGAACAGGACCATTGGACATATATATAGTGTTTTCCTTAGGAGCTGGCAACAGGCAGATTTGACAGCCTAAAACTCCAAATTGGCCAGTTTAAGTAAGAATCAATAAAATTGCCTTCATAAGACCTGAAAATCGCTTTTGGTCTATGCGGCCCCCTTGACCACCTGGCTTGTTGGATTAGTCAATCTACCTTCTGCTACAAATTTTAGGGAAATCACTGTATATATTTTCTATGTTTCTAACACAGCCTTGACTGCTTTGTATCACCTGAATTAATTTTGATGGAATCTTAGTAAAGGTATGCACCAGTATAAGGTGATATGTCATGTATCATGTTTATATGTTGTTGAATATTGCTTAACGCCACATCAGCAATTTTTCAGCTATTCACAGCAAGAACTACTTTATTAATCTTTATGGTTTAATCTATGAACAAGTTTGTGTATGAATGTGCAGTGCAAGTGTTGTTTATGGTCTGTACCAGCGCAATCAGGGTGACTTTAAGGTGCTAGCTCACCAAGTCAGTATGCTGCAGACAAGCGTACTCCATTCCTAGTCATATTATCTGACACCGGGTAAACCAGTAAAAGTCGACGGCAAGGAAAATTCAATTTCCCACATGTGGTACTCAAAATCGCAGCAGTGAGAGACCCTGGATTTGTAGACTTAAATTTCATCCATTAGGCCAATGTATTTAGTTGTGTATGAAAGAAATACATGTATAAGTTTCCAACAATCTTATACCCAGGTAATCAAAATTTAGAGATAAATATTTAAAGATTGTTGAAGCACTGCATGTTTTTTGTATTTATTTGTTAGGCCTTCTCTTAATACCATCATGGGGAATATTGTGATTTTTTTATCTGTTGCCTTGATATCATTATCACCAAATTGACGAAATTTTTCATGAATTTTTCAGGATAGCTATATGTAATATGACATCTCTAGTACATGTAATGATGTATTTAACAAAGAAAATTACTGATTTTAAAAGCAGGAACATATTATTATGGTAGTCATAGCTCTGGTAGTATGGGTCAATAGGTTGTTTAGGTCTTTGAATGCATGTTTAGAATAGTGGAACTAAAATACATTGTACATGTACATTCAGTTTGAAACATTTTAGGAGATGAGCATATCATAAACCTGAGTTGGTCTGTCCATTTTCCTAGGAGTTATGGCCCTTTGACTGATATGGATTTTGTTTTGTTTTTACAGGTGTTAATCAGTGGAGAACTTCAGCCCTTTATACGTAGTAACAACAACTGTATCTTCGCCCAGCTAGTTATCGATTCGTACACTGGGAAACTGCGGATGCCAAACCTAGCCGGTTTATATCCTGTGGAGCTTTTAGTTGAGATTGGTCTGGAAAAACTTCATCAAGATTATGAATTCGCATTTCTGTCGAAGGAATTGGCAACAATGTCAAGCTTGAGGCCATTTTTGCAATCAAACGGTCAAACTGTAAAACAGATTGAGAATTTGGACAAGCTACATAATATGTTGGAGATGGTTGTCATGCTAAAATTGTTTCTTAGCAACATAACAAACGATGATCTGGTTTGTATATCAAGAGAAATGCTGAAGCACTACAAAGAAAATCCGGTTTCTCCTGACTTTAGGTTCACCTTTCCTCTACCAACCAGCTCTGTGAGGAACATTCTGGAGAGTTGTCCCCCTTGTTCTTGGAAGATTGAGGACACCAAGTTAATTGAAAATGTGGAAGAAACCATGACAATTGTTTTGTCTACTGAACATCCATTTCCTCATTTAGAAGGGAAACAGGATATGGATTTCAACAAAACGGCTAAAGATGGCGATAACTACAGCCCGGAATATTACTATTGAAAGGAGAGGAACGAGTTTGCATTCTTAACTGATGAAAGTTAATGTGTATACCTGTATTCATTGAGAAAAATTAACATGTACAGAATATGTAGTATACCCAAAATACAACGGAACAGAACTTGTCTAAACTGAATATCCTCTGGACTAAAGTTTTATTTGTTCTTAGACAGGTTTATGGTTTTCTTTCCATTTTTAGCTCACCTGACTGAAGGTCATGTGAGCTTATGGCATGGCGCAGCGTGTGTATGTGCGTGCGTGCGTGCGTGTGTGCGTGCGTCGTTAACACCTATTTTCGACTTCTCCTCTGAAACTACTGGACAGTTTTTAATGAAACTTTGTCAGAAGTATATATGGGCCGGTGCAATTCAGATTTGTTCGTGGCGTTGCTATGGCTACCATAACTAGGTCAAGGTGACCTAGGGGTGCAAAAATCTTAAAAAATCTTCTTCTCCGAAAGTACTGATTGGAGAAAAAATCTGATGTGATATTTGGCTTCTCTAGGGTCTTAAGCCTATAGTTTGTTCATTTTGTGAAATTCGGATAAAAATAGGTTACGCGTTTTTGCGTTTAATTTTGAAAAAATCGTAAAATAGCTTCAAATTGTTATAACTTGACTATTTGACCAGATAATGACATGGGGTTTTCAGTTTTGACATCTTCTTGTTAGTATCTTCAAAATGAGGTCAAGGTCAATTGTGAAGGTCGTGACCTAATTTTTTTTACTCTGATTATAATTATTATCTCGAAAACTATAAACTTTTTGTATAGGCATGTATATTAGAATGTTGTAGGTATCGATACAACGATCATTTTGATGCATAGAAAAAGGTCATGGGTTCAAAGGTCAAGGTCACAGATGCGAATCAATACCGAAATGGTTAATTATCTCGAAAACTATAAACGTTTTGTATAGGCATATATATTAGAATGTTGTAGGTATTGATACAACGATCATTTTGATGTATAGAAAAAGGTCATGGGTTCAAAGGTCAAGGTCACAGATGCAAAACAATACTGAAATGGTAAATTATCTCGAAAACTATAAACTTTTTGTATAGACATGTATATTAGAATGTTGTAGGTATTGATACAGCGATCATTTTGATGTATAGAAAAAGGGCATTGGTTGAAAGGTCAAGGTCACAGATGTGAAACAATACCAAAATGGTTAATTATCTCGAAAACTATAAACTTTTTGTATAGGCATGTATATTAGAATGTTGTAGGTATTGATACAACGATCATTTTGATGTATAGAAAAAGGTCATGGGTTCAAAGGTCAAGGTCACAGATGCGAAACAATACTGAAATGGTAAATTATCTCGAAAACTATAAACTTTTTGTATAGGCATGTATATTAGAATGTTGTAGGTATTGATACAACAATCACTTTGATGTATAGAAAAAGGTCATGGGTTCAAAGGTCAAGGTCACAGATGCAAAACAATACCGAAATGGTTAATTATCTCGAAAACTATAAACTTTTTGTATAGGCATGTATATTAGAATGTTGTAGGTATCGATACAACGATCATTTTGATGATAGAAAAAGGTCATAGGTTCAAAGGTCAAGGTCACAGATGTGAAACAATACCAAAATGGTTAATTATCTCGAAAACTATAAACTTTTTGTATAGGCATGTATATTAGAATGTTGTAGGTATCGATACAACGATCATTTTGATGATAGAAAAAGGTCATAGGTTCAAAGGTCAAGGTCACAGATGTGAAACAATACCAAAATGGTTAATTATCTCGAAAACTATAAACTTTTTGTATAGGCTTGTATATTAGAATGTTGTAGGTATTGATACAACAATCATTTTGATGTATAGAAAAAGGTCATGGGTTCAAAGGTCAAGGTCACAGATATAAAACAATACCAAAATGGTTAATTATCTCGAAAACTATAAACTTTTTGTATAGGCATGTATATTAGAATGTTGTAGGTATTGAAACAACGATCATTTTGATGTATAAAGAAAGGTTATTGGTTTAAAGGTCAAGGTCATATATGCGAAACAATACCGAAATGTTTTATTATCTCGAAAACTATAATTTTTTGTATAGGCATGTATATTAGAATGTTGAAGGTATCGATACAACGATCATTTTGATGTATAGAAAATGGTCATGGATTCAAAGGGCAAGGTCACAGATGTGAAACAATACTGAAAAGGTTAATTATCTTGAAAACTATTAACTTTTTGTATAGGCATGTATATTAGAATGTTGTAGGTATTGATACAATGGTTATCATGATGTAAAGAAAAAAGTCATTGGGGTTTAGTATTTATGTTTTCTTAAAATCTATCAGCTAGCCATTAGTTATCAGGTGAGCGTATCAGGCCCATGGGCCTCTTGTTTGTGCACCCAAAGAACTAGAAATTTTACAACAAAGTTTGGATAAATCTCAGTTAAGTATTTAACAAATTTTAAATTTTGTTCATTTTTCAGTTTAATTTAGTTTGATAAAATCAAACTGTCAATTGGCAGTGAATTGTATTTTTCATTTTTCCTGGAATTATTTTATTAACTCCTTAGGATTCTTGTCCTTTCATCATAATTTTTTGTGTACCCAAAATTGTTGGAGCTTGAAAACACAATTTGGATAAATCTCTGTTAAGTATTTAACAATTTTTGTTCTTTTTTCAGTTTAACTTAGTTTGATAAAATTAAACTGTCAGTTGGCAGTGAATTATAATTTTTATTTTTCCTGGAATTATATTTTATCAACTCCTTAAGTTTCTTGTTGGTTTAAGAAGATGTTCTATTAGATATTGGAGGTTTTAATTTGGCTAATACTGAGAACAAATTGGATAAGCCTTCCTGTATTTGGTGACAATGACTTATTAAGATGAAGAATTATTCGTGCTATTTTTACACATATAATGAAGGTGTATACAAGTTTATGTAAGTATGCAGCCATTCACAATCTGTATTATCTTTAAGTTTGAAATCTACCATTCAAAGTTAATTATCAGTTATTTTGTTATGACCTCTTTTGAAAAATTGTTAGCTCACCTGGTTGAAAGGCCAGCTGAGCTTATTGCATGGTAGCCTGTGTTCATGTGTGCGTGTGCGTGTTCTTCAGTAACTCACATTTTCAAACAACTGGACCAGTGTTGTTTAAACTTTACAGGGAGGTTTATTGAGTAGGAACTTTTCAAGTTTGTAACTTTTGTTGCCATAGCTATAGATAGTATGTTATGCACATATGTAGTAAACATTCAGTACAGCCACTTATTTATGTATAGGCAAACAACATTGACCTGTCCACTTGGCCTTTCATCAGGCATATTCATATATGATGGTCCACATAATACAAAGGTAGTGTTAACATTTGCAGTTATTACATTAAAATGCATGTTTTCCACGATGTAGACAAAATAAACACATGTGTTACTTATACATGAATGTACTGGTCCAGCATAAATATTTGAACTAAAGGTCAAGCAGACAGATCAATGTTATTTGCCCACCAGTATACTAAAATTTAATTGAAAATGTTTATAGAAATATATATTCATCACTAATATGCCTATTTTTCGACTTCTCCTATAAAACTACCTGACAGATTTCAATGAAACTTGGTCAGAAGTATATATTTGCTGGTGCAATTCAGATTTGTTTGTGGCATTGCTAAGGCTACCATAACTAGGTCATGGTGACCTAGGGGTGCAAAAATCTTAAAAAATCTTCTTCTCTGAAACAAACGATTAGAGAAAAAATATGATGTGATATTTAGCTTTTCTAGGATAAAGACTATAATTTGTTCAGTTTGTAAAATTCTGACAAAAAATAGGTTATGCATTTTTTTTTGTTTAATTTAAAAAAAAGTAAAATAGCTTCAAATTGTTATAACTTGACTATTTGATCAGATAATGACATGGGGTTTTTAATTTTGACATATGCTTGTAATTACCTTCAAAATGGGATAAAGGTAATTTAATTATCTCGAAAAAGTATTTATAAACGTTTTGTATAGACATGTATATTGGAATATTGTTGGTATTGATGTAACGATCATTTTGATATGTAGATTAAGGTCATGAGTTCAAAGGTCAAGGTCACAGATGTGAAAGAATACTAAAATGGTTAGTTATCTTAAAAACTGTTATTTTTTGTATAGGCATGTATACATGTATTAGAATGTTGTGGGTATTGATACAATGATCGTTTTGATGTATAGAAAAAAGTCATGGGTTCAAAGGTCAAGGTCACAGATGCAGAACAATACCGAAATGGTTAATTATCTTGAAAACTATTAACTTTTTGTATAGGCATGTATATTAGAAGATTAGGTATTGGCCTCATGTTAATAAATGTCATACATTCAAAAGCCATGGTCACATTTGCCAACAAATCACAAAATGCCTAGTTTTTTACTTTTGTTTTCACTACTTTAGTCTTAAATCATTACTATTATAAAAGATTTTGATATTGGGGTTGCAGTATTTATGTTTTCTTGAAATGTATCAGCCAGCCATTATTTATTAGGTGAGCATATCAGGCCCAATAGGCCTCTTGTTACAGTTATACTGAGGTATACTGTATATGGGATCTTGCATAAGTGATATTGGATTTATTAAACTCTTTGAATAAAATTTTATGCCTTGCATGAGTGGTATAAACTTTTTATTAAAGAAGTTTATAAATTTAATTTAACACAAACATGAATGTAAGATTTTGTATAATTTGAGTCTAAGTGTTGTTCTCAGCCTTAACAGAACAGCCAAAATGGCTGCACCACTAGCTAGCCAAATCTGATTTGACATTTGTAGCACTATTTCACAAACTTGATGTAAAGAGTCAACATTGATAGGAAATGTGCATATCATTAATCATTTTCCTGGGAGTAATTGCTTTTTGAAAGGTTTTTTTTAAAGTGTAAATCACAGAAAAAAGAACCTGCTGGCGGGGGATCCTAATTCACCGATTTTGCTTCTTGTTGTCTATTATTATTAGTGTATTAGATTTCTGCTATTTCTTTAGGAAAACATCACAGAATTTGAATTAATTCATCAATACAAATGTATTTGTGACCATTATCTGTCAAGTAGACATGAACACTGTTTAAAATAACAAGTGAATTTATCTGTCAATTGGACATGAACACAATTTCAGTGTTTAGAATACAAGTGAATTATTATTAATTTAAATATTATTTTTTACATTAAGTATTGTTGTGAATTATTATTATTTATTTACATTTATTTAGTATATTTGTAATAAAAAATATTTTCATTACAGTCTTCAATTTAGGATTTTTCAGATTGGGCCATTTAAAAAAAAAAAAAACAAAAAAAAAAAAAACAGAAAGAAAGAACAAACCTCTAAAACACCATTACATCATATGCATGTATGTAATGTTAAATATGACCCACTAAGACCTTATAATGGGTCCATTTGACAAAATAAGGGACCAGTGCCTTCATGGTACTCTTCTAGAATGAATTCTCAATTTGAAATTTAACACGGGGGTAATCCTGATACACCGCATTTCATTTACGTCGGAGTATTCCGTCGGTTTTTATTTACGTCTGAGTAAAATCATACATTTTTGGTCGTTACGCTTTACATTAAAGAGCACAGAAGACGGTTTTTTATATAACTTCACAAAAACGAAACTTTAACAGAAAGCAAAAGGTTATTCGCATTATATTTAATGGTATTTAACTGCCTCATATAAAATTTTGCAACAATTATTGATATTTTTCACGTACCTGTAACATTTCTATTTTTGGCAGGTCCTTTTGTTTAGCAGCTGATTTTAATAAAGCGGTTTTGGATTCAAATGATGTTTCTTCTAAAAATTCTCAAGAAATGTCTATACTTTCATAAACTTGCGAAGACAGAAGCTTTACTCTGCTTTTAAGCGAAATATCATGTTTTGTTTAAGCGGAGTGGCATAAATGTTACGCTTTCCGACCAGCTGTGTTATGCTTTACGTGAAGACATGTTACGCTTTCCGTTTAATATGATTCGCAATTGACAGAGCACACTCTCCGTTATAACTTTAGATCAAAAGTCTTTCTCGATTAAATCTTCACTTGTTGTTTCAGAAATGATTCAGAAAGCATTGCAGAACAGGATTCAATTTTTGAAAGAGAACAAAACCACACACATTTTGTAACATTAGCCAATAAAGAACAAAACAACATACAATGTACATGCTTTTATACAATACACTTCTCCCAAAAGGAAACACTTGGGAAAGTGTAAACCGACTTATAGATAGTTATACCAATTGCACAAATAAAACTACAGTCAATCCTGCTGATAAAGGCAACTCAAGGGAACTAGTAAAAGTGGCTTTATGGGCAGGTAGCCCTTATATAAGGTTCAAATGACATGAATAAAGAGCAATTTAGATACAATTTTTTCTGACCTGTAAAAGCAAGTGGTCCTTATATAGAGGTGGTCTTTAAGGCAAGTTTGACTATACGTGTCAAAAACAAACATGCTTATCCATTTCCGAATCACAATCCAGAAGCAAAGTAAAAACTTTGGAACTGACAAGTTAAGTTAGACACGTGAACTTCCACCAGGGAAGTGGGGCCGGGTGCTCCGGAAGGGTAAGCACCTCCTGTTTAGCTAGCTACACCCGTCACGTGTGCAATCAAAATTGTTTGAAAGGAACATGGAACTATGAGACGTCAAATATATCCAAGGCAATCCTGGACACTGAGACATCAAACTTATCAACAATACTGTGATGACGGCCTTGATAAGCCTAGGCTTGCAATATCCCTGAGTCAACAATTTATTTGCAAGCAGCCTACTTCGTTGTACAAAGTCCCCGTAGTGGGAACAAGCTCTACCATAGCGTATTAATTGGGAAACAAATACACCATAAGCAGGAGAAGCAGGTATATTGCTGCATAAAAAAGGAAAGTTGACAATAGAAAATTGAAGTCATCACGTTTGTCATAAAGTTTCAAATGTAGCCTTTCTTGTGCGTCATAATTCAGGTATAAAATGTGTGTTAAATACCATTTTAAACAGGAAAACTGTTCATATATATGGTTTTCAGCCCACCTGAGCTATGGGCTCAGTTGAGCTATTGCAATCTATCACCGTCCGTCGTTCGTAAACTTTACATTTGATCATCTCCTTCAAAACTACTTGAGCAAATTTGATGAAACTTTGTGATTATCATGCCTGGGTAACAGGAATTTAAAATTGTGTTAGGGATTTGGCCAAGCCTAAGAAGATGGCTGCCGTTACTACATATAGCAAACAAGACCAAAAATCTTTTTCTCTGAAACCAAAACCCGCAAGCAAATTTCGATTGGATATTTGGAATCGGGATATATAACTGAGAATATGAAAATTGGACGAAAATATGTAATGCGTGTTTTGCGTAAAGTGTGTAATATGTAAAACTCAACAAAGGCTGTACTGTATGGAGAATTTACTATTGATCTTGTTTTGCTATTTTCTTCAAATTAATGTCAAGATCAAAGCTCAAGGTCATGTCCCAGTTTATGATCTTTGATTAAAATTACTTTTTAAAACATTTTAGGTGATAGTTAATGCATTGGATTTTCAGTTTATTGTAGATATTGACATGCCAATCATTTCTATACATAGATCAAGGCCATTGGTTCAAAAGTCAAATTCACAAATGCACAAGTAAACCAAAATGGTTAATTATCTGCACTGATTATTAACTTTTTGTATAGGCATGTGTGTTAGAACATTGGTGATCATATACATTTAGATCAAGATCATGGGTTTAGGGTCAAGGTTACAGATTTAGAAAGAATACTGAAATGGAAACAACTATATAAACAGATAATGACATCACTTTCTACATATCTCACCCAACTTTTTAAGCTCACACGTGTTATTGTGCTGAGACGACCATTGATCCATTGTAAATACCCAGGCGAGCGTTAAGGCCCCCATCTTCCTATTGTTGACGGTTTATAATAAAGTGAATGGCGGGCAGGCGGGGAAAATAGGGTACCTACTTTGTGAACTCAACTCCTCCTACAGTTTTCAACCAAAAACCTTGAAACTTCACAGAATGTTATTATATATATTGAAGAAGTGCATCTGACTTTATGGAAATATTTCAAGATTTTTTCCCATTTTTCCAGACTTTGAAACTTAGTTACTTTGTACTGTATATATCAAAAGATTATCGAAGATGTGCACCCGACTTAATTTTCCAGAGTTTGAAAAGAGGGTACCTATTCCGTTAAATAACTCCTCCTACATTGTTTAAATTTTCTTCCACACTTTACACCCATTCAATAGAAATTTTAAAAAACAACCCGGCCCATTGAGTATTTGACCCATTTTGTTATTTTAAACTTTTTAATCTAAGAGTATATTTGAGTTGGATTATAGTGTTTTACGCCCCAGTCAAGATTCTTACACAGATATCGAGGCGGTCAATTCACAGATGGTAAATTAAACAAGTGTACCAAGAGAAGCTGCCGACCTTCGACAAGCGAACTGCAAACTTTCTCACACTGTCCTAGGTGGGACTCGTACTAAGGCGACCAGAGGCACTATGCTCCATAAGGCCACCCTTTAGACCACTTGGCCACCCATAAAACACCATTTCACTTGACTGGGGCGTAAAACACAATTACCTTATTCAACTACATTCCCAGATGAAAAAGGTAAAAATTAAAAAAAAAAAACCCACATAAATGAACTAAATGATCCTTTTCAAAATGGTATTTCTCGCGTATAGTTTTATTTATTTGTGTAATTGGCATAACTATCTATAGGTAGGTTTACACTAATCGAAAAAGATGTTCAATCTAAAGTTATAACGAAGAGTGTGCTCTGTCAATTGCGAATCATATTAAACGGAAAGCGTAACATGTCTTCACGTAAAGCATAACACAGCTGGTCGGAAAGCGTAACATTTATGCCACTCCGCTTAAACGAAACATGATATTTCCTTTAAAAGCAGAGTAAAGCTTCTGTCTTCGCAAGTTTATGAAAGTATAGACATTTCTTGAGAATTTTGAGTAGAAACATCATTTGAATCCAAAACCGCTTTATTAAAATCAGCTGCTAAACAAAAGGACCTGCCAAAAATAGAAATGTTACAGGTACGTGAAAAATATCAATAATTGTTGCAAGATTTTATATGAGGCAGTTAAATACCATCAAATATAATGCGAATAACCTTTTGCTTTCTGTTAAAGTTTCGTTTTTGTGAAGTTATATGAAAAACCGTCTTCTTTGCTCTTTAACGTAAAGCGTAACGACCAAAAATGTATGATTTTACTCAGACGTAAATAAAAACCGACGGAATACTCCGACGTAAATGAAATACGGTGTATCAGGATTACCCCCGTGTTTAATGGCAGAAATTAAACAGCTACAGTCCAGGCCTGTTGAAAGTTTAACACTAAGGTTACAAATCAGTACCGAATCGGCAGCACATCTGGGTTCCTTGTTGCCTATATTATGATATCTTTTCGACATCAGCTATGTCTCTCTCTACAGCTTTTAAGGACTCTAGCTATTGGTTGCTTGGTCAGTTGAAGACAGACTTTGACTCCTTTTTGGTGGTAAACTTTTGATAGGTCTGTACTGTATGGACTTAGATGGTGACACATCAGTAGTGTGAAGATTTTTCGAAGAAAGAGGGAGGATATTAAATTCGAGTTCCGCCCTTCCTTCTGTTCGAAATTCTTGTCTGAAAATTTTACAAAACTATGATGCACTATTTCACAAAATTTGGTGCAAAGCATCAACACTGATAGGATATGCACATACAAATGTATCGTTAACCCAAGTTGGTTTGCTTATTTTCCTTGGAATTATTGCCCTTTGAACATACAGTAAGTGAAAATCACAAAAAAGAACCTGCTAATTCACTGAAATTGCTTGTTATATTATTATTTGTTAAATAGGGCCTGTTAGTCTTGATGTTGTAACTGTATTTGATAGTGTTCCTTGAAATTTGATGTGGGAGTACAAATTTTGCTGTTTGTTTATGATAAAGGATCCATTGGTTAGCCATGCATATTGTTCTTGGACACTGAAAGATGATAGCATGAATAGACACTTGATATTGGTTACATAATGAGACTGTTTTCAGAATATTTTAAACATAACTAACCAATGGTGATTTTGGCTACTAATAAAAGAACAGTAACATGTACTTCAATTGATGGATCAACGGCCACACGCACAATGTTCCAACAAAGGGCCGGCATGCTTGAATTACAAAAAAAAAAAAGAAAACTTGGCTTGAATTGTGCCGTTTAATGACGTCACTGACACTAGTATGCCATGATGCTGCTTGATGGCGGTCAGTGGCGGAACATAATAGGCATGGCCAGCCATACATCAATTAGTCATTTATTGCAGTCAATTATATATTACAGTGTATAAGGAGTGGGATTCATGTGCTACAGGAATAAACCATATTTATTGTATGATTAGTGGGAAAAATTATAATAAATGCTTAAATTTTTATGAAGTTTGTTGTTATATGTGTTATAGAAGGACTTCCAATTGTATCCTCCTCTAAAATTTTAATTTTGACTAAAAAAGTAAAAAAAAAAAAAAAAAAAAAAAAAGACATAATCAAGCCATTTTAAAGGTTTCATTGATATAAATTTTCAAAACATTTTACATAGTGGGTGAAGCATACAAAAAGAAGTCATACCTTTGTTCCTTTGGAAGTATTCATCATATACTGTAAACATTTTTATTTTCGCATTGTACTAATTTTCGCTTATTTTGCAGTCATTCGTTTTGTGTGAAAAGTAATACCAAGTGAAAATTATACTATGCTTATTGTGAATATTTTAAAAACTTATCTTCACAGATGTCACAATATCCTATAATTTTTTGAAAATAAATACACATGAAATTAAATATGTTTAAAGTATCTTGTATTCTTAAACATACTGATACAGGAAGGAAATGGTGGCATTTTATAATTCATTTACAAAAATCTGGACATTGAGGCAAGGTCATTTGGGGAAATGAAAGTCTTTTAACTACACAATAATGTCTTGCATCAAGCACAAGTGGAGTTTTTTAATTGTGCAGATTATTTCACTTCATAGAGACTCCATCAGATGTAGGTCTATTTGCAGAATACATGTGTACCATTGCAATGCATCAATGCTAATGAGACAGAAATTAAGGAGGGGGGCCAATGGCTTAAAGCACATGTGCATTGATCACAGTGCATCTCTGTCAAAGTTCAAATCCCACTCTGGTCTGATCCTTGTGTGAGAAAAGTTTGTTTTCAGTTTGGTTGCTGAAGTCGGTGGTTTTCCTTCAAGTGCCATTTTCCTCCACTCCCAGAACTGACTGCCTTGATATAAGTGAAAGAATCTGGGCGTAACCCACAACCTTTCACATATAAATAAAGCAACTGAGATACAGTAATGGACCTAGCAAAGTTACCAAGAGGCATCATAATAATTTTTATACTGCATTTGAAAAACAGTGAATACAACACCAGGAAAGAAGCATCAGTTTCTTGCATCTATTTCGTCATCATCACAACCAGACAAAATACAATAATAAGAAATAACAATATTTAATCAAATTAAACAAAATAACCATACTGAAAACAAACCAATGCAAAAGATCAACAACTCTCCACAGATGGGAAATATTAGCATGATCATCTTACAAAAAAAACTATTTCTTGGAGTACCACTGTAGGAGTACACAAAAACATTTTCCATTCATATCAAATAAATCCAAGGGGTAAATATAAAGTGACAATATTTGCCCCAGGGCCCACCACCCCAAAAACGACAATGAAAATTTGAAAATTTTAATTATATCTCAATATGAAGTCAATATGACTTCTATTAAAATGAAAATGTAAATTTAATATTTAAATAGGAATAATATCAAATTGATGTCGTATACTAAGCATGTGATAGTGGTAGCAATAAAACTTGAGTCAAACCTGTGTATAAAGGCCATCCAAGAGAACCAGTGAAAGTGGCCTGTATAGACAGGTGGTCATTATATACAGGTTCAAATAATACGAATAAAGAGAAATAAGAATAAAATTTTACTGGCCTTTTAGGTGATTCTAATTTAATGGCTTGTATAGAGTGACTTTTTAAGGCAGGGTTGACTATGCAATTAATGTTAAAGGAATCTTGTAAATATAAAAATACTGGATTCAGTGGTTTCAATAAAGCCAGTATGGCAACAAAAGTTGTCGGTTACTTTTTGGATTTGTATTTAAATTTGTTGCCTACTTCGACTGAATTTACATTTTCTGAATATGTTTTGCAATACATATTACCAGTACTCAATATTTCGTGCCAACTTTCAGAAAATGAATTTACTGAAAGGGCTAGGATTTCAGAAAAATACAGGGAGACTTGTCCCTGTACAGCTAGAGATGTGCTAATCTCTATGTAGTCTGGTAACTACATGTATATTCAAGATACATAAGTATTTCATCTCTTGTATGTCAGAACACAAAATTAGGTCACAAAATTTTCCTCCTGCAAAATTGCTAATAAATGTTAAACCTGTCAAGAAAATTTATGTCTCCAAATATTCCTAGTTATACACGGTCATTCATAAACCATTGTAGGTACATGTTTAATGCTGGTTATATCATTACAGACTAAAAATCTCTGTACTATTTATTACTGGTAAATTGTTGAAAACATATGTATGCTTACCCTAAATGTTTTTCAGCTAAAATAGTCTTTTTATCTTGAATAATATATATTTCTCCCAGATTTTCATATTTTTTCCCCCCAAAATTAAAAAAAATCCAAGAAAGTTGTTTTTCAAGAAAAATTAATTTGTTGTATACATTTAGATCATTAAGCTAAGATTTCATTTTCAAATACTGAAAAAAAAACTTTTAAATTTCAATACTATGAATAAAATATGAAATGATAATTATAACATAAACCTATGGCAAATATAAATTTGTATAGAACGTTATATATGGATGGCAGTGTACAGTATAAGTGTAGATGAAAGTAGTTTTTTCTCAAGACATCCAAAACATTTATATTTCTGGAATCGCTACATTAAAATCTTCGTCAGTCTCAACACCAATCTCCTCGTATAACTGTTTCTTTGTCTTCGGATAACCTTCCAGTATAGCTCCGAGGATGTCATTACCCATTCGCTTCCGTTTTCTCCATTCCTTCACATATTTTGTTCTTGAAGAATAAACCCTCTCCTTTTCTTGGGGCGATATAACATTCCCGCCTTCTTTTAGCTTAGCAATTTTTAAACTTAAAGTCTGATTTTCATTATCTAGTTCTTTGATAAGTTTCCGTGCCTCCTCAGTCGATATTGAACTATTAAACCCCTTTATCTCCCCTTCCAATTTACGAACCTCTTCTTGTCTTATTTGAACCTGTTCATTTAACGTGACAACTTTCTGATCCATTTCTTTTATCTCGTTATCATCAACATCGGGAAACTGCGACTGAACTGCTACAAAAACTTTTTGTTTTCCGTAAATTTTCTTGCTAATTTTCCCCTCCTCTGACAACGTTTCGCAGGCTTTTTCCACAGCAGTTTTGCCATATTCTTTATGTAGATTATTGAAGATATCTATGGCACTGTATGGTCGGTTTTGTCTATTTAAATAGTCTAACACACCTTTGCAAGCTTGGGCGTCTTTACCTTTACTCATTTTTTCCTTGTAAATTTTTCACCTTGTTTATACAATAACTGGATCATAACTGAAATAAAGAATTGGTTATATATTATCTAATCAAATTTATAAGTCTATTTAGATTTTAACATAAACATCAAATTAATTAAATCCATTTATAATACTACCTCAGCTTTTGGATATGCATGGTTCAGGCCACTGGGTCATGATTCAACAGCCATATGTTCAAACTTAACCGGGTAAATGTGAGACTGAGCAAGTCATTTATATGCACATTTCTTCAGTCCACCTAGCCAGATGAATAGTTATAATCATATACTAGTATATTTGGGTTACTTTTGTAATTAACTTTTATCTCACTCAAGTGGGGAGGGCCTGATGCTTGTAGTCTTAATCATTTCTTATAACTGAAGCAGTCTGATGATAAGCTTGAACCTTGTCACTGAAACCAGCCTGAAAAGCTTGTCACTGAAACAGTTTGATAACCTTGTCACTGAAACCAGCCTGAAAAGCTTGTCACTAAACAGCTTGATAAACTTGTCACTGAAACCAGCCTGAAAAGTTTGTCACTGACACCAGCTTGATAACCTTGTCACTGAAACCAGCCTGAAAAGCTTATCGCTGACACCAGCTTGATAATCTTGTCATTGAAACCAGTCTGAAAAGCTTGTCACTGACACAGTTTGATAACCTTGTCATTGAAACCAGCCTGAAAAACTTGTCACTGAAACAGTTTGATAACCTTGTCATTAAAACCAGCCTGAAAAGTTTGTCACTGAAACAGTTTGATAACCTTGTCATTGAAACCAGCCTGAAAAGCTTGTCACTGAAACAGTTTGATAACCTTGTCACTGAAACCAGCCTGAAAAGTTTGTCACTGAAACAGTTTGATAACCTTGTCATTGAAACCAGCCTGAAAAGCTTGTCACTGAAATAGTTTGATAACCTTGTCATTGAAACCAGCCTGAAAAGCATATCACAGACACCAGCTTGATAACCTTGTCATTGAAACCAGCCTGAAAAGCTTATCACTGACACCAGCTTGATAACCTTGTCATTGAAACCAGCCTGAAAAGCTTATCACTGACACCAGCTTGATAATCTTGTCATTGAAACCAGTCTGAAAAGCGTATCACTGACACCAGCTTAATAACCTTGTCATTGAAACCAGTCTGAAAAGCGTATCACTGACACCAGCTTGATAACCTTGTCATTGAAACCAGCCTGAAAAGCTTATCACTGACACCAGCTTGATAACCTTGTCATTGAAACCAGTCCGAAAAGCGTATCACTGACACCAGCTTGATAACCTTGTCATTGAAACCAGCCTTAAACACTTATCACTGACACCAGCTTGATAACCTTGTCATTGAAACCAGCCTGAAAAGCTTCTCACTGACACCAGCTTCATAACCTTGTCACTGACACCAGCTTGATAACCTTGTCATTGAAACCAGCTTGAAAAGCTTGTCACTGAAACAGTTTGATAAACTTGTCATTGAAACTCATTGAAACCAGCCTTAAACACTTGTCACTAAAACAACCTTAAAACCTTGTCACGTCACTCAAACCTTCTTGATAACATTGTCACTATAAAACCAGTTTGATAATCTTGTCACTAAAACCAGTTTGATAACCTTGTAACTAAAACCAGTTTGATAATCTTGTCACTAAAACCAGTTTGATAACCTTGTCATTGAAACCTTCTTGATAACATTGTCACTAAAACCAGTTTGATAACCTTGTCACTAAAACCAGTTTGATAACCTTGTCACTAAAACCAGTTTGATAACCTTGTCACTAAAACCAGTTTGATAACCTTGTCATTGAAACCTGCTTGATAACATTGTCACTAAAACCAGTTTGATAACCTTGTCATTGAAACCTGCTTGATAACATTGTTACTAAAACCAGTTTGATAACCTTGTCAATCAAACCAGCCTGTAAAGCTTATCAGTGAAACTAGTTTGATAACTTTGTCCTTGATACCAGTTAGAAAATGTTGTCACTGAAACCAACTTGATTGATACCCTTGTCATTGAAACCAGTTTAAAAACCTTGTCACTGAAACCAATTTGATAACCTTGTCATTGAAACCAGCTTGATAACCTTGTCTATAACATTGTCACTGAAACCAACTTGATAATCTTGTCACTGAAACCAGCTTAATAATATTGTCACTAAAACCAGCTTGACAACCGTGTCATTGAAACCTGCTTGATACTAAACATTGAAACCAGCCTGAAAAGCTTGTCACTGAAACGGTTTGAAAACATTGTCAACGAAACCAGTTTGATAACTTTGTCAATGAAACCAGCTTGAAAACATTGTCAACGAAACCAGTTTAATAACTTTGTCACTGAAACCAGCTTGAAAACATTGTCAACGAAACCAGTTTAATAACTTTGTCACTGAAACTAGCTTGATAATCTTTTCACTGAAACACCCTTAAACCTTATCATTGAAACCAGCTTGATAACCTTGTCACTGAAACCAGCTTGATTATCTTGTCAATAAAACTAACTTGATAACCTTGTCACTGAAACCAGCTTGATAACCTTGTCACTGAAACCAGCTTGACAACCTTGTCACTGAAACCAGCTTGATTATCTTGTCACTGAAACCAGCTTGATAACCTTGTCACTGAAACCAGCTTGACAACCTTGTCACTGAAACCAGCTTGATAACCTTGTCACTGAAACCAGCTTGAAAACTTTGCCACTGAACAGTTCAACCAGCTTGATAACCTTGTCATTAAATCTATTTATTCTTTAACCATATCAAAATTAAACTATACTATGAATTCCATGTTCACAATAAGAATCGGTTTTACTCTGTACAACCACTGTGACCTTGGATAAATGTCAAGGTCAATAAACTTAACTCTTTATGCAAGGAATGAAACGAATGTAGTAATGGTGTTTAAAACCCCAGTTAATATTTTTTCATTAATATCAAGGCAGTCAGTTCTTGAATGGCAGAGGAATCTGGAGTGTCCAGAGAAAGTCACTGCCCTTCATCAAGTGAAATGACACTTTCTCACACCAGGATCTGTCCAAGTTAGATAAGAACCTAGATGGTGAAAGGGACTGCCATCTGTAAGCTGGCATTTCAGACTACTGGGCCACCAAGGGTCTTGGAATGACAAGTTATCTTAGACATACATACAACTGTTTTCTCAAGAAAGTACAATAGGACCCAGGCTAACCAATACAATTTATCCTTTTTAGACGGATTTGTACCATAAAAACAGATAAACAGATGGATAACATGAAAAGGTCAGATTAGAAGGATTTTTCCCATTTTGATTGTTTTCTTAATTAAAAGTACTAAAAATTCCAACTTTTTGTATGGAAATTGTAACAAATTCAAACACTTAACGATAAAAAAGGACCTAAATGGCAACCGTGCACACTTAAACATACTGACCTGGACAAATAAATAAATTTGATTGGTCAGCCTGAGGGCCTTAAATATGGATATTGTAAAGGACATATGGATTTCCATAAAAGATTTAAATTTAATAATCTGTTCTGTTTAATCTGCAAGTGCTAGATTTACCTTAGGTATTTTACATGTAGCATTGTTAAAGATGTACAATAATAATGACTATGGGACCCAGATTGAGTGGTCCTACAAGTTATTCAACAGTATTTTGTAATTGTATACACACACAAAAATCGGAGGTAAAATTTGAATCGTAATAGCGTAATTATTAAGATAATGTAAACTGGAAGTAACTTTTGAGAAATTTTGCTAATTGTTTTTTCGACCATTTTTATTTTAGATTTCATGGTTACTATCATATTTCGCAAACGTGTCTGTATGTGGACCGCTACACTTTTTAGTTTTGTCAAAAATGGCGGGAACTACGAGAACACCAAGTTGTCAATGTAAATAAATTCCTGAAACGGCTTAAATTTAACTCCCAAAATTTTATAATAGCACTGTTTTCTCACTAACACTTTAACAATAAAATATCTCTAACAAATAACGTGCTTGAATGTCGATTTAGAGTGGCCATCTTCAGCTGCAGTCTTCACTCGTTTTGAGATGACCACTCACTATACATTCCCTCAGTGTCACCCATATTCTATATATTTCTTACCAAAACTTATATTTTCAAATCAAAGATCCACATATAGTCTAAAAACCCGTCATCCCATGTCAGCTTCTCGGTTGTGTTGAGATCTATTATCTCCCTTTACCTGCCAAAAAATTATGTATGTCGAAAAGGTGTATCACCTCCACTAAACCGGATGATCTACGTCCCGAGTCACATGACTGACTACATAACGTTATGGTTTAGCCTCAGTGACGTCAGTAAATTACTTGGATATTATAATTTAACCAAAGAGAATATATAATTATAAGAGATATGTCCCATCTACTCGGGCCTGTACGTAGCGTAATCTGACTGAACATGGAAAAATGGTTCGGTATGCCGTCGAGGCACTGGACAAATTCAGGTAGATTTCTAGAAGTCCCAGAGACGTTCGACAAGATACTGGGATTGGATAACAATGTAAACGGAATTCGCTGCTATACATCGGCCCGTTCGCAGTGATGATACCCCCTAATGTTTGTGAGGAACTATTATTTCCATGGATATGCCGGAATCTTATCGTGTGACGTTTCCCGTAAAACGACGTTAAAGTTTTCTAAAACGTCCCGAACAAACGTAAGGGCATTGATCACATACAGCGGCGAAATCCATTTAATTGTTTGAATTGTAGGATCCCTGAATGTGATCATGTCATGAAGAAAATTCCTGATACATTTGTCACTTGTCCAGCATGGTGTTGTCACCGGGACAACTTGTATGTTGGGCAAAAAAAAATAGGTCACAATAGGCCAAAAATAGAGAAAACAGCTATTGAAACCACTTTTAGCGGAACAACATCACGAAAAAGTCGAATCATATGAGTGGATAAATGTATATAATGAGTCTCTTGACTCTTAACAAAGGTTGCAAATGATTTAATCTTAATTTAACGCCGATTGATCTGTACATGTATCCGCTGGCTTGCAATCACTTGTAAGAGCCATAACAGTCTCTATGTTCGAACCCCATTTGGAAAATATTCTATTGCGAGAAAGTTTGCTTAAAGATTGGCGGTTTTTTTCTGAGTACTCTAGTTTCCTCTACCATCTAAAGAACTCGAGTCGACCGTCATTTAAGTCAAGGAAATTTTAAAAATTCTGTTACTTGACCTAACTTTACATACCACACTGTTTAAGATTATTTCACCCAATGGAGCCATTGTTCGTCTAATGGAGACAATATAACTCGCATATTACCTTACCGCGTGTATCCGTCCAGAGCACTCGAACTTACTTCCTTGGTGAAAGTTCACGCGTTAAATTATTTGCCAGTTTCAAAGTTTTAAATTTGCTTTGTAGTTGTGGTTTGGACATAGAAAGGTAGTTTGTTTTTTTTATTTTGTCAAGGGGGTCGTTCTGAGCAAATTTGTCTTGTTGAAGATCGGTTTAATATAAAATACACACTTGTATGTACTTTTTGGTCCATATATAGGCTATGTTTTGTCAAGAGGATACAAGTAATTTGGATTAATTACGAGGGGAAGTCAGAAAGTTCATAGAACAGCGTATTCAACCAAGCGTAACACACTTTTTCTTTACTTATTTAGACAACACAACATTCCGCCATTTTAAACATATCAAGTTTATTTGTCACAACATATTTGTGTAATTCTTAAAAGCATTCAAAGTTGGTGACCATCAAGCAATGATGGAAAATCAAAATTTTGAGTTTAGGGCAGTAATAAAGTTCCTCACAGTAGAGGGATCAAATGCCAAAGAAATTCATCGGCGAATGGCCGAGGTGTACGGTGACAGTGACAGTGGCAAAATGGTCAGCTGAATTTAAACGTGGGCGCACCTCACTGAAGGATGACACACGGTCAGGTGATGCCATCACAAAGGAAATTGTCACGTATGTGGAGACCCTCATCATGAATGATCGTCGAATTAGGATTGATGACATAGCTAGGGAGTGCGACATTTTACATGGAAGTGTATACACGGTTATCCACGAGCATCTTGGGATGTCAAAAATATCCGCAAGATGGGTCCCCAGAAACCTTAATGTGCAGGATCGCTTCCAAAGACTCCAGTCAAGTCGGGAGCTTCTTGGCATTTATAATGATAACCCGGAGAGCTTCCATTTACGTTTAGGAACTGGTGATGAAACATGGATTCATCATTGGGACCCAGAAACCAAAAATTAGTCCATGCAATGGAAGCACCCTGGCTCACCCCACCAAAGAAATTCAAAACCCAACCATCAACTGGCAAAGTCATGGCCACTGTGTTTTGGGATTCTTAGGGTGTTCCGTACTTCTAAAACTTGGTAACTTGTTAGGCCTGGTCCTGGTTTATTAACAAATGGCGAAAACTTTGTATAGTTAGCTTCATATCGAGTTTTTTCTGCAGTTTCTATCTCTCGTCGGCTTTTCCGGCACCAACTATCTAGATCTCGACCGCCAACGCCTTTTCGTAAGCCTTTGACAGGTCTGTAATGCACTTCTGTCGTATCTAGTTCATATTCAAATGTCGATAGACCGATTGAGGAAACTGGCTGCTAAAGGCGTGGAAAATACAAGACAACCACCAAACCGATATTCATATTTACCCCCATTGAGCTTCAAATAAAAGATACGACTAATTGTTCAAGTTCCGATTCATATTTAGACTTAAATCTCAATTATGAACCAATCAATAGAGGTCAGCACAATATTGATGATACGTTTGATGTCCCTGTATTTCATTCTCAATTCCCATTCCACACGTGGTGGTTGTAGCTTCTTAAACAGGTAGTGCTTATCCTTCTGGAGCACCCGGTCTCTCTTTCCTGGTGGATGTTCACATGTTTGACCTTATTTACCAGTTTCTAAGTTTCTTTTACTTTGCTTTGGGTTGTTTGTGTTTGGTAACACAATGCCAAAGTGTTTCGCATTGATTGATTGAATGGATTTTTTGTGTGCCCCAGACAGACAATTTCACTTTAACGGAGAAGTAACCAGCTATAGGTAAAGTGACATAAATTTTTTACCTTTGCAGTTCGCTCAAGACAATGTACAGCGAGGGTTCTTTAACATGCCTCGCCTGCGGTGATATGGGCCTACAATGGGGCACCAGTTTTCAAGGTCTCTTCTGAAGGACCCAGAGACTTTCCTTTCGTAGTGCAAAAATCTAACAGTGAATTAAGTACCAGTCAAAATTCTTTCACTTATATCAATACATGCACATGTATATTGCATGCAAGTTCTGGCATGGTGGAGGAAACTGGAGTGTCCCAAGAAAACCACTGACCTTCAGCAAGCAATTAGACAAATTTTCTAATTGAAAATAAAGCAATATCCAGTTTTGTATATAACATGACCACTTTCTGATATATTTTTTTGCATATGAACTCTGGTCTGTGTATTATTCTACCATTTACTACCAGGAGTAGATGTTGATTTCTTTAACAAAACTATCTGAAAACTACTGTATTCCCCTTACCACTGGCAAGAGAGAGAGAGAGAGAGAGAGAGAGAGAGGGGGGGGATGCTAATAAAGCATTATCCAGTTTTGTATATAACATGACCACCTCCTGATGTATTTTTCTGCATATGAACTCCAGCCTTTGAATTATTCTATCATGTATCAGAAGTAGATGTTGGTTTCTTAAACAAAACTATCTGAAAACTACTGTATTCCCCTAACCACTTGCGAGGGGGGGGGGGAGGAGAGAGAGAGAGAGAGAGAGAGAGAGAGACGGACAGGGTGGTGGTGGTGAGAATGCTAATAAAGCATTGTCTATTGTCAACTATTACCATAATTACCATATAAAAAGTATAATTAAAACTATGTACCATATTTTACAAACTTTATTTTTACGATAAAAGCAGATAAGATAGCTACACTTAATTTGACTGATCCCAAATATCTCCTTAATTCTGAGAAAAATATATAAATTATCCTTATATACTTTATGTTATTTCTGTCAAATGATTTCATAAATGATTATAATGGGGAGTTTTGAAAATGTCTTATGAATTCAGTAGAAGCTTTAACAATATATTCACTTTAGAAGTCTGCCTATGGTAGTGTACCTCTTCTCTGAAGAAAACACACCCCAAGAGGGGACTAAATGTTATGGTGTCCCTCCTCTCTGAAGAAAACACACCCCAAAAGAGGGGACTAAATGTTATGGTGCCCCTCTTGTCTTAAGAAAATATGCCCAAACAGAAGTAACTAAATATTACTGTGTCCCTCTTGTCTTAAGAAAATATGCCCAAACAGAGGAAACTAAATATTACTGTATACATGTACATTATGGTGTAGTTAGCAACAGGTTATTATTTGTACAACTCTTAATCTCAAGGTCATTCTTGGTTTAATAAAATTCCAGCTAAAAATGTGAAAAGTTTGAATATTTTGTTTGGAAAAGCTATTTACAAGCTTCTTAATCTCAAGGTTATTCTTGGTTCAATTAAATTCCTGCTAAAAATGTGAGAAGTTTGATAATTGTGTTTGAAAAAGCTGCTGGTTTATTGACAGGGCTGATTTCTTCTACAGAAAGGGTGGTTTCGTTTTGACTCACATAAGTCATGTGAGTACACCTTAAACTATATATTTATGTACAGTTACATTTGTTTATTGTATCATATTTAGTCAAATTTTAACAATGTAAAACAGTAATAATAAATAAAGGGGGACTAGAAAGAAAATGGAAAATGTATAAAAAAGAATTTGGACTTCTGAAAATCTATTGCAAAATATTCCAGGGGCATCATAACAAAGTTTTGCTGTACTTGTAAATTTACTCTCATATAAAGTCCAAAAAAAAAGAGAGCTAGGAAAAACATGTTTTTTTTATCAATAAGTCAGCTTTAAAACAATATCCAATTTTGAAAGATTGTAGTATTTTGTCTGTAATCCAAATGTGGCTAAACTGTACATTGTAAATGCTTAAAACATGCATATGAATGACAAATTCAATTCTGACAAGATTCTTTAACAATTTAACAAGATTTTTTTTATAATAGTCAAATTGAGATCCAAATAAATACATCTATTTATACATGTACTGATAATGAATTTTACAATGGTAACACTTTTATGCCACAATTTTAAAACAATATTGCAAGATAACTTACAGACTTATGATGACAATTTATGAGCAAGCTTCAATGACGATTTTATCAACAACAATATGAAACAGCTACTTTGTCAACAATTGATAGGGAACATAATTTTAACCTAAGCACAGACAATATAAAATTTGTTTTAGGGTCTGTATATTAAAAATCTGGATATGTACCGTACATGTAGGTTAGAAATTTTGTGTTTGAACAAAAATTCTGGGTGGTTACTGGTTGTATTCAATGAGGTCACAGAGGTGGCAGAAATATCTAAAACGTAATATTACATCTGAATACAGTGAAACCTGTCTTAACCAAACACAAGCTAGACTGAAGATTTAGTTCAGACGATTAGACAAGTTTTCAGTCTTAACAGGTTAACTTAAACAATATTAGTGTGCGTGTATATCTCAATAAATCAGTTCTGTTTAGATAACTTATCAGTTTATATGGTTTAAAACACTGAAAGACCCCTGTACAGGACTAGATGTCTAGAAACAATCATTTTTAAACTTCATGTACAAAATCAACAAAAGGGTTCGCCAGTGTACCAAGTAATACCCGATAAAGTTTCTGTGGAACAATTATTTCCATTAGAGATGGGTTCTCTTCAGTACGTGTTTTCCTGTAAAAATTACATTACTCTGGGAAATTTCAATACAATGTTTTCCAAAACGTTCCACACAAACGTTCAGGCATCCATTATGGACTTCATTACAAAATCAACAATTTTTGTCAAACTATAAGGGGCCTAGTTATCTTAAATATGAAACTGAACATTACTAGATAAACTTTCCTTTGTCAAGAAAGTGTTGTAAAATAAATCCATTAGATTGCAAATAACTTAATAACAATTTATTTATACTTTTATTGGATTAAAATTTTACAATCATATTCAATCTTAAAGAGGAAAACCCCATTTACACACATATAAATTATCAGACACATTTCAGTCATCTTGCTTATATGAGTATACATTCTATTCATAAATTTGTTTTGGATTTAACTCAAACTGAGTCCATTGCTGGAAATTTTATCAAAATATGATCATTGAAATTTGTAGGATTAATAGAAATGCAATTCAAAATAATCAGAAAATTCTTTTACAAAATTGTCAAAGCGTTTAAGAGTTAACTTACTTTTTTGTAATGAATTTGACCAAATGAGTTGAAATAATTTACAATGCGATTTTAGTCACCATCTATGACATGCTGACCTTTGACCTTAGTCACAATCTTGGACACACCGACATTGGATCATGTTCTTTGACATGCTGATCTTTGACCTTAGTCACGCTCTTTGACATACTGACACTTGACCTAAAGTCAGGTTCTTTGTCACACTGACTTTTGGCCTTAGTCACTATCTTTGACATACTGAACTTTGATATGTTCTTTGACACAGCCTTTGACCTTTGCCATGTTCTGACACAACCTTTGACCTTTGTCATGTTCTTTGACACAGTGACCTTGATCTCAAATCATATAAATTAAGCAGTTTTTATTACAAGATTTTTCTGCATTGGTGATTTAATGACAAATAAGAATATAAATATACATAATAACAAGGGTAAGGAATAAATATCAACAAATTTAGTTATTGGCAAACAACAGTGACCTGTCCACTTTATTAGGAATATACATATATGATGATCTACTCTATACATGGTTAAGTGTTAGGATTCACAGTTAATAGATAGAGAGTCCATCTTTACCATGATGTATAGGAAATAAACACCTGTGTTCCCTATACATAAATGTTCTGATTATAAATATTAAAACGAAAGGTCAAGCAGACAGGTCAATGTTGTTTGCCTATACAAGATGTAAATATTACACAAACAATAAGATGTATACCAGTGTGGCCATTATCCTGACGATTATAAATATTAAAACGAAAGGTCAAGTGGACAGGTCAATGTTGTTTGCCTATACAAGATGTAAATATTACACAAACAATAAGATGTATACCAGTGTGGACATTATCCTGACATTTTGTATACATGTTCCGAGATACCAACCACAATAACATAAACATGTTGATTTTATGTATTATTCATCATGTGCAGATTTTTATTAATGAATCTGAATTTGTTTAAATTACAATATTGTATAATTAGAAATATTAACTGGTATTAATGTTCAATCGAAGATTTTTCAGAGGGGGCCATTTTCCAAAAACTTTCCTCTGAAACACCATAGCATCAATATTTTTGCATTCATGTTCTGTTAAAAATAGCCCCATTAAGGCCTTAACAATTGGGTTATTTGGCAAAATAAGGGATCAATGCCCACATGGCTCTTTCTAGAATGAACACTATGGTATCAACTTTCTCACTTTTAGCAGCATCATTTCTGCGGTCCTATGATGGTTTAGGTCAAGTAGATTTCATGTTGTATTAATTTCCGTGATTGATAAGCTATTCTGATAATCATGAACATTAATGAATACACAGCAAATATTGCTATTTATACAGTATCTACACTTCCCTGTTCTAATTTCATATGAAAATGCTAAAATTATTGAGGATGAATTTTCAGCAAAATACAGAAACGGTTATATACACTGATTCACAATGATAAATTATGAAGTACAAAGTAACCCTCTTCAAATCTTTGTAAATTTACATCCACAAAATCCCATCATCGAGGAAAAAAATGACCGTGATGAAGATACTCTTAAAATGTACAAAACAATTTCCATAGCCACAAGAACACAAAACGCCCAAATCATGTCATTTTTTTACAAGCTATGCAGATGACCTAAAAGGCCCCATTCTTGTTACAGTCTAAAACTCTTATTTTAACACTGACTTTGGATTTAATCCAAACCTTTCGACTTTGAAAATAGGGAATTAAATAAAAATATTTTGTAGATAAAAAAATCAGACCTTTAAAAGTCCTTTTATAAGATTTTCCTATAAAATAATGACTTGGCTTCTCATAATTATAATCAAGGACTACATGTAAAATTTATTTACTTATTTACAACTAACCCCGTTATCATTTAAATGTATAAAAATCTTATTAGGGTCTCAACAGAACAAACTTCCTTTTATGATTTTTTTTTCCTGTGGATTTGATGACGCTGTATATTTAACTTTTTTGAGAAATTGACCTTTCTCATAAGAACATACAGTACATAAAATATTTTAAATTTACTGGTATGTGATTTTTAAGAATGTTAATGGCCAATGATATTAGTTTTTATGGATGTAATTGGATCAATTGACCAATAGCATTTATTTTAACTGATGTGGCCAATGAAATTAATTCCAAGGGATGTAATTTGGTCAACTGACCAATAGAATTAATTTTAAATGATGTTTTGACCACTCAAATGTAATTAATACCCTATAAATATGAGATTTCACATCATACGACAAAGATCAACAAAAGTATTTCATACCCAAGGAACATATTAATTCACTTGGCAGTTTTTAACAGTTAAATACAGTTACATTAACCTACAAACTATATCATTATTATTCTCAACTCTTTCCTTGTTTTGATCCACTTGGTGGAGATTTTACCGCTTCTAAGTTGATAGGGTTTGAACTGGTTCCGTTTCCTATCATAGATCCAATTATGCTATTAGTTCTCATATTTGGCTGCTGTCCTCCCATTCTTATCCGCATGCCACCAAAATTAGAACCAGGGTTCATTCCCATGCGCATCTGTTGTGAAGGATTAGTAAAGCGCATGTTCATCTGTTGTTGTTGTTGTCTAATTTGGGCTTGAATTTGTTGTAATTGTTGATGATGCTGCATCTCTTGCTGTTCAACCTTAACGAATACAAATATGATAACATGAATCGGAGGAAGTATATGTGATATATTAACATGTCAAAGTAAATAAGATGCTACTGCTCACTTAGAATACTTTTAACTTCAATCATTGATCGTAAATGTTGAAAAAATAAACTAAGTCGGTAAGCAGGAAGTAGATGTCAGGCAGAAATGAAATCTGTACTTGCAGTATGCCACCTCAAACTGAACTCAAATTAGCAAATTTTAGCATTAAATTTGTTTTTTGCGATATAATACTCACCTATATTAAAATATTGCTGTTTCCCTAGTGACCAACTAGTATTCGATACTTTGACAAAGAAAAATAATGATTTTTCAATGCCGTATTGTTAGCCAATCAGATGGCTAGAACATATTCAGTGTGGACCGGCAACCAACGATGCGCGCGCACGCGTCATCTACTTCCTTCTTTTTCCCGTCTAACTGAAAAACCGGAAGACGGAACGAAGAGGAGGTGGTGCGGAGGGTCCTCACCTTTAATATAGGTGAGTATTATATCGCAAAAAACAAATTTAATGCTAAAATTTGCTATTTTGCTTCAATAAACTCACCTATATTAAAATATTGGTGAATTTGACTTACCGTTGTGGCAGTGACCGTCTTCCGAAATCATCCCTGGAACTCTGACCGCTAGCCTAACTGAAGAAGGATGGGTCAGAGAGAAAAATGGGATTCAAGAAAATGAAAACCCATGCCCGTAGTACATGCAGACAAAAATAATCCACATAAAACAATTAGTGTGAAGACACTATAGGGCAAACAATACTTTGAGCCGCCACAATGGGGCCCAAAGAAAATAATTGATTGGAATGATTGGCCAACGATCGAAGATAAAAATCTGCAAAGGTATTCTGCCCATGCCAAAAGGCAGCAGACATAACAGACTCAAAAGGTACCCCATTAGTAAGAGCCCAAGATGAAGCAAGGGCTCTCACCTCGTGAGCTTTGACCTTGAACAGTGTTTTAGACTGATCAGATGCAGAGTCATAGGCAGATTTAACTACCTTAACTATCCATCTGGAAATAGACTCGGCTGATATATCCTCACGTCCTACCTTAATAGGAAGGAATAAGCGAGTTCTCAAGCCGCGCCCCCCCTTGGTCTTTTCCAGATAGAACTTAAGAGCCCTGATAGGGCAAAGAAGTCTATCACGGTCAGCATGGCCGACAGTGTCTGATAGAGAAGGTATTACTACTGGCTCAGGAATGAAATTTCGGATCTGATTCTTAGCAATAAAAGCTGGATCCGTACAAATAGTCACGGAAGAATAATTCCTAGACCATCTGAGACAGGACGGAGACATAGAGAAAGCATGAATTTCACTACGTCGTCTCCCTGAAGCCAAGGCTAATAAAAAAGCACATTTATATGATAAATGTTTAAGATCAGCTCTATGCAAAGGTTCATAAGGTGGGCCCATAAGGGACTCCAGAACCAATGCTAAATTCCATTGAGGAAAGAGTGATCTAGTCCTAGGCTTTTCAATATGAAAAGACTTAATTAACGCAGACAAGGTAGGGTCAGCAACAATATCTTGACGGTTATGAGCCGAAAAAACATTGCTGATAGCGGAGCGATAGCCTCCGATAGTCCCTGGAGATAAACCTTTAGATTTAAATAAATAAAGGAAAAAGTCTGCTAGGACTTGAACAGATGATGTGATCGGATCAACTTCCCTGCTGATACACCAATCACAGAAGATTTTCCATCTGCTGTCGTAGATGGCAGAAGAGGAAGGCCGAACTGATCGAGAGATGCGTCTGGCAACTTCCGTAGAAAATCCCTTCGTAACGAGTCCTGACTCGATAGCTTCCACGCGTGAAGATGCAGCATAGCTGGTTTGGGGTGTTGTACCCGAGACACAGGCTGCGATAGGAGATCCTCTCTCACAGGAAGTTCCCTGGGAGAATCTACCAGAAGATTCAATAGGTCCGGAAACCATGGTTGGCCCGGCCAAAGTGGAGCTATCAATATCAGAAGACAAGAGTGAAGCTTGACCTTCTGTATCACCCGACCCACCAGGTTGAATGGAGGAAATGCATAGGCAAACATTCCCTCCCATGGAATGGAGAGGGCATCCGTTGATAGAGCCTCTCTGTCCGGTACTGGTGAAACATATGTCGGAAGTTGATGATTCAACGCGGTTGCAAATAGGTCTACATGAGGACGATCCCACAGCCGACAAATGGACTGAAAGACTGGCTTGGCCAGTGTCCATTCCGTTATTACAGGCTTGTGAGCCCTGGATAACGTGTCGGCCAGAATGTTGAGCTTGCCGGGAACATGTTTCACCAAAATGGAAATTTGGTTGTCCCGGCAAAGCAGCAGAATCTGTTGAGCCAGGCAACAAAGGTCCCGAGACCTTGTGCCCCCCTGATTCCTCAAGTACGCAACCACCGTAGAATTGTCTGTGGCCAGGCATAGAGGTGTTCCCTGAACTATGGGCATGAAGGAATTGAGGGAGTTAAAACTGCCCTCATCTCCAGAATATTGATGTGAAGAGGAGATTCCTTCTTGCTCCATAGTCCGGACGCTGTGTCCGTCCAGAAAACCGCCCCAACCTGTCAGTGAAGCGTCTGAGTAAAGAGTCCTCTCTGGAGAGGGACTCTTCAGGGATATGCCCTTCAAGACATTCTCTCTCATGGTCCACCATCTGGCGGACTGCTTCACTGCAGGGTTCAACAAGACCAACTTGTCCCAGTTTCTCGACGCTGGGGACCAAGCACCTAAAAGGTGCATTTGCAATGGCCTGATGTGAAGACGCCCTAGGGGGATTACATCGGCTATGCAATTTAGGTATCCCAGGAGTCTGAGATACCAGCGTGCTGTGACGTGGTCTAGACTCAGAAACTGGTTGACTAGTTCCACGGCCTTGGAGAATTTTTCCTCCGGAGGCAGAACTAACCCCAGGTCGGTTCGAAACCGATACCCCAGGAAAATGAAATCCATGGAAGGGGTTAATTCCGACTTCTCCTCTGAAGGGAGGAAACCTAGCCGGATTAGCGTAGCCAGTGCTAACCGGGTATCCTCTCCACACTGGACCCGAGAATAGCTCAGGACCAGGGAATCGTCGAAATAAATTAGTATATTTATTCCGCGCTTGTGGAGATAAGATCCCACGGCCTGAAGGATCTTGGTAAAAACCAAGGGGGCCGTGGTTATCCCAAAAGGGAGAACCCGAAACTGGTACGCTTTGTGACAAAAGGTGAAGCGCAGGAACTTCCTGTCCCGTTTCAAAATGGGGATGTGAAAGTAGGCGTCCTTCAGGTCTATGGAAGATGCCCATTGCCCCGGTTGAACTGTGGAAACCACAGTTCTGGGAGTCACCATTTTGAAATGTGGACTCAAGATCCAGGTGTTTAGAACACTCAGATCTATTACCGGTCTCCACTTGCCGGACTTCTTCCGAACAAGAAAAAGCCGGGAATAAAAACCCGGGGACCGGTCGTCCGAAGGGAGTTCCTGAATGGCCCCTTTTTCTAGCATGGCTTGCACCTCCTGCTGAAGGGCAAGCCTCTTCTCCGGGTCTAACGGAGGTCGCTCGAAAATGGGCCTGTTCACCAGAGGTGGCTGTTCTCGGAAAGGGATAGAAAGGCCCCTTGACACCACGCTTAATACCCAAGCATCTGATGTCACTTCCTTCCATGCTGGAAGAAAGTGTGAAATCCTGCCCCCTACTTGAATTTCGGGATTTGGAATTGACAGATGCATGGGTATGCCCCGATCTGGACTCAGATGGGGCTGCGTGATGGGGGCCATAAACCCCTCAGGACTGCTTCTTCGATGAAGAGGCAGCCTTGGGGCCAAAGGAAGCAGCCCTTTGAGGCTTCTTCCCCTTTCCCCCATACCTTCTCTTCTTGGGGTAGGAGGGGCCAGACCCCGAAGAAGAGCTAGGTTGAGAAGCCACGTGTTTTTGTTGTTGTTGTCGGCCCTGTTGACCCCTATTTGTTACCGAAACGGTAACATTCCGTACGTCCTTTGCCATTTCCTCGATAAGGGAAGGCACTACCCCTCCAAAGAGAGATGGACCGGAGATAGGGGCTCTAAGGAGACGGTCTATGTGGGATTTCTTCAGCTTGCCATTGGCGGGCTGAAGAATAGACTGTCTCCTAGCCAACAAGAAGTTGGACAGGGCCGACAATATTAGGGCCATACAATCCTCGTGCGATTGGAAAAGCCCTTGGGCTAACCTGACGAGGAGCTGGTCCCTATCCTGACCTGGCTGCATTTTAGCAACATCAAACAAAGCTGATGATTGCCAATCGGCATAGGATAAGGAGTGCACCGCAAGCCGCAAAAGGCGTTCGGTCTTCTCCCTATCCTTGCCTTTCAACAGCACAGAGTCGTTTCCCGGACTTGAGAAAACCCGGTCAAAGTTTTCCTCCAGCCGGGAAGGGAGAGCAGCTAGCTGGTTTCCATGAACCGTATAATTGGACGGCTTAAAGCCACCAATGTGCGATATGGAAAAAACTCCTCCCTTATTGGGAGGAATCTCACCAGCTGGCTGATCCTCGGCAGAAACTTGGTTACATCTTAAAGCCTGCATATGAGCGAGGCAAGATGAAACCAGATCGCTCTCTGGAAGAGAGCGATCTGCCGAGGACTCCACTGGTAGGTTCAACTTCTTTCTGAGAGAAGATGACCTACTCTCCCTTGAAGGAGCACTCGGTGGAGGACATTGGTCTGTCCCCAGAATCCTGTAAACCTCTGCTCTCAAGGAAGCAGGTTTGGATTCGTTGCTTGACCGTCCGTATGGACGGACAAGCGACCGGGTGATGAGTGCACAGGTGGAGGAGTGGGCACCTCCGAAACAGGCTCGTCCGAAGAAGAGTCCTCTTCCTCGTCTATCCTATCTCCGTGAACAGAGATGGACAAACAGTCCTCATCCTTGTGGGATTCAGAGTCGGAAGACTCATGATCCCTAGGATGGGACAGAGGAGAAGACCCCCGATCCCCAGAAGGGGATAGGGACCTGGATCGGAACTGCCCTCCATCCTCCTGCGGCCTGTTAGTAGATTGACCAGAGACAAGGGTATCCCCTTGCAAGTCCTTGACAGCTGATGCTGTCTCAGACCGAGCCAATTTACTTCTTTTCCGAATAGGCCGAGAAGACCTAGACGAAAAATCTGCCGCACCACTGGCGGAAATGCCAGGGGCAGATGGAGAGGGTCCGTAGAACCCCCAACCATCTCCAGAACCACAGCCCGATGGAAAACCCATCGGGGGGTAATAACCCATGGAGGAAAAACCTCCTGGTCCAGGTAGCCTAGGACCACCAAAGGGATATCCAAAACCAAAGGAGATGGATGTGGGTAACCAAAAGGAAAACCCATCCCTGGTTGTCCTTGATTGCCGTAGGGACCCATGTGCCCGGCAATCTGACTGGGCTGACTTACTCCAGTGGAGCCATCAGTAGCCAGTATGTTAGTGGAGTCGCCGAGGCTACCACCACTAACAGGCATACCAGACCAAGGTCCAGCATGAGGCCCACAAGACCAGGATCCTGTGGCCGAAGGAGGGGCAGACCTAGATCTATCCCTTCCAGACACTTGCTGCACATCCAAAGATGACGGCAAGGGAGCAGATATCACAGGATATGAAATCCCATGATAACCTGCACCAGGAAAGCCTACCGAAGTAGGAGTCCCGGTGTGCCCAGTATTAACTGCAGGAGCAGTTACTGAGCCTGTGCCTCCTGAAGACACGAATGTCAGTGAGGCACTGGCTGGGGCACATGCCACCTTCACCGAAGTGGAGATGACAGTGCATTTTACGGTTGTAACAGGCAAAAAATTGTCCATTACAACCGCCGCCCCTCGGACCGAAGTCCGAGGACCCTCCCGTGCCAAGTCATCCACCGAAGTGGAGACTGAAGCAACAAGGGACACAAGGTCCGGAGGGTCGGCGCCAGCCACGGGGACACACGACAATGACTCCGAAAAATCAAGTGTGCGCCCCGGAGAACCCGGCGAAGGTGGAAAGTCCACCCCGGAGCCCGAAATCGACACAAAAAATCATCAGACGGTAGCGGAGGCGGTACCGGAGGATCCCCTAACGGAATAGGAGGAGTCCCGACCGAATGACAAGCCTCTTTCGCGGAAGACTTCTTCCTCCTCGAAGACTTGTACTTCGAGGCGGAAGACGACTTAAGATCCGACATGATAAAAAACTTTAATGTACTACGGGCACGGGCTACGAAGAAAAAAATAATTTAAAAATTATTTGACAAAGTCAAAACAAAAAATAAATTATTTCAAATAAAATATAAATGTCAAAATAAAAAATATGAAGAAATACCAAGGTTCTATATAAAAAGAACAAGGATGTCACTGGATGAAAAAAATCACGATCTAGCTGGTCAGAGCGATGGAAAAAGAAGGAAGTAGATGACGCGTGCGCGCGCATCGTTGGTTGCCGGTCCACACTGAATATGTTCTAGCCATCTGATTGGCTAACAATACGGCATTGAAAAATCATTATTTTTCTTTGTCAAAGTATCGAATACTAGTTGGTCACTAGGGAAACAGCAATATTTTAATATAGGTGAGTTTATTGAAGCAAAAACAAAATTTTAAGTGGCTGTGTTTAGTACTTGCTGAGAAACCTTTAAGAAAATTTCCAATCATTGAGCGTAAATGTCAAAAATAAACTAAGTCGGTAAGCAGGAAGTAGATGTCAGGCAGACATGAAATCTGTACTTGCAGTATGCAACCTCAAACTGAACACAAATACAAAATTTCAAGTGGCTGTGTTTAGTAGTTGCTGAGAAAACTGTTAGGAAAATTTGGTAATCACTGACTGTAAATATCGAAAATAAACTAAGTCGGTAAACAGGAAGTAGATGTCAGGCAGACATGAAATCTGTACTTGCAGTATGCGACCTCAAACTGAATTCAAATACAAAATTTCAAATGCTGTGTTCAGTAGTTGCTAGTCGATAGACAGGAAGTAGATGTTAGGCAGACTTAAAATTGCTATCTGTGGTATGGGACCTTATACAGACGGATGGACAGTGGTAAAGCTGTATACCCTCTTCTTTTTTCTAAGCAGGGGCATAACCAAACAATCATTAAGTGCATTTACATAATGATGATAATAAGATAGTGTTATACTTGAATTATAGCCTCTGGTCAATTAATTTACACAACAGATTGTATCTGTAACAATAGATTAACCAGATTTCTCCAGATCCTTTTTTATTTTCCTAAGAATTGGAATAATTGCACCCTTCCCATGTTCACTTCCTACCAGTTCACAGAATTTGAGCCTAATAACATATATAAAGGTTATACACACCTGTCTTCTTTGAACGTCATGTTGCTGCATTATCTGATTGGATAACATTGACCTAATGACCCCTTGCACACGAGCAGTAAGTTGATCTTGTGGTAAAAATGGAAACTGAAACAAAATTTAACAATGAAAATTAAATTAACAAGTTAATATTGAAATGGGATGCTGTTTCAAAAGTGTTCCCCAAACGAATCCAATCCATGTGCATCATCAAGATATGAATTAGTCAATGACATATCTACTCCACTCAAAGATTGTTCCTGTGAAGTTTCATAAAAATCTGTAAAAAGTTTTTGAGAAAAGTGGCAGACGAAATATTTGCAAAAGAAATGAATTTAACACTATTTGTACCCTCACTTCATTTTAGGAGAATAGTCAAGCTCTGTGTTTCACTGTTTACAAGAAATGGTAAAACTGAAAATCTTTCTTCCGTGGTCAAGAAGTTTAAAGCAAGCCGTTATGGATCACAGTATCTATCAGTGTTTAGTTTAGGTTTAAACTCTATACAGGCAATCCTATTGTTGGAACATTAAAATAATTTTGTCAGTTTGCTTTCCAAAAGTTGGTAGTTTTCTTTAGGTACTCAAAGTTTCATCTACAATCCCCAAACTGACCACCTCAATATACATGTAAGTAAAAGAATCTTGACTGGGGAGTAAAGCCGAAAATTTCACTTCAAACTGCTCAGAAAAGCTGGCTGAAAATGAACCTGTGACAAAAGATTATTTTAAATTTTAAAGAGTTGAATTGAGTAATAGTGTTTAACATCCCAGTCAAGAATATTTCACTTATATGGAGACGTCACCAATTATAGGCGAAGGTGCAGAAATTTTGCCTGTGTGTTGCACTGATGGCATTATACAGCAGGGTTCTCAATCGTTCCAAGCCTATTGTAACACGGGACCTCCTTTAAGTTCCCATCCTAAAGAACTGACTTTTATTTCACAATGCTGAGTGCTTGGCAAAAGAACAGTCATTACCCACTTTCAAGTCTTTGGTCAAAACCGGTTAGGGGTTCCAACCATAACCTCCCTGTTACGGGGCGAGCACTTGACCAACAGAGCTACCACAGTAATATTTGAGTTAATTTTGAGCCCTGAATGTATAATTTACCTTTGCTTTCATTTCTTGTACCAGCTGTAGTAAATGATGATGGTTGAGTGCCATCTGTGGCATTCCTGGTTGACCAGGCATTCTCATACCAGGCATCGGCATATTGAAGCCCATTTGATTCATTCCAGCCATAGGGAATCCTGCAAACAAGTAACATCGTTTAGTATAATTCGAAAATTCTGTGCCAACAAAAACAAGAAATCCGAGTTACTGCTCACTTAGTATACCCCTGCTTTTATCATATGTTAGAATAGAAGAAAATGTGAAGTAGAAGCACGGAAAACTTAAAATCAGAACTTGTGGTATGGGACCTCATAGTAAATTCACATACAAAAGTTAAGTGGCTGTGATTAGTAGTTGCTGAGAAAACTGTTACGAAAATTTTCAACCACTGACCATAAATATTGAAAAATAAACTAAGTCAGGAAGCAGGAAGTAGATGTCTGGCAAACTTGCGATATGGGACCACATATATAATGGACTCGCATACAAAATTTCAAGTGGCTGTGAGTAGTTGTAACTGCTGCTGAGAAAACTGTTACGAATATGTTTGTTTTGGACGGACAAACAGACTGAAGGACAGAGGAAAACCAGTATACCCCCTCTTTTTCGAAGTGGGGGTATAATAATATAAAAACATAGGATATTACAGTAAAGCCTGTGAAAACTCATTCTGGAGAAAACTGGAAACTGTCTAACCTGAACTAAAGTGAAACCTATGAAATCTCTATACCGACTCATGTTACCGAGGACGTTTGTTCTTACTTGTGTTACTCAGGTAGTCTATATTTAGTTATGTCAACCATAATGCTTATACTTCCTCGTGTTACCAGGAGGTTGAAATGAAAGTATTTCAACAAGTCAGCACATTCAATAAGTCAGATGACTTGCATTACCAATAAGTCAACTAATGTTGTCAATAATGTCAAACTATACCAGTGATTTCTTTTTTATTTACCTTTCTCAACAACTAGCTTGCCTTTTGGATTGGGAAAATTTGCACAATTTATATAAACTAGAAAAATATGAAAATTTGGAATATGGTATATATAGAAAACTACACTAGACATGATGGCAATTGAATCGTAATTCCAAAGAATTTGTATTCTGACAATATCTAAATTTTTTCAAGTGAAAATTTTTTTACTCAGCTTAATTTCATCTGTGTAAAGAGTTTGATTATATACATGTGTATATATGTATATATGACACTTCTCTAGTCTTTACTGTTGTTTTGGGGATTTTTGGGAGGTAAAATTGGGAAAATGTTTACTCCAGGGGATGTTAAATGTATCTTAATTTCAAATCTAATATTTTTTTATCACATATATATAGATCTGTTTCCAACTACCATTATTTGGTAGTAATTTGTGTCAATCAAACCCACTGTATACAGTACAGACCTGTCGAAAGTTTCACACTGAGCTAACGAAAAGAAGCAGAAGCTGGGCTGCCGAGTGGTCTAGATAGGTAAAGTTAGTGACCAACACTGCTATCTATATCTTGGCAGTTTTTTGGTCACTAGCTACCTCTATTTTGGCCACACCGACACTTTTTTGTTGGCTCAGCGTTAAACTTTTGACAGGTCCGTCCTGTACTTACTCATATTACCCAGGAAGTTCTGGGCAGACATCGTTATTCCTTTCTGTTCCTGCTCATAATCCTCCCATGCAGCTTTTCTTTCCTCTTCAGACAGTTCTTCTTCAGTTTTATTTTCTAGCAGGGAGTCGTGTTCATGATATGTCACTATCCAGTCTTTATGACTCTTAAACAGCTCTGCAAGCATGTGATCCTACACAAGGAAAGAAATATATAGTGTAACCCGTGAAAACCAAACTGTGTACATTTAAAACCTCTCAACAAAATTTTCACATACAGCAGAGGTTCCACTGTACAAGTAGCTATGTTTTTACAACAAGGAGTGAGTGTTAAACACCATGCTCAATAAGAATTAATTCATTTGTAAAGTTAGGTAAACAGCCAGGTAAATGAATCAAACAAGAGCTACTGCTCTCTTAGTAAACCCCAGCTTTTAACTTCAACTATTGATCATAAATGTCGAAAAATAAACTCTGTAAACAGGAAGTAAATGTCAAGCATACTTGAAATTGATACTTGCGGCATGGGATTTCATACTGAACTTAAATACAAAATTTCAAGTGTTTAGTAGTTGCTGAGAAAACTTAGGAAATTTTTTGTTTCAGATGGATGGATGGAAAGACAGAGGTAAACCAGAATATAAATAAATATTTTATAAATATATCACATCCAATACAAATACTCAAGGATGAGAGAGAGAGAGAGAGAAAGAGAGGACATAGATATCTTATAATATACACATTCTCGCCACCTAAATTCCCACTCAAGACAGATTCATGTACTAGGAAGTGAGAGAGAAAGTTTGTCAGCTTTCTTGTCAATTGTCAGTCGTTTTTCTCTGGGTATTCTTATTTTTTTTTTTTTTTTACTAATATGAGTTTTGTTTTTGTATTAATACAGATAACTCACCTTTGGAAGTACAGGGGTAGGTCTTTCAGTCCTATTTGGATCATCTAATATGTCAGGTTTGAATGTATACAATTCCTGAAGATCTGAAGAGTTAAAATGACGCTCTATCTGATGTTCGTCAACAACTCGTTGTGATAACGAAAGTTTAATAATTTGCCTTTCATAAATTTTTTCTTCCATGGTAGCCTAAATTAGAGAATATTGTACTTTAATAAAAGAAACAAGAAATAAAAGAAATTTAATTTAAAAAAAAAATAACAGCAAGCAAATTCAGTGAATAAGAATCTCCCGCCAGAAGGTTTTTTTTGGTGATTTTCACTTATGTTCGTTCAAAGGGCCATAAACTCCGAGGAGAATGAGCAAACCAACTTGGATTAACGATATGCAAATCTTCTATCTATATGTTGATACTTTGCACCAAGTTTCGTGAAAATAGTGCTTCATAGTTCTTGGAGTTTTGAAAAAGAACCAAACAAACTTCCATAACTTGAATGATGCTTTCTCAAATGTCACTGATAACTCATTATAACGTCCTAACAGTTTTATTTTGTCCTTGTCTCATGGTCCAAAATTCAAATTCCTGGATAACTCAATGTCAAAATTGAGTAATTGAGCTATCTGTGTTTCATTGCAATTAGCCTTGCACATCCTTGCTGAATGGCTCATATTGCTAAACATGTACTTTGGGTAGCAATTTTTATTATTTATACATTATAAATCAAAGAAAAAAGTTTACATGAGTTTTCAGTGGTATCAATAAAGCCAGCAAAGAGACAGAAGTTGTCTGCAACATTTTTTTTATTTTGATCAAGTTTGTGACCTACTTCTCTAATTTTACATTTTCTGAATATGTTTTGCAATTGTATGACTCCATCCATACCTGCTGCTTACTTCAGGTTTTTTACTTAAAAAATTTATTGAAAGGGCTGCTTTTTTTCAGTTTTTTTCACTTTTTTTTTTTTACAAATTAATCTTTCCCGTGACAACATTTACGACTTTGGTATTATACATGAAAATATAGAAATATTGATAGCAATAAAACTTACCTGAGCTAAAAACCTGTATACATAAACAGGTTTTGTCTGTCCAAATCGGTACACCCTAAAAATAGACTGTACGTCATGCGACGGATTCCACGAGGCATCAAAAATTATCACACGGTTAGCACCAACAAGATTTATACCCAGTGATCCAGCCTTTGTTGAAATCAAGAACAGACGAGCTCTACAAAAAGAACAAAATGCAGAATTCAATATTAATGTGAAGTTTCTTCTATCACCTTAATTAATACATTGATAAAATATCTTCGGTTAATCTAAGTAGGAAAATATTGAATAAATAAATGGATACTAATTTCTTGCATCCCAGATAGAAAAATCCATAAAAAGAGAGGTGCAAGATATCTCCATCTTGTTCCTTCCTGTGCAAGATAATGTAGCTCACACAAATTTAATAAAATAATCCAGAGGTGTATCGATAAGTTAAAACTGATTTTAAATCAAGAATTGTACTGTAGGGTCACGAAATAGAATCAATCACTATTTGTAGTGCCAGATAAGGAAATCTCAACCTTTGGCAAGCTTCGTTCTGGACCAAATATATTAGAACTCAGTTTGCGATTTCCCTACCTTGTAATTACAAGTTGTGATAGATTCTACTATTCTGTTCGTGTGAAATATCAGTCATACAAGAGAGCAGTGGTATAATGGTATTTTTAAGATTCTGCGTATCAAAATGAGGCGGTCAGCTCAGAAATGATGAACGAAATGAGTATTCACAGAAAACCATCAAGTTTTTATAAAACTGACAAACATTCTCACATCAGGATCTTACCAAGTGGATTTGCACCATGATCTATAAGCTGGCACTTTAAGACCACTTGGCCACCAAGACCCTGCTGGAGGTATGACATATACAGTAAAATCTATATACAAAGACCCTGCTGGAGGTATGACATATATAGTAAAACCTATATACAAAGACCCTGCTGGAGGTATGACATATACAGTAAAACCTATATACAAAGACCCTGCTGGAGGTATGACATATACAGTAAAACCTATATACAAAGACCCTGCTGGGGGTATGACATATACAGTAAAACCTATATACAAAGACCCTGCTGGGGGTATGACATATACAGTAAAACCTATATACAAAGACCCTGCTGGAGGTATGACATATACAGTAAAACCTATATACAAAGACCCTGCTGGAGGTATGACATATACAGTAAAACCTATATACAAAGACCCTGCTGGAGGTATGACATATACAGTAAAACCTATATACAAAGACCCTGCTGGAGGTATGACATATACAGTAAAACCTATATACAAAGACCCTGCTGGAGGTATGACATATACAGTAAAACCTATATACAAAGACCCTGCTGGAGGTATGACATATACAGTAAAACCTATATACAAAGACCCTGCTGGAGGTATGACATATACAGTAAAACCTATATACAAAGACCCTGCTGGAGGTATGACATATACAGTAAAACCTATATACAAAGACCCTGCTGGAGGTATGACATATACAGTAAAACCTATATACAAAGACCCTGCTGGGGGTATGACATATACAGTAAAACCTATATACAAAGACCCTGCTGGGGGTATGACATATACAGTAAAACCTATATACAAAGACCCTGCTGGAGGTATGACATATACAGTAAAACCTATATACAAAGACCCTGCTGGAGGTATGACATATACAGTAAAACCTATATACAAAGACCCTGCTGGGGGTATGACATATACAGTAAAACCTATATACAAAGACCCTGCTGGAGGTATGACATATACAGTAAAACCTATATACAAAGACCCTGCTGGAGGTATGACATATACAGTAAAACCTATATACAAAGACCCTGCTGGAGGTATGACATATACAGTAAAACCTATATACAAAGACCCTGCTGGAGGTATGACATATACAGTAAAACCTATATACAAAGACCCTGCTGGAGGTATGACATATACAGTAAAACCTATATACAAAGACCACACATGGGACTTCAGAATTATTGTCATAATTGATTTTATAGACACATTGGATTTTATAAAGAGGGTCTTTTTGGCTGAAATAAGAAGCAAAAAGACCTTCAGTACAGAGCTGAAGTCGGCATCTAACTACAGTAAATGTTACCTGTAATTTTCAGGGTCATTAAATGCAATTGCCATATCTTTTCTCTGTTGTGGACCAGTTGAGCCATCCATTCTAAAATAATCCTCTCCTTTTGTCCAATGTTTACCAAAACCTTGACCATCAGCCTGATATTTTAATATACAATTTATATGTTCATTTGATTATGGAAAATGACAGTGCAAATAGCTCTATTGTTTCACAATGTTTAATAATTCTATTTGTATCTGACACAACAAGAGCAGTCTCTTTAGTCTGTCCATTCCAATGTCATGGCTGCTTCATATCTTTATGTTTATGAATGGTTTTTTATCAAACTTGACACAAATGTAACCACCATGAAACGATGTGTCAAATTCAAAATTTAGGTGCATGGGTCAAGGGTCAAGATGACAAGTTCAAATCTCACAAATAACAACATAGCAATGTTGAGAAAGGGGGCTATTGTCTCTAAAGATGCTGCTCTAGTTTTTATTATTCAACAAGGCATCATAAGTGATACTAATCCCCTGGCAATGAAGTATTGCATAAAAATGGGACATAACTCTTGTCAAATAGGGTTCACCAGTTACAAAACATAAACTCGTCCAAGATATAACCATGATCAACTCTTGTATCAAGTTTAATTAATTTCTGTTGAGAAATGAAATTTTTGGAGCACTGACAAGGAAAACATAACCTTTGTAGGTACGTACATGACAAAACCTATATCCCCTTCAAACTTTCTTTGTGAGGGGATAATAACTTACCAGTTCCTCCCTGATATAACCATGATTAACTGTTGTATCACGTTTAATAATTAAATTTTGTTGAAAAATTTGAGCACTGACAAGAAAAGTGTAACATTTGTATGTATGTACATGACAAATCCTATATCACCTTCAAACTTTGTTTGCGAGGGGATAATAACTTACCAGTTCCTCATCTTCTTTATCTTTTGTTTCCTCTTGATGTTTATTGTCAACTATTTCTAAGAAATCTTCTATCAAATCTAGAGACAGTAAACTCTGACTAAATACCAAACTACAATATAATAAACAAAACATTTCTGTGAGTCAATAACTCAAAATAATAAAGAAAAATATTGGAGTTAAATTTACAAGACAACACATTTAACTTTTGAGTCGTCATAGGAATTTTGGAGTTAAATTACAAGATAAGACATTTAATTTATGAACCGCCACAGGAATTAGATTATCTACTTGTTCACTCCTCTGTGTACTTGGAAGAGTGCTGCTGTCTTTGTGACTTGTCACGGTGCCATATAATTTTTTTTAAGATAGATAATTGAATTTTACATAGTGTGGTGTGCCTTTCTCTCACAAACACTATTTTAAAGTTTGCATACATACACATCATGACATGTGCAAAGCTGTTGTTTTGAATTCTGAACTTCACTTGGCATAAGGTAAAATCCAAATGATGTTCCCAGTTTTTCTATGGTGTAACAGAAAGTCAGATAGATAATCATGTACAAAAAAGTTAAATAAACTGGCCTGTTTAAATTCTAAAACCAAACAAGCCTTAACCAACTCAACTGATGAAAAAGGTATAAGATACAAAGCAGGCTATTGTTGAGCTTGACAATGAATCAGTTACAGGTGGATTTGTTTCTAAACTTGCCACTCCAAAAAAAAGTCAATTGAAACTGAAAGTACATGAAGATAAATCTGAAACTCACAAAAATCAGTGCCAAGTGGTTTTTTCTCCAACAAGGCACTTCTATTAGAGGCCTGTTTCATATCTATCAGAAATTCAAAACCTTTCAAACACTATTTCCTATATATTCACTTTGGTCATGTTTACCCATTTACTAATACTCACATTTTATCACCGATTTCTTCACACATCCTTAATATTTCAAACAATAACATCAGTTTACCACTGAGTTCCATCCTGTTAAAATCCTCCTTGGACACAAACTCTGCCCACCATTCTGTAGTTAGTGGTTTGTTTTCTTCTTCTTCTTGAGCCCTTCTTATCATTTCTGCATAATCTGATTAATTTTAACAAAAGTGATTCCCATGGTTACAAGATTAAAATTTATAAAAAAAAAAAAAAAAAAAAAAAAAATATAGTGTTTTCCTTAAGAGCCAGCAACAGGTGGATTTAACCACCTTAAACTCCAAATTGGCTGGTTAGAATTAATAAAATTGCCTACAGAAGACCAGAAAATCATTTTCGGCCTATGTGGCCCCCTTGACCCCTGACCTGTTGGATTAGCCAATCTAACCCCTGCTACTACAAATTTTAGGTAAATCACTGCATATATGATTTCAGTTACTATTTGCTAATTTTTTTGTTATTTTTTTGTTATTTTAAAGGGATACTGAAGTCTAGCCAATTTGACCAAAATATGAAAATTTATGGTAAATTATTATAATATTGAAAATTTCATCATTTTATTCGCCGAAATAAAAAAGATATAGAAGTTTAAAAAAATCAAAATTCGTAACCTCGGGCCATTTTGGAACTCTTCAATCTGGAGGTACGAAAACAAGTTGTGACGTCATGTGTGAACAAACACTCTTCCTAACTACTGCTTATATATACACAGAAGTGTCGCATCTTACGAGTTGTGACGTATCCATATTATTAGAAATGGCGTATTATCTTTTCGATTTTGAGTCAGAATATTAGGGAACTGAAAGTGAACCAGAGAATTTATTAAAATCGGATTCATACGAAGTTATAGATAATGATCACATGGGACATATAATGAAACTGCCGGGCAATGGACACTGAAAGGGAATGCATTTGCTGCACAGAAATTGTAGAGACCAAAGACAAAATTTAAAACATAGCACTGTCGTGCTGTTGTACAGCGTACAGTAGTTGGGAAAATTGTGTTGTGGCAAGACAGAATATAACCGAAAATTCGGGTGGGGGGGGGTGGGGTGGGGGGGGGGGGGGGGGGGGGGGGGGGGGGGGGGGGGGGGGTGTGTCGATCAATGCATAGTCCGACGGATGTTTTTTTTTGTTTTTGTTTTTTTTTGAAAAAGAAACAATGTACCAAACCATGTATTGCTGAATTAAATGGTAGAAAATAATAATTTCATAAATATATGAAAAAGACAATCGGTAATTAAAATTTAAAAAAGTTGTACCCGATCGTTTTGTCATTTCGGATAGAGAGAAAGAGTTTTGCAGATCCTACCGTCGCTATGAGGGGTACATTCTAGCGGTTGTATGTAACTGGATCATTTGCTGTTAATCTGGGTTTTAATTAACTGCTGATTATCACTCACAATATTCCCGTTTCATGTTAATGGTGAAGTACAGTTGTTTTACCAGTTCCGAATTTTTACTACCGAATAATCTAAAATTTCAATCCCGTTCAATTAAAGGAATCGCAAAATAACTTTCTAAATTTGCTTCTACTTGAATGTATGGGCATTAATTGTTTAAATAATATTAAACTTCAACCGCTTCCTAAAAGGTCGACAGATTGTTGGTGACCTAGTTTAACGATGTAAACAAATCGTGATCACGGAAATGCTTTTTTCAAGAAAACACACTACCACGTGTTTTTTAGGACAGGTGTCGATATTTTGATATCAGTTAACATTTGTATTATTACACAACATAAATTTTATTTCCTCTGCTTGTGGACGACGTCTACAGCAGCGCTTATATGAAACCCTGTTCGGAACTGGTAAAACGACTGTACACAACACTGTACGAATTATCTCCCTTTCAAGAAAGTAAAATCTAATCGATAAACATTTTAAAATATGACACAATTGCCTCAACATCAAAATACGTTATCATAACCTTCAAAAAATTTAAATTTCCGTAGATTTCGCGAAGAATTAATTAAACAACCTGCCGTTGCTGTTCATTTCATAAAAAGTTATGATTTTACATCGTAGGACACAAACTTCTCGGACTACTTTTTATACGGTAAACATTAGATCAGTTCGCCAAATTGCAGAAATTATTAGGTGCATCCCGTCGCAATATTTTACTAGATTCCGAAATGTATTCCGAAAATTTATTCCAAATGTGCATATGTAACCAAATGCATCACCCGTCTCAGAATACATATCTCACGATAAAACAGATATACTTCTTTCACGCTGATTTACCAGGCGCACTATTTCCAGGTGTACTCATATCTTATAATTTCATAGCAAAGAAGCTCGATATCTTGGAAGAAAGTGACAACAATGTACGCGTTTTCACGCTGTACAAAAATTGCAATTTATTTAAAAATGTATAATCGACAGCTTTGACCTTAAGATCGTGCATTTCAACCAAGAAGTTTTGCGATTAGCAAAGATTGCAAGAAACAACATATTAACCATGGCAAGTCATGAAAATCAAAAATAAAAATAAAAACATTTACGGTTTGTGAGAATAAACCTTTTATTATTATTATTATTATAGTCACCTGTAATTAAACCCTTAATATTGACCGACTTGTTGTATATCTGAGTGTACCTAATCCACTTAACTAACGAGACAGGTATAGTGACACTTCCTGTATATTTACCAATCGCTTAACTGCTTCTACGGCTTATTTTAAGATGTTGATAATCTCGTAATTCATAAATATCTATAATTTTTAGAGAATTTTTAAAAACATCATTTTTCACAATAATTATTTCAGACTTTTACTTATATTTATTTATAATAAATACGTATATAAAATAAATAAATAAATAGGTCCTTCCAGAAAATGATGTTAATATGCATTAAAATAATATTAATGACAATAATAATTATATATGAAAAAAAGAATAACAAGCATTTATAAATAAGAAGAGGGGATAGCTACTTTTGATGTACTAACAGGAAAAAGAAAGATGAAGCTGCTACACCGGGACTCGAGCCCGAGAGCTTCCTAATACTAGCGGGACGTTCTACCGATTGAGCTACTCGGTCCGCCACATTCCTTCCATCTTTTTTTCTATTCAACTCCCTTGAATGGAAACCAGCGGGTTCCACCCTGGCACCAACTTGTTGGTCAGCCAGTGCCCAGGGTCGCATGATTCCCCAAATGTAACAGGAACAGCTGAAAATTAGCGGAGTAACCGGAACTTGAACCCGGGGCTTATTGAGCCCTTTCCGCCACACAATTGTTCTGAGCCAAGAATTTAATTACACTTTTTAATTTTTATTTTCAATGCGTTTCGTCATCAGATCACCTACTGGTTACACAATAAACAGGAGAGTTATTTCATCCTGTGTATAGTTTGGAAAATAAGAGACACGTTTCTTTCAGATGATGGCAACTATGTTGTAAATCTAAGTTATAATTAGTTCCCAATTTCTTTATACGCTGTCCTTTTAAAACTAATGAAAATTGGACAATACATTCTCTTTAGTTTATACATGTATTAATTATTTGTACTTACATGTAAATATCTTCACATCTCACAATAATTTCACTTATATCAAGATGTCACCAGTCATGTCAATAATTATTACTTGGATTGTATTTATATCTCAATATTATTTTATTTATATCAAGATGACGCTAGCTATAATTATTGCTTGAATTATATAATCTATGTCAAGATGTGAACAAAAGTAGCAGAAATTATGAAATGATATGGTGAACACAAACAGCAGCATAACATAGTAAATGATACATACCGTGGATATTTTAGTTGTTTAAGAGATTTTCATGAAATTTGTAGTCAAGTCTAATTGAAAACGTCATTGTATGGAAATTAATTTAAAAGTAAATTTATACAATTGCTTTAAAGGACGGGCCTCGACGGACTCTCTCGCCGTCAGCATTCAAAATTGTCCTGAACTAGATCACACTGTTACAGACTTTTCTTTCTTCGCGTCAATGACATGAAAATCGGGGGAATTCTTTTTTTTAAATTGGGATATCGTGAAGACTTTATCACTTAATTTATTTACACCTATCAATCTTCAGATCTATGTTGTATATTGTAAGGCAGATCTACCTCTTGATTACCGGCGATGGAATGTCTAATAAACAAGATCTAAAGGTACTGTAGGTTAGTGATAATCTCTTAATTACCTGTATGCGAGAAAGGGATGTAAATTCTACTTTTAAGTTTTACGATTTATCGTGAAAAATAAAAAAATATTTTATCATCATGTTAGGTCAGTTGATGCATAGATCACTGTGCACATGATTTAGCCGATATTGGTCATTATTCAATTTAAAATAAGTCTAAATAGAGACAAGATCTAAGTTATTATAATTTTTTAATTATTTTTTACAATCAACGGTTGCACACACAACCATACTTAAACAATATTTTTAACAACTTTTACACTATACTGTAACCACACTATTGATAGCATGGTGAGGTTTGTTCACACATGACGTCACAGCATGTTCTTCTCACCTCCAACACAAAAGAGCTGCGGCGATGATTTTCGGCAATTTTCAAATAGCGAAATTATATATCTTAATGGAATAATTTTTTATTTTTTTGAATTTTATTATTAATATTGTACTTATAACTATCGATTTTGGTCATAATCCCCTAGACTTCAGTATCCCTTTAATATTATTTGGACAAATTCTGTAAATCATTTGTTTGAGATGTTATAATACCAGGTCTGATGATACTACTATTCGAGTCACTGTTTGTGATAGTCAAGTATGCTTAATTTCCTTAGAAAATTTAATAAACTTGAATAACCTTTAAAATTGGTCTCTTACTAAGCTAAAAAATCTAAACTGCCAGAAATTTGTCTCTTACTAAGCGAAAACACTGTCGTGCTGTTGTACAGTGTAGTTGGGAAAATTGTGTTGTGGCAAGACAGAATATAACCGAAAATTCGGGGGGGTTGGGTTCGATCTATGCATAGTCCGACGGATGTTTTTTTTTTGGAAAAGGAAACAATGTACCAAACCATGTATTGCTGAATTAAATGGTAGAAAATAATAATTTCATAAATATTTAAAAAAAACAATCAGTAATTAAAAGTTAAACAAGAGGCCCATGGGCCTTAACGCTCACCTGAGGATGAGTACATATCTTATGCAGAGGTTCAATGGTCAATGACATTTATAAAAGAGAATATCAAAATTTTCAGCAGTAAGGGCCAATAATATGCAAGTATTTTTGCAAATTAATTATAATAATTATTATATAAGGATGCTATATATAACATTAAAAGTCTAGCTACAATATATTATTTATAAACAGCTAAAACATCTGTATATTAAAATGTGCATTAGGCCAATACCTACAATATTCCATATACAAAGAGTTTATAGTTTTTGAGATAATTAACCATTTAAGTATTCGTTAGCATCTATGACCTTGATCTTTGAACCTATGACCTTCATTCATATATCAAAATGATTGTTGTGCAAATGCCTACAATATTCCAATATACATGCCTATACAAAAAGTTTATAGTTTTTGAGAAAATTAACCATTTAAGGATTCATTTGCATCTATGACCTTGACCTTTGAACCTATGACCTTCATTCATATATCAAAATGATTGTTGTGCAAATGCCTACAATATTCCAATATACATGCCTATACAAAAAGTTTATAGTTTTTGAGAAAATTAACCATTTAAGGATTCATTTGCATCTATGACCTTGACCTTTGAACCTATGACCTTCATTCATATATCAAAATGATCGATAGGCCAATACCTACAATATTCTAATATACATGCCTATACAAAAAGTTTATAGTTTCTGAGATAATTAACCATTTAAGTAGTAGTTTGCATCTATGACCTTGACCTTTGAACCTATGAATTTCATTCATATATCAAAATGATCTTGTGCAAATGCCTACAATATTCTAATATACATGCCTATACAAAAAGTTTATAGTTTTTGAGATAATTAACCATTTAAATAATTTAAATATACATGCCTATACAAAAAGTTTATAGTTTTTGAGATAATTAACCATTTAAATATTCGTTCGCAGCTATGACCTTTAACCTTTGAACCTATAACCTTCATTCATATATCAAAATGATCGTTAGGCCAATACCTACAATATTCCAATATACATGCCTATACAAAAAGTTTATAGTTTTTGAGATAATTAATAATTTAAGTATTTGTTCGCATCTTTGACCTTGACCTTTGAACCTATGACCTTCATTCATATATCAAAATGATCGTTAGGCCAATACCTACAATATTCCAATATACATCCCTATACAAAAGTTTATAGTTTTTGAGATAATTAACCATTTCAGTACTTGTTTACATCTGTGACCTTGACCTTTGAACCCATGACCTTTATTCATATATAAAAATGACCATTGTGCCATTACCTACAATATTCTAATCTACATGCCTATACAAAAAATTCATAGTTTTGCAGATAATTAACTATTTTGGTATTTTTGGACATCTGTGACCTTGACCTTTGAACCCATGACCCTGATCTATGTATCAAAATGATCGTCATGTCAATACCTACAAGTAACTGAAAATCCTATGCCATTATCACAAGAAATGTTAAAAAAAATAGCATTTTTTATCAAAGGTCAAAAACTGGGACATGACCTTGACATCAATTGGAAGAAAATTGCAAGACAAGATCAACAGTGAAAACTCCATACAATTATCTTCAGCCGTTATGAAGTTATAACAATAAATGTCTCATTTTAAAAATTATGTAATTTTACGCAAAAAACGCGTAACCCATTTTTCGTCTAATTTTCATGAAAAACACAATTTTAATGTTCCCAGGTATGCTGAATCCAAATATCCAATCAAAATTTGCCTGCACCTTTTGGTTTCAGAGAAGAAGATTTTTTTGTCTTTTTGCTATTTTTAGTAACAGCGACCATCTTGTTGGGCGTGGCCAAACCCCGAACACAATTTTGAAAGGCTGTTACCTAGGCATGATAATCACCAAGTTTCATCAAATATGGCCCAGTAGTTTTGGAGGAGAAGATTAAAATGTAAAGTTTACACACGACACACGACGCACGATGCACGACAGACGACGGACGGTGATAGATTGCAATAGCTCATCTGAGCTTTTCGCTCAGGTGAGCTAAAAAGTTGTACCCGATCGTTTTGTCATTTCGGATAGAGACAAAGTAGAGTTTTGCAGATCCTACCGTCGCTATGAGGGGGTACATTCTAGCGGTTGTATGTGTAACTGGATCATTTGCTGTTAATCTGGGTTTTAATTAACTGCTGATTATCACTCACAATATTCCCGTTTCATGTTAATGGTGAAGTACAGTTGTTTTACCAGTTCCGAATTTTTACTACCGAATAATCTAAAATTTCAATCCCATTCAATTAAAGGAATCGCAAAATAACTTTCTCAATATGTATGGGCATTAATTGTTTAAATAACATAAACTTCAACCGCTTTCTAAATGTATGTGCACGACAGGTCGACAGATTGTTGGTGACCTAGTTTAACGATGTAAACAAATCGTGATCACGGAAATGCTTTTTTCAAGAAAACATACTACCACGTGTTTTTGAGGACAGGTGTCGATATTTTGGAATCAGTAAACATTTGTATTATTACAACACATAAATTTTATTTCCTCTGCTTGTGGATGACGTCTGCAGCAGCGCTTATATGAAACCCTGTTCGGAACTGGTAAAAAGACTGTATTTAAAATTTGTACACAACAACTGTACGAATTATCTCCCTTTCACGAAAGTAAAATCTAATCGATAAACAGTTTTAAAATATGACACAATTGCCTCAACATCAAAATACGTTATCATAACCTTCAAAATAAATTTAAATTTCCGTAGATTTCACAAAGAATGAATTAAACAACCTGCCGTTGCTGTTCATTTCATAAAAAGTTATGATTTTACATCGTAGGACGCCAACTTCTCGAACTACTTTTTATTGTAAACATGAGATCAGTTCGCCAAATTGCAGAAATTATTAGATGCATCCCGTCGCAATATTTCACTAGATTCCGAAATGTATTCCGAAGATTTATTCCAAATGTGCATATGTAACCAAATGCATTACCCGTCTCAGAATACATATCTCACGATAAAACAGATATACTTCTTTCACGCTCATTTACCAGGCGCATTATTTCCAGGTGTACTCATATCTTATAATTTCATAGCAAAGAAGCTCGATATCTTGGAAGAAAGTGATAGCAATGTACACGCGTTCACTATCGTGAACGCTGTACAAAAATCTAAACTGCCAGACAGCAGGGATAAAGGAGAAGTGATATCAAACAGAGTTCCTAGGTTCGAATCTCTCTCAAGACAGATTCTAGTGTGAGAAAGTTTGTCAGTTTGCTTGCAGAAGGTTGAAAGTTTTCTCCAGGCACTGCACTTTCCTTCATCATCTCTGAACTGAACACCTCAGTACAAGTGAAAGAATGTTGACTGGGATGTTCAACTCTGTTACTGAACTTGAGTCAAACACAGCTCAATATGTAAGACAGCCTATCAAGATTTCTTTTTCATGTATATGTAAAATTATTACCTTCCTCATTACCCCTGGATCTTGTCGTCCATTTTTTGACCACTTCACCAGCAAATACTTCCCTCTTTCTGAAATAGATAACTGAATCATAAGATGTTGAATCTCAACATAATACTTGACTACTACAGAATGTTTACCATGCTTACTGGTCATGTAAGATGAACTCTTGTTTAGAAAACTTGGTTTACTGATCCATGACTTGGATTGTTCTCATTATGCCAGCATGTGTGTGAATGATAGAAATCCTATGTCTTTTTAAGATGTAGTACAAAATGGCGCATGAAAGCATTTTCTATGTCTAAATCAGAACATGGCTTTCAGAGATTAAACAAATTATTTATATAGTAGTGATGTCCAATTGGACAGAAATAACAACTGATAATCAGAGAGACATAATTTATTCATTAATGAACTAAACATTGGAATTACCAGTATATTTTTCATTGTTGGAAATAGTTGAAATTTTCAACCAGTGCTTCCCAAAAGTTACCAGTCTCACATTGTCAGACTGGATGTTATTTCCAACATTGCATTTTTGTATCATAATAAAATTGTACATCAGTAACAAATAAAACTGAAAATATCATTAATAAGTACATGTACATGTAGTTTAAGTTTAAGAAGCATGTGTTCTTTCTAAATTTGGTCTTGCTTAGTTATGATACTTCCAAAACTTACCTCACGTTCCCTGAATACGGATAACATTATCTGATACTTGTCCGCTATGTTGTTTAAGAGTGAAGAAATGGAGTTGACAACAATCTGGATACTACTCATTGATGCCAGTATTGATAAATTATTAATTTTGTGATCAATTTTTAGGATAGCTGCTCTGACAACAATAACAATCGATGGTCTATGATAATCTGAACATCACTATTGTAAAGGACGACATGCCAGTAAATACTTGGACTATTATAAGAAAAATTAAATTCTCTATTGCCCCACACCCCACTCTCTTTCTTTCACTCTTAAACTTACGGTTCTTCCTTTTTATCACTATTTTCTTTCTCTTCCTTTCAACACCAACCACACACCCCCACCATGTTCACTTTTAAACTTAGTACTTACGGTTCTTCTTTCTCATCACTAGTTTCTTTCTCTTCCTTTCCTCTCTGTCGAGTCTGTCTTGTAGATCGTGTTTTCTTTCCTTTATTATTTGAATCACTATCACTGTCTACTGGAATGACGTCGTCATCACTACTACTACTGCTGCTCTTCTTGCTTCCACTTCCCTCAGAATCTGATTCCGACATCGAGTCATCGATAAACTCGTCATCTTCTTCAAATATGGCCTGTCATTAATACGCAAGAAATATTCTTAAATTTACATGTAAATATACAATATGTTACAAGTCTGGCAAAAAACATACTATTTGCTTGAATGACTCCTGGGTGGGGGTGGGGGGGTTACAATTAAATGATGATGATCTGAAATAACACAAATTGTGCACACCTTCAAAATTGAAGCAATCGTTCTTGCATTTTAATTCACAATTCTGAACATAATTGATTTTTTTAAAACTATATTTCACCTTTCCTCAGAAAATTAAATAGTTTTATATAGTACCAATATTGCTAAAACTGATAAAATGACCTTTTAGTATATTTAATTGGTTGAGAACCCTCATGACCTTTTTCAGTCCCTGTTGTGGTGTTTTATCCACCAGTTGAACCCGGCAGACAGTGTTTCTGATGTGCCAGTAACATTAATTCCATATATCTATATATTTAGATTATGATAAATTTATGACAGACAATGTTAAATATGGTTAAAATAATTTCAACTTTAATTTATTGATAACATAATTTACCGTAATAATAATTGTACTTAATTTCTATACAGTGAAACTTGGATAGCAAAGTCTTGAAGAGCAAGGGGCTTCGTTTTTGACTTAGATTTGTCCAAGAGTTTAGATTTTTTCTTAAAATTGCAACAACAACAACAAAAGAAAACCAAAATAACAAGTTATCCATGGTTTCTCACACTAGGATCTGCCAATGTGGGATTCAAACCAAGGAAGTGAGTGCTAATTTACCAGCAATTTCCCTTGATATACATGCGAGACAGATAGTTTAGTCAGTTTTCAAAAAATCACCATATTTACTTTTAAAAAATGTTCAAATTTCATAAACTTTTTAAAACATTATGAATTAAAAGCTGATAAACACGAAAACAGTTTCAACAATAAAAACCATGTCACTTTCAAACTGATTACAATAATTCAAAACGCAAACAAATTTCCCAAAAGTCCCAGAATTTGTAAAAACTCTTATAAAACCTTAACATTAAAAAAAGTAAACTTTTCTTCAAATGTCAAATATATGACAGAGAGAAGAGCCATAAAATTATGGATATATTATTGACGTCAAAACTTATTGGTAGCATGCAATCCAGAATAACAGCTTTGTCATAACTTTTAACAACAGAAAATAAACCTAACAAACTACTTTACCTTGGTTGATTTTAACAACTTTTGTTCCTGTTGAAGTAAAACTGTTACATTGCAAGAAAAATTTGAAATCTGTTATACAGACAGGCTATGTAGTATGCTAATTATAGTGTAAATATATTCAGTGTTTTAGACAAGAGTGGTAAGTAGAAAAGTGTATCTAACAAGTATGTTCAGAAATGTTAAACAACTGAAAATTTTCAGAATCTGTGATCGAAAAATAATCTGTGGACAATAACTGATTGATTATTTATTAATCGGAAGTTAAGATTTTAATCATATTTTTCTTCTATTATAGAGTGTAATTACATAGCTTTATATACATGTATGACTTATACAACTTTTTTGAATTGTTGGTGACACCTCATGGTTGGATACGAGTGCCACCACTTTGTAAGATTGCTTTCAGTTGTTTCTTAGTGAAGATTTGTATTTTCTTCTAGTCAGAGCACCTTTTTCGACTGAATGATGCAAAAAAAAAAAAAAATAAATAAATAAAAAAAAAAATTAAGATTCACATTAATACATGTAGGTATGGAAAAAGATGGGTGCTATGGGTGGGATGCTGGTGAGGAAATATGTAGGGTTCAAAACAAAGTTCAGTTTTGACTCTTAAAGCCCTATGTCAAAGGCCTGTAATATTTTGTGAATTCTCTTATATGTTCTAAAAAGCACCATTGGAGTTTTTGAGATTTTTGACCCAAATTTTTTTTTGGTCAATTTTTGACTTTGGAAGCATGCTTACCCGTCTCTCTTTAATGACCTCGTCCATCTTAAGAACCCACGGATGCGTCCATATCCTCATTAAGTTTTGATAATCCTGGAACAACTTTCCTCCTTTGTTAGACACCCTAACTGTATCTCCAATCGTCATGTTTAAATACTTGCCGTATAACCCTACCTGGACCTTTGATAATCTCACAGAGATTACATATTCATGTTTCTGCGGTAGAAACTTAGTCAGGGCTGAATAATCCTTTCTCTGTAATTATAACATAAATAATGTCAAAGTATACCAAATTGTATATCCTGATTTTGGAGAACCACTGTTAAATCTTGAAATTTCCAGAAAGGGTCATTTTCAAAAATTTTCCTCTAAAAAACCACATGATAAATATTTTAATAATACTAGATTTAATAATCAATGTTAAATATGGCCAACTAGGGCCTTAACAATGGGATTGTTTGATCAATAGCCCAGTCTTTCACTTCTACAGAGGTGATGAGTTCTGGGATGGTGGGGAAAACTGGAGTGCCTGAAGAAAGCCACAGGACTTTGGCAAACCAACTGACAAACTCTCACACTAGGATTTGCCCCAAGTAGGATTTGTAGCAAGAGGCACTGTGGTCCATAAGCCAGCACCTGAAAGTGATCCTAGACTTGGGACTCGAGACTTGTGACCGGCTTAAACTACAAAAAAATTACCTGTACACAACCAGCTAACTTCTCGTGTAGTATGTGAGCTCTTCTCTTCATAACTTTCACATCCTGCATCGTAGAATCGGCACACTGACCATTGGATATGGGATTTACAAATCTATTTCTGAATTCCTTTGATGTTCCCAACAAGTTTGGTTTTACAAAATTCACCATACAGTGGTCTGAAGAAAAGTAATAAAACTTAATTACAATATTTTCTGGTTCCAAACATACTAGGTTATAGAGCTATTGGTTAAATGAAATTTCAGTGATAACAACATGTACAGGTATATCATACATAAAGGTGCCATGTGTGTAGCAAGAACTGAGCCTGAGCAGTTGACATTCTTTTTTATGCCACAACTACCATTACATGAGGCATCAGTATTTTAAAGTCAAATCTGAAAGACCATAGCGTGGACAGCAGCAAAATTTGAGCTCTATTTTGAGAGTGAGTGAGTGAGAGAGAGAGAAAGAGAGAGGAAAGAGAGAGAGAGAGAGAGAGAGAAGAGAGAGAGAGAGAGAGAGAGAGGTGAGAGAGCGAGATGGACATGAAAGGAAGTGTAATCTGTAATCCAGTTTCATTGCTTAGAACCATCAAGTGGAACTTACATTCTACCAAATTATTTCAAGAACTGAAAAATTTCTTGATCTAGAATTTTCCTAAAGTTCAATCCATCAGAGGGTGTAAGGGGAAGCATGATCTACATGTATAACCCAGTGTTTTGAGGCACTTTAGTAGCTATACTTACATTCTACTAAATTATTCTGTAGTGGAGTACCAGTCAGTACTACTCTGCGTTTTGATCTGATTTTATTCATGGCTTTAGAAATAGACGAAGTGTCATTCTTAAGTATATGGCCCTCATCACAGACGACTAAATCTGGACCTGAAATGAAAGAAAGTTTAAAACATTAAGCAACTAAGGAATCACATCATAATATGCAAAATAATGCTGTGAATTAGGCTCTCCTGTTCAAACTCAAAGGGTCACAACTCCAAGGGAAATGAGCAAACCCACTTGTGAAATAGTGCCTCATAGTTTTTGAGAATTACTCCAGACAAGGAAAGGATGGATGGTTGGATGGACAGATGGGAGGACGGAAGTTGGAATTTAATATGAATGTACCTCTTTTTTCTTCGAAAAGATACATTTGGCTGTCTTTTTTTATCAGTGTGTTTCAGTATTTCTAGCAACATTGAAACTGGTAGAAAATATTCAAATTTATTGTTCAGCAACCAAAGTATGAACAGATGGCTGAAGAAACATCAAGAAGTGTGATAGACTTCAGTCCCAATGTTAAAGATCATATTTAAGACCCTGGACTAAGAGCTTTTTTCCTGCTAGTGGAGTTGAATAATAGAAATATACAAACAAGTCAAAAACCTTTAAGTTCAGAGTTGTTGGAGGAAACTGGAGTGGCCAAAAAACCCAACAACCATCACCAAAAAAAACATCCGACAGTGGTGTAATGGGCTTTAAACTTTGGAGAAAGTCCTTAAGACTTCAAAATATGTTGGCAAGGTGGCAACATTACACAAAAATTTGATTATTTGAATGGGATTTTATGTCCCAGTCAAGTATATTTCATGTATATCGAGACATCACCATCTAGGTAAAGTGGCAGAAATTTTGACCTTTGCAGTGTGCTCAAGGCAATGTGCAGTGAGGGTTCTTTAACTTGCCAAGGCTGTAGTGGCATGGGATATCAGCTTTAAAGGTCTCTTCCAAAGGACCCTGTGACTTTCATTTTAAACATACCTGGGTCAACGAGTGCTTCAGCAAATATTTGTTTCTGCTTCTTGTTACGACACATAGTTCCTCCACTCAAAATTCTGAACATTTCGTAACCAATGATCATAACTCCGCCATCATTATGCCAGTTTTGAAGCATCTGTGCTCGGTCAAAGTTCTGTTTCACACTTGACAATTCAAATACCTATAATAAATTAAACATCCAACATGTTACTGTTGATTTTAGTCAATAACAAGAAATCTATAAGCTAATGTTCACTAATTATATCCCAGCTTTTAACTTCAATCATTGAACTTAAATGTCGAAAAATAAACTAAGTCAGTAAACTAGGCAGGAAGTAGATGTCCAGCAGACTTGATATCAGTACTTGCTGTATGCGACCTCATAATGAACTTGCTTAATCAATTTCAAGTGGCTGTGTTTAGTAGTTGCTGAGAAAACTGTTACAAAAATCTTTGTTTCAGACGGACAGAAGAACAAAGGTAAAACAGTATACCCCCTCTTCTTTTTGAAGTGGGGGGTATAAATAAGTATTGTTGTATTTCAGACGAACAGTTTTTTTTATATAAGCTACTAGTATTAGCACCTCTAATCAAAATGACAAAGCTTATTTCAAAAAATCCCCCTACCTCGACTTCCTTTTTAGTATGTTCTTGCCACATTTCAAATTCTCTTTGCCAGTTCAGAACAGTGTTCAGTGGACATACAACAAGAGCTTTGCGCATTTTTGTTTTCTTTTGATTCACCAACATCGTGTGCATAAATGTTATAAGCTGAAATTAAAAGACAAAAAGTTACACAAATGAATTATTTATTAACATACATGTATGTATATGCAAGTTGTTCAAGTATAATTTTAAATTCAGTTAGGCATGTATAAAAAGATCACCCACAGAACCTAAATATTTGGACGTTATACCGGATATAGAAAGGTAGTCTAATAAATGTATAGAAATTGTTTTTGGTTGAAATACTGTATGAATCAAAGGAATCTTAATTAAGTCTTGATGGAAAGGTCGTTGTTATAGCAGTTTTTCCTGTATTAAATTTGACTAAATAATCAAATGTACATATATTATTAAAACATAGAGATACAAATTATTACGGCGATCCTTACATGAAGAGGGAATAATAACATATTCAATTTATGATCTACCATGTTGAGGTAACTGATCAACAATTATTTCAATTAAAAAAGAGTACATTATAAGTTATACAGGGCTTTGGCAGGTTACACGGCCCCATGTACCCCGTCAAAGATTTATGTACCCCGAGCCGCAGGCGTAGGGTACATGGGACCGTGTAACCTGCCAAAGACCTGTATAATGTTTTTGTCACCCTTCAAAGCATTACAGTTGGATTTTTTAACTTCCATTTCGTATTTTCTGTGACTTGCATACGTTGTCTCCATGTTTGTTTACCGTAACTAGACGTCACAAATGTACAAGTTACTTCCCTTTTACCGCTAAACGTCGCGTGTGTTCAAGTACTCCGGCAGATTTCCGAACACCGTTCTATGTACCCCAGCAAGTTAACCAATCGCTATGCGAGACATTTCTTTGAAGGGTGACAATTAGTTAATATTACTATAGGGGGTTAAGTAGCATCACCTAAAGGTTTAAAGTGCTCTCAATGCCTAGAAATGAATCCAAATTTAGACAAAGCTTAGTGTGAAAAAGTTTGTCATTGAGCTTAATCAAGACATCCAATTCCTCTGTCTTTCCAGATATGAATAACTTGATATCAGTGAAATATCCTTATGGGCCATTAAAACATCAATCTAATATCTAATCTAAAACATACTGATCCAAATCTAAATCACAATCCCAAAGCAAAGTAAAACTTTGAAACAGGCAAATTACATGTAAGTTAACCAAATCAACACAAATTCATCATAATAACTCTCATATTTCTAAACCTCAGGATCAAGTAATTTACCGTTAGGGTCTTTCCTAATCCCATACAATGAGCCAATATACATCCAGCCCCTTCTTCTTTCTTAGCCCTTTCCAATGTCTCCATAGTACAATCCCAAATAAACTGAACAGCTGAAAATGGTAAAATACATGTAATGAGTAAAATGGAAATTAACTAAAGCAGTCTCAAAACAAATACCCCTCCCTAATGGCTAGACAAACACTAAATATGGTATGTTACACATCATCTCATGTTGGTATACATTTGTGTCAAGATGATCAAAATTCATCCAAACACACTGAAGATATGGTGCAGACAAGATATTGGAATGGACAGGGTGTTTCCTATATACCCCCTTAAACTTTTTTTTTTGGGGGGGGGGGGGGGGGAGGGGGGGAGAGAGAGAGAAAGAAGAGGGGAGGGAGGGGTGCATAACAATATCTACATGTAGTTCTGCCTTTGTTCTGGAATTTAAAGTTGAAGACAAAACTGTTCCTTGACTTTTTTAGTCAGCAATAATTGTAACTTTACACAATAACTAGATCCAGTAATTATCACAGGATAATATGGTAAAGTTTCATTATAATGCTTTTTGATAACTCTGCCACCTCGATTGAAGTCCCAAAATCTGTTTCTTCTATGATAATCCTTATGAGTTCCCCTCCAATTACCACCAAACCCCTTAATAATGTCAAAATATGATTGAACAAATAGTGGTAATGAACCAAGATTTTACGCTTAATGTACATATCAGGGGTCACAACTTTTTGAGGTGGGTGCTAAAAACTGCACAGATTTTTAAATCTTAAGTGTTAAATCAACTGAAACCTGCGCATTATTTCACCATAACTATTATAGAAATGAAATATTTTGCATTTGTTGCAGGTGATTATGTTCAAATTAATAAACAAAGTACATGATTCATTTGGTGTTTGTAATTTAAATTCATGTTTTAAATGATTGTTACTCAGAATATGTAGAGTACATGGACCAATGACTCAAAAGTTTTTATTTTCACACTGAAGAATTTTATCACCTGAGGTCAACTTCTAGATTGCAATTTTTAAAATTTAGAACAACTGCATGCTATATTTCTAACCCTGTATATATCTTAATTCTTACCTTCTACTTGATGTGGTTTTAACATCCGTACCAAATTTTTATCTATTTCTATAATGGGTTTCTTTGTTTCTTTATCCTCTTCAAGCACTAGTTGTGTTGTCATAGGACATTTGACAGGAGAACTCTCATCTACTTCTTGTACAATGTTGTTGAACTAGATCAAAAATAATAGTTTATACTGTTAAATCTTTTATTTTCATGGTGTGTTTGTGGACACCCTGACCCCGAAATAGTTTATATTACAAACTTAAATAGTAAAAGCAAACCATGAATTTACCACCCCATGAAATATTTTTTCGTAGCACCACAAAAGTTAGACATCAGAAACTGGATCAAAAATAATAGTTACAAGTTATTGATTGAATGGGTTTTTTGTGTAAATATTTCACTTATATCAAGATGTCACCAGCTATTGGTGAAGTGTTAGTAATTTTTTACCTTCACTCTATGTTCAGGGCAGTGGCAGGGAGGGAGAATTCCTGAACATGCCACACCTGCCATGACATAGGACATCAGTTTTTAATGGCTCTTCTAAGGGCCCTGTGACTTTTATTTCATAGTGCTTGGAGAAAGAACAGTTATTACCTACTTTCATTTTTTGTGTTGAGTGATGACCAATGTGTTAAAATATGTTTCAAGTGACCAATCAAACTTTAATTATTTCAAACAAACTTATTTATTATAAATTGAATTTCAATTGAAATTAATGAGGTTCAACAATAACTCTTTTAAACTATTAAAACTCTTTAAAAAACATGCATTAAATATGACAAAAGCCAAACATGGATAGAGAGAGAGAGAGAGAGAGAGAGAGAGAGAGAGAGAGAGAGAGAGAGAGAGAGAGAAAAAACAACACACCACTAATTTAATTTTTCATTATTTTGTCTTAAATTCATGTAAACTTTTCAATGTCTAATAATAAAAAACTTTACATATTTACATGTGGATTCTTCCCCCCTTAAACTTGCATCCATATGATGGATCAATTATTTGCATGGGATATTGTTTCTAATTTCAGGGGTATGACATACATGTAAATGTTATGCCTACTTTAGACAGGTAAGTTAGTGATTATAAAATTTTCAGATGTTTATGTTCAGTATAGATTTCTCTCACCTGTTTTTGTCTGTCTGCTATTCTCTTACGTCTGTCTTCTTCTGCCTTTACTGCTTCTTTAGTAGCATCAGTTAGTTTTTTGTCAGACTTGACTTTCCTAATTTTCTTTCTTTTTCCAACACCACCTGGAGTCTGGCTTTCGTCATCTGAACCTTCTTCCTAGAGAATTCATAATATATTTTGATTAGTTTTTAAGTTAACATTACATTTTAAACATCTCCAGGGCATTTCCTACACTGATTGGGAATTTTCAAATTGACTCAAATTGGAAAATTATCTCCATTAAAACACTAAATCTGGCTTTTTGTAGGCGACACTAAACTCCAAGATGGAAATGGACACAATTAAATCATGAAAATCGATATGGAGAGAGAAGTCAAACTGGATTGGGATTATTTTTCTCTATTTGGGATAAAATGCTTCATTTTTGCATTGGGAATGCCTCCCATTTTCTGCAGTAAATATAGGATAGGAAAAGTCTATTATTAACAATGTTCCGAATTAATATTCATGTGAAACTAAAAGCTGTAATAGACATTACTGGATTACCTGTTCAAAAGTCATCCAGGTTTAATCTTTTCATTTCAATTCTTAGGAAAATATTCCCTTTATGAATGGCATTTTTTTTTTATATCCCAAGGCAAGATTACATATATTTCACTATATACATTAGGGCAGTGTGACAGACAGGTCAAAAACATAATACCCTCGGTAAAGTTGTTGTGTGGAGTATAAATATATTATTGTTGTCTGTTCTGCTATCATGAGAGAAAGAGTAAATAGTTAAATATCATTGATCTTCAGCAAGCAAACGGACATGACAAACTTTCTCACAACTGGAGTTCAAGACTAGATTAAGAAGTGCTTTAGCCCATAAGTCAGATTTTTGATGGGGGGAAAAAGCACAGTCTTAAAGTTGCTTTTTAATCACAGCAAGACCAAATTCATTGATAAAATCAATTACCTCTTCAGATGCATTTTCATCATCATCAGAACTGCTTTGTTTTTTAATTCTTCGTCGTCTTTTTCCTTTCTGTGTTTCTTTTTTGCCTTTAGCGCCTTTCTTGCCCTTTTTCTTTTTCTTATCCGATTCACTGTCACTATCACTTTCACTTTCACTTTTATCTTCAGAAGAACTCGCTTTTCTTTTCTTGCTGCTGACCCAAAAAGTTAAAAGTGTACAAGTCAAACTTATCATAGTTTTGTACTTAAAGCAAAACATCAATATTTACTAGCTGTAAATCAAGAAAATTGCTGATAATTGATAATTAATTTTTATGATTTTTGCAATTTTTGCAAATTGCATTATTTATTTATATTAAAGTTCTTTTATTTATGTGTCACTTGGCGTTAGTCAATTTAAGGATGTACACTTCCCAGTTCAGTCTTGTTGAATTATCTTTTGAAAACACTGACAAATTTAACAATTACAACCCCATTACACTATGTGAAAAATTATGTATTTATGACACATAGTTTTTGAGTATTGTAATTTTCTTTTTTTGAGCATTGTGATTTTCTAAAGGGAAAAAGAAAGCAAGGAAGACCAAAACAGACCTGGAGAAGAACTACCTGTATAAAGGCTGAACTGGAAGACCTTGGACTATCCTGGGGGCAGGCACAAAAAAATGGCAAAGGACAGGGTGAAGTGGAGGCAACTTGTTGTGGCCTTATGTCCCCCCAAGGACGAAGAGGATAGGATAGGATAGGATAGGAATTTTCTAAAACTGGAAAAGGTTAATGGCATCAGCCAAAGTAGGGAGGAGAAAATGGGGGTAGGTCCACAAAAATTGAAGTTACAAAATTAATGTACATCCAATATCAATTTTTTTTTTCAAAATTCTTTGATATGCACGTTAACAATAATTTGTCTAACAAAAAGTTGATAATAAATCTTTGTTCTAAAAATATTGAAAAAGCACAATTTTTAACAAAAAATTCTTCATAATGGATTTGACCAAAAAAAAAAAAACCCCTAAATTTGTTAAAACTTTCTTATATTAACACTTACATATATATACATGCAGTTATTTTCCTCTATATTTATTCAGACTGATTGAGATCTATCTTTATGAAAATTATGAAAAAAGTCTAATTGCAGAGCTGTGACTTATTTTAAACAAAATGCCTCAGAAATGGGTAAAAAGGAACAAGATGGAAAATTGTCAAAATAGGGTCATATTTGCATGAGCAATGCCAATAAAGTGTCAAAACGTGATAATGACTTGAATTATTTTTACATACCCTCGTTTTTTCTTTGGAGTCTGGAAATCAGAATCGCTATCAGATATTTTTGCTTCTAGGAGTGAACTACGAGTTTTCTTTTTCTTCTTTGGTGAACTAACAACATCAGAGTCGGTATCATCACTGGCTTTAACAGTTTCTTTGGACGACTTCTTTTTAGTTGCTTTCTTCTTTGGAGAGTTAATGACTACTTCTGTAAAATGGGTAATACAACCAATTTATTAAATGTTATCGAGTATGCGTTTTTAATACAATACTGTAAATGTACAGTAGTTACATGTTTGCAGTGTACAAAGTTTTGATTCTTTCATGGTCAAACATTATCCTCCGAAATATGTTCCATGTATAAAAATTACATTTGTACCTACTTACTACAATAAGTCAACATTGATAATATAAACTAATCAAAGTACTGAAGGTACTGAAGCATCAGCTAAACTGAGCAATTTGATAAAAAAAATGTGCACTTGAAACTGAGATTTGTCTAATGAATCAGTAACAAATGAAAATCATGCAAATAATAGATACTGTGATCGGGAAGCTTCTAACAACAAGTCTGCTTTTTATGCAAGTTGTTAGGTTCTAACGTATAAATATGTTACAATGGTCAAAATGGACATGACACGCAATGTTTATCAATTGAGTAAACTAAGTAATTCGCATAAATATAAATTTTAAATTTTTCAAAAACCAAGAGAGGCTACTAAAGACCCGACCCCAAATCTGAGTGAAATATCTCAAGCGTAACGGAAAAAAGTCCAGAGAAACCATCATTTTGATAAAATTCACAAAGTAAAAGGGGCATAACTCCACTAAAACGCAGTTGACTGGAAGAAAACCCAAACTGGATCTATAATCACCACCATCATCATCATTATCACTCCTCATATCACATTTTGATCATCAACATGAAGATATCATCATCATCATCATCATCGTCATCGTCATTAGCAGCAGCAGTAGAACCCATGCCATGACAATCACCACCACCATTATATTAATCATTTTCAGAAATCCTCATGTTACATCATTAATATGGTCACATCATCATCATAGCTGTTCGTGTCACATAATCATCATCATTATCAGCAGCAGCAGTACTGAATGTCATCATCATGTCACATCATCAGCATGAACACATTGGCTTTGTTATTATCATCATTATCGTGAATTATTATTATCATCGACAGCAGCAGAACTGAATGTCATCACAACCACCATCATCATCATCACCACCATCTTCATCATCATCATCATCATCATCATCATCATCATACTATGGGCAGTGCTCAGCAGTACTGAATGTCATCATTGCCACCATCATCATCATCACCATCTTCATCATCATCATCATCATCATCATTTTCATCATCATCATCATCATCATCATCATCATCATACTATGGGCAGCGCTCAGCAGTACTGAATGTCATCATTGCCACCATCATCATCATCGGTAGCAACAGAACTCATGTCACCATCATAATCATCATCATAGTTCGTCAAGTCACATCGTCATCATCACCATCATCACTCATAGCAGCAGAGCTTATATTTATCACCACCATCACTATCATCTTCTTCATCATGATAATCATTATCATCATCGGCATCAACAGAACTCATGTCATCACCATCATCAACATCATTATCATATCTCCTTGTGTCACATCATCATCATGGTGACATCATCATTATCATCATCATTATATCTCCTCATGTCATATCATCATCATCATGGTGACATCATCATCATCATCATCATCGGCAGCAGCAGAACTGAATGTCATCATCATCATTATTATTGTCATCATCTTCACCAGATCATCATCGCCATAGTGTCATCATCACAAAAAAAACTTTCACCATGACCAGCTATTTCCCTTGACTTGCAACTGACAGATTAACCATTGTTGAAGTCATTAATTTTATTCATTGAATTCACAATTAATTTGAAAAAAAAAAAAAAAAAAAATAAAACCTTTGTTTTAGAAATAATTTAAATGTATTTAAAATTATTGTTGAATATATATAAATTGTCCAAGTGAGCTTCAAAAGCCTGAATTGGTATAAACCATCCTGACACAATAAGCTAATAATCTGTACCTCCCAATTACAGAAGTTGTCCAGGCAACTGTCTCTTTCAAAAAAAGTTCGTTGACAAGAATTGAGTACAAAAGGGGGAAATATTTCTGAATAGGATTAATTGAAAATGAATTGATTATTATTTAGACAACTAAAATCTTGAAATATTTCCATAAAGTCAGGTCACATCCTCAATATATATATTAACATTCTGTGAAGTTTCAAGGTTTTTGGTTGAAAACTGTAAGAGGAGTTGAGTTCACAAAGTAGGTACCCCCATTCAAATACTTGCTAAAAAGTGACTAAGTTTCAAAGTCTTGAAAAATGGGGAAAAAATCTTGAAATATTTCCATAAAGTCAGGTGCACATCCTCAATATATATATTAACATTCTGTGAAGTTTCAAGGTTTTTGGTTGAAATCTGTAAGAGGAGTTGAGTTCACAAAGTAGGTACCCCCATTCAAATACTTGCTAAAAAGTGACTAAGTTTCAAAGTCTTGAAAAATGGGGAAAAAATCTTGAAATATTTCCATAAAGTCAGGTGCACATCCTCAATATATATAGAAACATTCTGTGAAGTTTCAAGGTTTTTGGTTGAAAACTGTAAGAGGAGTTGAGTTCACAAGATTGGTACCATATTTTCCCCGCCCTTAGTTTCTGTTCTACTTTACCAACGGTGCTCTAGAAATCGGAAGAACTTAAGAAAGCACAATCAGTTTTCCTCCATGTCCATTGGCCACATTTTATGTGAAATAAAGTAACATGGCTTCATTAAAGGAAATTAAAGGTTGTAAAAACCATGGATTAAACTACTGACAACAACTTTAATCGGATATCCACTGTAAAACGGTCTAATAAGGACTTGTAACAAGGTAAATTAATTTTATCTGAAAATTTTAAAACATCGTTTTTTTTTTCCAGTTTTGTTTAGATTTTGATTTCAAGTTGTTCCTTCTTGCGATTTATTTTGTTGTTTCAAAATAAACAACTGGAAAGGGTATTTAAATGAACATTGATGATGAAATTGTCTGTCTTCGGAGACATATGGTGAGAAGTGGAGTGTGTGGGGAAGATCGGAAGTATGTAGCAGAGATTCGAGAATAAAGCATGTCGTTTTTATATTAAACTGATAACTGAAAAGGACAGGGTGTCATGATCATTTTAAAAGGGGCAAGGGTGCACTGGACTAAAAAGGTCAGTCACTACGCTATGTGAATACATTTAAGCAGGGGCATCGGGTGTCAAATGCCATGCCCCCAAACACATGGCTAATTTGCATACGAACTACGGTATCGATATCCTACACAACTTCACGAGTCACAAACGATTTATCAACATAGCCAATAACTTGTAAATAAACTTCTTCTTTCAGTTTCGTATCACATTTTTGGGAATAATCTTTGATTTCTACTTTTTTGTTATGCATAATTTCGCTACCGGCAAACTGACTGGAATGAATTTTAATACCCAATGAAAGCGGGAAAATCCTCGTGACGTTATGATGAATATTAATGAACCAGGTCGGGATATCCCAAACACGAAATATTATTGACAATCATTTTTTTTTTAAAAAAATATATAATTTATCATCAAATGTGATCCATGTTTGGAGTTATTTAACTTAAAAACTGTTTAATGAGCATACTTTGTGTTTATTTATCTATGTCACTTTGCGTAAATTAAAAAAATCCAATATGGCGGCGACTGTAAAACAACCACATGTACAGCACTGTAGGTCAAAAAGAAGAACGTCGGCGCGAACTGACAAGATCGTCATTTTTGTTGGGCTTTCCGAGGGGCGTATACTTCATGGATTTTTATGGTTTTTATACAAAAGTGAAGAATTAAAAATATATATCCAGCAAAAACAATTACGGACTAATACGCGTATGAATACATTTCAGATCGGCACATGTGTACATGATGAAAACATTGTTTTCGTAACTTTCCGGGAGACCCAATCACTCAGATTAGAGTTTATACATACCTGGGATACCCTATATGGAAATTCCCGTAATTTCAGTCGAAACGAAGGATTTGATTGGCTGTCAAGGTGAAATGAGAGCGGCGCTAATTACGAAAAAATCCAACGATCGCTATAAAGCATTCAGCATGGCTGATGCTTTAAAAATTTTTTGTATGTGCTTGTTTTGGTCCCTCCTATTCCAACTGTTTATTCACTTAAGGAAACAATGTGAACATTAGTTTGAACATTGATCAAAGTTTAATGAATGTTAAGGTTCACAATTTCTGAAAGTTTTTTTTTTAAAATCTTTTAGTAAGATCCATAAATCCACAAAAATAACACCTTGCAAAAAAGATCGGAAATAAAAAAAATTCAAGATTCTTTCACTTATATCGAGTATGTTAGCACATGGATGGTTGATAAAAGCAGAGTGCGCAGACAAAACCACTAACGTTCAAGAAGCAAACTGAAAAACTCTCACACTAGGATTTGTCGTGAGAATATATTAATTATATTATGTTAAATCCATTTGATAACCAAATATGTTCTGTATTTAATCAAAGCCTGAGCCAAGATGATCCCATCACGTTTAATTCTGGATTGAAGATTACATACCTGAATCACTACTACCATCTTCAGTAGTAGAATCTTGTAATTCTTTTAACAAATCTTCTTTAGCTTTAACATTCTCATCTTTGTTTCCTTCTTCTTCTGTGTCCTGTACATGAACAAATTAAAACTACATGTATATCACCCAATGTCGCCACATTTCATTTGTAAACCAAGACCTGTTTCTAGGTTTCCACAAATTGAAAATCATTAGAAGCCAAATTTTCATTTTTTTTTTTTTTTTTTTGAAAATAGTCCTTTTTATGATTTTTTGGGACAAATTTGTTAAAATATGTTACTTTTTGAAAGAAATTCTCTGAAATTAGTAGCCAATGGCAAATTTTGGCTACTCAGGAAACAATACATAGCTGTTTTAGGGTATGAAATTTTCACAATTTTCAATCCTTGGTGTGATTACTTGTTTACTCTATTTATTGTATGATTCATTGAATGGAATTCTACATCCAAATTAGGAATATCTCACTTATATTGAAACATCACCAGCTATCAGTGAAGTGACAGAATTTTTCACCTTTGCAATGAGCTTAGGGCAATATGCAGGGAGGGTTCTTTATAGTTCCAGACTTACTGTTCTCTTTTTAAGCTTTCTTCAAAGGGACCATCCCCATGCCTTTCATTTTACATACACAATACAGATGTTTACTCTTACAGTGAAGTGACAGAATGTTTCACCTTTGCAATGAGCTTAGGGCAATATGCAGGGAGGGTTCTTTATAGTTCCAGACTTACTGTTCTCTTTTTAAGCTTTCTTCAAAGGGACCATCCCCATGCCTTTCATTTTACATACACAATACAGATGTTTACTCTTACAGTGAAGTGACAGAATTTTTCACTTTTGCAATGAGCTTAGGGCAATATGCAGGGAGGGTTCTTTATAGTTCCAGACTTACTGTTCTCTTTTTAAGCTTTCTTCAAGGGGACCATCCCCATGCCTTTCATTTTACATACACAATACAGATGTTTACTCTTACAGTGAAGTGACAGAATTTTTCACCTTTGCAATGAGCTTAGGGCAATATGCAGGGAGGGTTCTTTATAGTGCCAGACTTACTGTTCTCTTTTTAAGCTTTCTTCAAAAGGACCCCCACCCCCCATGCCTTTAATTTTACACACACAATACAGATGTTTACTTTTAAGTTTCCCTAATTATGTACCTGTATTCTCTAAACATAAGTGTACTCAAACATTTAAATTGAAGGTCAAGTGGACTGGTCAATTTTGTTTGCTATGACCATACCTCATCATTTTGATCAAATGGTAGATCTCCAGTTTCTTCTTTTTCTTCCTCAGTTTCATCATCATAATTATCACCATCTTTGTCATCATCATCACCATCATCACTGCTACTGTCAGTAATTTTCTTTTTATCTGAAATAAATGTAGATAAAATGTATCATTCAAAAAAGATTAATATGCATATATCATGGTCTCAATTATCTACTAATCCAGAGAGAGAGAGAGAGAGACCAAAAAAAAAATGGTCAGAACAAGATTGATGCCAGGATGATACAGATACAGAAGTTAAATATGACTTTATTCCATGAGTTTCAGGACTGATAAACACAGCATCAGAGGAAAAGAACTTGATATTTTTGGAAAAAAAAGTAATGCTAGATCATTGATCTTTTCACCAATTACAGGTATCCATTTGTCTTAAGATTAAGATCCAATTCTGAAATAATTCTTACAGGGTGAAAGACCCTCGAACAAAACCAAGATTTGACCTTGACCTTTGATCTACACCAAATGTAGTACATGATACATCATTTCTATTGTTATGTCCCTACATTTGTGTCAAGTTTGATCAAAATCCATCCATAGATGTGAAAGTTATGAAGCAGACACAATTTTACAGACAGACTGGCGATTCCTATATACCACCCCTCAAATTAAGTTTGTAGAGGCATTGGGGGTGAAGGTGTGCGTTTGAAAAAAATTTGCCAGATGGCAAATTACTGTGATAATGGGCCATTGACTTATATACAGATGGCAACAAAACTTTTAATTGCAATATTTTCTGAGTTGCTTTATATTAATTACCTTTTTTCTTTTCTTTCTGGTCTTTTTCACTCTTCTTAGCCTCTTTCTTCTTCTTTCCTTTATCATCATCATCACCACTGCCATTATCATCGTTGTCATCATCATCTGTTGGTTTTTCTGAAGCTTTTTTCTTTTTCTTTTTTGGTGTGTCTTTAGCTAACTTATCAATTTCATCATCTAAGTCAGAATCAGAGTTCTCTAAATCAGAGTTCTTTTTCGATTTGCTCTTTGACTTTTCTTTTTTGTCCTTTGGTTTTTTAGATTTGCTTTTACTGTCCTCAAAGTCATTTTCTGAACCATCATCATTCTCCTCTTCATCATCATCATTTTTCTTTTTGCTCCCGAATTTAAAACTTATATTAAGTTTGCTTTTTGGCTTTTCTTTCTCCTTCTTTCTTTTCTTTTTCCTGTCTTTCTTATCCTTTTTAGTATTTTCGTTTTTCTTCTTTGCTGAAATATGAACAAAAGATGTCAGAAAAAGGGAGTGGAGTGGGGTGGAACACCGCAGTCAAGTGTATTTCACTAATATATTTCAGTATATTATACCTCATACATTTTAGTTTCAACTGAAAACCATTGTAACTACTCCGGGCCAAACGTTATATAAATTACCTCCTCTGATGTTCTCGTAGGAATGACCCAATGACATTGCATAATGGCTGCACGGTCTGCACCTATGTATGACTCTCGATTTTCGATATGGAAAAGAACTTGTGAGAAATGTAATCACAAATTAATTTTCTGGCCATGAATATAAAACTTTCGTTTCCTTACCTGTTTTAACAACGCAATTGTTACCTCAAATTACCTATCTACAACTCGCACCCTGCTGTGTCAGATAAAATCTTGACTTTTGTTCAGAACATTTTTGACCTGGTTCTGGTCTAATACTAAATGTGCAAATAGCACATTTTTCTCAATTTTCATTGTTCAAAATAATTTTAACTACTGTTATGTGAAATGAGTTTTTGGATGTCTACAAATACATGTACTGTAACTGTGAAACAGCAAGTACCTGTTAAGAGATAAACATGAGATTTTTCCGAGATTGGGATAATACATCTGATAACAACCCCACCGCCGTCAAAGTCAATAGATCTCTCTGGCCTACAGAGTTTTTTGTGGGTTTTTGTTTTAGTTAAATAATCATGAATTCACCTAATTTACATGTATGATCATGAGAGCCCCAAGAACTCACCTTGTCTGGTTTTTCTTCTTTTGGAACCACCCCAAGATTCATCAAAGTCTCCTGAACTAACTTCATCAGAGTCATCATCATTGTCATCGCTAGTACTTGTATCTGATTCTTCTGTACTCTCCTCATCTGATTTTTTTTCTGCTTTGGCTTCATCCTCTTTATCGGACGTCTTAGCATTAGATTCATTGTCATCAACCTCCATTTTCTCTTCCTCATCTTTAGAGTTCTCTTCTTCCCCAACTTTACTATCACTTGCAGCATCGTCATTCTGATCAGTTTCAGCTTGATCATTATTTTCTGTTTCGGTCTTTTCCTCGGACTTCATTTCACTGTCATTTTCCTCTTTCTTGGCATCTTCATTCTCTTTGGATGCCTCATCTTGGACTTTTGAGACATCTAAATTGCCAGGGTCTGGTTTCGGTTCTATTTTCTGAAACCCTTGGGTATTTCCCGTCAATGTTGCTGCCAACAGACTAGAAGATTTGGGCTGAATACTTTCTCCACTGTTTTGTCCCAAAGAATATGACTGATTCATGACACTTGTATTTGTATTGGAATTATAACTAGCAACACTGGAAATCTTGTCAATTTGTTTAAGTTCGTCTAAAAATAAATCTACCCCACTTTTCACACATTCAACAGCTTTCTTCCGGTTTTCAAATGTAATCCCACTCATCATAAAGTCTTGCTCTTGATCATTTTGAATGTTAACACGTATAGAAGACAGTAACAACTCCAAGGAGCGAGTCACTGATATAAGCTTATCAATCACGGCATGTATATTTCTCGGATGGACACTATTGCCAAAGATTGTATTAGCATCTATGTTAGGGGTAGCTTGAGACTGTAAATATACATACTGAATTTTGGTATGTACTGGGGGCTGATTTTGTATTGGTGGTGCGGCTAGTAATGAATTAACAGTTGGGAGTGGCTTCTTGTCAGTATTTTTCTCTGCCTCCCCTGATTTGATTTTGTTGCCCGATTCTGATGATTTTTTATCCTCCTTTGTCTTTGGTGTATCAGTTTTACTTTTTTCCTTAATACTGCTTTTACTTGATGTCTGGTCTGCTCCTACTGTTATTGATTTCTTTTTAGTGTCTAATATTTTCTGCTTTTCTTTTTCCTTTTCTTGAGCAATTTTTTCTAGAATTTTATTACAGTTTTCTACTAAACCATAAAGAGGTTTAGGATTGCACATATAACACTTCCACTGACTATCTGCAAAATATTACAAGCATTTGTTAAGTCAAGATTCATTACAACTACAGGGCATTTGTTATGTCAAGATGTTGGCATGATAATAACAGGGGTAAGGTGATAATTGAGGAAGATTTATTTCCTTATTACGTCAATAATTTTTTTTAAAGTGTATTCCCCCCCCCCCAATTTGGAATGATTATGAAACCAAATAAATACCCTGCCTTTTTTTTAAATATCCATTGTATTTGTATAGAAATTTTGAATGATGTCCCAGTCAAGATTCTTTCACTTATGTATATCGAGGCAGTGAGTGGTTTGTGGAGAAAACTACCAAACTTTGGAAAGTAAATTGACAAACTATCACACTAGCATTTGCTCATGTGGATTCAAACCCAAGTGGTGAGTCGTGACAGGCACTGGGATTCCTTAACACACACTTCAGGCAACTCCGCCATTCTCCTCATAATGCTTAAAATAATGTATTATGCAATTTTTAATAATTTTGCTGCTAAAGACATGAAATTTGTTGTGCATCAACATTTCTTTATATCCAAAACTAAATTTCAAGTAGGTACAGGTGAAATTTTTGGTATTCTGTTTTCTTCCTACTGAACAAATGTTAGTACATATGGTTGGTTGGTTGGTTGAATGTTGCTTAACGTCGCTTCAGCAATTTTTCAGCTATTCGCGACGAAAACTATTTAATTAATCTCTATGGATTAATCTATGAACAATTTTGTGTATGCATGTGAAGTGCGAGTGTGTTGTATGGTCTGCCTTGTACTAGCGCGCACTCAGGGCGACTTTACCGTGCCAGCTCACAGAGTCAGTACGCCGCAGACAAGTGTACCACTCCCCCAGTCCATTATACTGATACCAGGTGAATCAGTAAAGGCCAACGGTAAGGAAAATTCACTTTCCCACATGTGGTCCGAGCGGGACTCGAACTCACAGCGGTGAGAGACCCTGGATTTGAAGACTGACGTCTTATCCATTAGGCCACCGCGCCCTCGTATTTTAGTTAGTACATATGGCCAATTGGTCATATAACCAACAGTTTCATGATTCAAGGACTTTGGGACTTCGTGTAAAGCCCCAGTCAGGCTGTGTGTTATGTATTTGAGGTAACCATTCAATTTTACACATCACAGGTCCAATTTAAATGCCAGAGTAGAAGTCTTGTGCTTTTAATCACTTCATGTCACTGAAACCCAGGTCTGACTAACACTTGGAAACAGGTAGTGACTGTTCTTAATGCAATCATCATTTAGAAATGGAAACCACGATGTCCTTCATAAGAAACCTTAAAAATTGATGTCCCATGTCACAGCAGTTGTGACAAGTTAAAGAACTATCTCTGTACATTACCCGGAGAGTACTGCAAAGGTATAAATTTATGTCACTTCACATATGGCTGGTAACGTCTCGATATAAGTGAATTATTCTTGACTGTGCCATGTAACCCCATTCAACAGATCAATCACTGAAACTCAGATAAACATTGGCGAGATGAGCTGGGACTATAGACTCGAGACAAGTTTAAAACTTAACAAACATGTCAGCACCCACATGTTGAATCACAGACAACTACCTACCTTCATCCTGAACTACACTAAGTTCTGATCTACCTAGATTTCTGACAATACAGGATCTACAAAATGTATTGTTACAAAAATCACAACCGAACAGCTTTCCTCCCTCACTACACCAGCGACACTGTTCATCTAATCCGTCCTCATCTTGAGTGATTGGTCCACTTTTATAAAACTTGTAACAGGACTGAAATCACATTAAGACATGAATAAGCATTTATCCTTTTGTTTACTATATAGAGTGGAACAAGTTCAAATCAAAGACCCTAAGTACAATGAAGATCCATCTAAACTTAACTATTTTATCAGAACAATACTGTTTGTTATATAAACCTATGTATAATATAAAATACCTGTCTAAACCAAAATTTCAAAAAACAGTCAGACACGGCCGGGGTTCGAACCCACAACCTCCCACTTATGGAGCTAGCACTCTACCAACTGAGCTACCGCAGTGGTCACATAAGGAAAGAGGAGACCAGCATGAAAATAAATAAATAAATACCCATAGGAAGTTATGGGTTATTTTGTCGATGAGAATGCAACATTTATTCAACAAAATAAAAAATAAATAAAATGTGAATATGATTTTTCAGTAAATGAATACATCCATACCTTACAAGTCAAAACCTTCAAATCTGGATGCTGTCTTGCTTCTCCAGGTTGATTTGTATTGATTTGTTTACCACAAGCTGAACATGTTACAATGGAAAGATATCCAATATCTAAAATAACAACACAAAATAAACCGCTTACAGTGGTGTCAATAATGCCAGGGTTCATAAAGAATATGGACACTAAAATTTAGGGCCTTAATAATAATAATGGCCAGAGTTTCTGAAGATTTAAGCAGTATAATTAAGTATGAAAATATAAAATATAATTTTTTTATGTCATTAGCTGAAGTAAATATAATGACTTTTTGCACATGTTTTCTACCTGTTTAGAACAACCAACAACTGGTGTGCCGATTTTCTTCAAAATCAGATTTATGAAACTGACTATAAGATTAATAATCAGGAAAGGAACTATGCAGCCTGTAATGGTCAAATGTGGAACTTTTAATTTAGTTATCAAATTTGTATGGAACATGGAACATTCTGACCAGGTATAATTTTGTGTCTATGCAGGGTATCGGGTATTATTATCTACTACACCTAATGTATACAAAGCACATGTTATGTTTAAAGTGAAATGAGGTTTAGAAGCACATGCTATAGAAGTTATTTAAAGTTATAAGTGATATCAAGGCATTTTTACGGTATGTAAAGTGTATTTAATAGCCCAAAGTACCCTCAAGTGTGTGTGTGTTGGTGTGCTCTTTTTCTTTCTCTCTCTCTGTATTGGTGTGCTATGTCTCTCTCTCTTCTCTATCTCTCTCTCTCTCTCTGTTATTGTTTGAATTGTTATATTCAGATACAATATGCTTATAAATTGAATTATGAAAGCTTAGCTGATTCCATATACTTCATCTGGTAATAAGCACAATTCTTAATTTGGTATACAATTTGTGTATTTGCAGTCAATCTATCTCTCTATCTCCATCTGAATGTGAAGTGCAATGATGTACAAAAAAATTTGGAATACCGTAAAGCATTATAGTACAGTGAATTGATGTTGTCTTTGATAAAGAACTTTACTTAAGTGCAAAATACAGTTTAGACTGTATACAGCCTCTATATATGGCCCATGGTTATGTTATCTGGCAATATTGATGTTGGCTAGTGCTTAAATGAATTATTTTATATGTAGTACACATTTTTGACCTTGAAACAAGCGAAAAATTAGTATGCCACAAATAAATCTACACTAACAGAACTTTATTCAGATAACAAACCTGATTTCCTTTTAGATGAGAATTCTGGTCCTTTAAATGAACTGTTGCTGTCTTCTACAGCTTCTGGTTCAACCACCACAGTTCCTTTAAACAGAAAAATCGAAATAACTTGAAATTAACATTGATAAATCAGCAAATCTTTCAAGTTGGAAATTACTGCTAACTATGTAAATCTGATTGGATAGAAATATATCAAGGATGAAGCTTAACTATTATGAGTTAGGAACCAGTTCAATTCAGAAAAGTTATGGTAATAAATAGCAAACATGTGTTAAAATAAGGGTGTAAACTTATCTTAAAGAACCATGGGCTACTAGGCCCCTGTTAACTTTAATCCCTGTGTATACTGTATACATGTAAATTGTGTTTTATATTCCCGAATTTGGCCCTGCACAATGTTTCATCAGTTTTGTAACATGGCTCATCGGTTTTGTATCTTACCAAATTAATTATCATAAAAGTAAAATCTTTTGTCTTAAATGTATGTCAGTGTCTCAAATTTGGCTAAAAGTCTTAACGAGCCATGGATATCAAAATTTGACATTTTTATATGAACATTTAAGCAAATATACAAATATTACAAGTTCTAATAAGCAGAGAGAGAGAGAGAGAGAGAGAGAGGAGAGAGAGAGATTAATGTATAAAACTACATCAATATAAACATTCATGCTCATTATAAAACAAAACCATGCATTGATTTAAATTCTAAACTAAAGTTTTGACTAACTCAGGTTTATTTTTATATAAAATTAAGAACAGTCATCAACAGTAAATTTAAAACTCAGGATCATATGACCATACCTTCTGGTAGTTCCTCGGGGATAGCATCATCACCGTTCACCTCCATGTCGCCGTCTCCATTCACTGTATCATCATCTCCATTTATTTCTTTATCTGTGTTGGAATTCTCATCATTGCCTTCTTCATCAGAGCCATCAAACACTTTACGTACAACTTGTGGTTTCCTTAATAAAAGAAACATAAAAACCAAATGGTCATTCTAAGTACCATTTATATAAAAAAGTAACTAAAATGTTAGCATTCTTGGTTAGCCAAAATCACTATGGCTATTTCCGAGATATTCTTTTAAAAAAGGAAACTTTTTTCAGCAAATAATGTGAAAAATAATTTCATTCACAAATTTTAGAAATTTGGCTTTTACTCGTAATAATTTTAAATTTGTGGAAACCCAAGAAAAAGTTTTGAATTTACCTCCAGTTCAATATGTGCCAATGATTAAATTGCTACCTTGGAAACATTCATGAATTATTTTCTGCCATAAACAATATATTTCATAATTTTGTAAAAATTCCCAAATTTTTTTAACAGATATGACAAGTTTTTCAGTAGTTTTACAGATCATACCAGGTTCTCATAGCCTACATGTATGTCTGAGTCCCACTTTGGGTAAATACTAGTTTTAGAACTTTTGTCAGTTTGCTGGTTTTTTTCTTTGTTTTACCTCCATCATCCCAGAACTAACCACATCAATATAAGTGAAAGAATTTTTTAACAGAGGAATAATTTCCGTGTAAAACAACATCATTGCACTCCATTCAAGTTTCAAAACTTCCAAGTTTGATGAGGCAGATGACATTAAAGAAACTACAGATCTTTATAGCTTCTTAACAGTAAATTGGTAATTCTTATTAATGATAGAGTAAAACATATTTATAATGACCCTCAATAACTTTACCACCTCATTTATTGCTATAGCACTTGAAAGTACCAAAGTCTGTAATCTTATATCTGTAATCTCTTGATTCATTGCCAATTAAATCATTTTAATACTGATAATTCACTGAAATCCAATTAAATAAATGTTGTTCGGGTTATACTGCGACATATTTTGAATTAAAAGTAAGATAATCTTAGTAAACAAGACATACCTTCTGGAAGAACCACTCTTTGATGACATCTGAAAATTTAAGAAAACACAGATTAATTAGTAAATCAAACAAACCATCAGGCTGTTTGTATACGTATACATCGACAATTTCTGGGCACCTAGTGACTGAATTAGAGTTATCCACAGTTATGACAATACTGATAAATTAGATCAGACGCACATGATATATCAGTTAAATAAAACATTTGGTGTAATAAAATATTAGAAAAACTGTGAGCCACAAGCTCACAAAAAATACCCCCTGCTCCCCCCACATAAAATAAATTTATCGGATCAAATTTTTAAATAGGAAGTGTACATCTACATTATATCACAAAGATTGTGTGGAAGTTTCATGAAATTCCATGGAAGGGTTTAGGAGGAGGTGCGGATAAGAGATAGGTACCTTAAGGTATAATGGAAGGACAGAAGGACGGACAGACGGACACACGGACCGACACCATATCACTATATACCCCCCCACTTTTTAAGCGGGGGGTATAATAACATTTTGTCACCATGTCAGAAATGTAATATTTACATATTGTTATTTAAATGTAGCCCTAATATTGTAAGCTGACCAATATATTGATATTTAAATGTAATATTGTAAGCTGACCAATACAAAACCATAAAACCCATGTAATGTTAGCACCTGTGTGATATATGCAGGTGATTTTTAGGTTTAAAATTTTATTAAAAAAGCTTCTACTCTCCCAAAACTTTCCAGATTTTCTATACATTCAAATAACCAAACCTCACTCTTTTCAGTATTTCCATATATATATATATATTTTTAGTTATCAGTACCTAGGGAGGTTTGGTCATTTGAATGTATTTACAGTACAGACCTGTCAAAAGTTTAACAATAAGCTAATGAATAGGTGCCAAATTGGCAGCTTGTCATGACCAAGAGGTAGCCATACAACATTGACAGCTGCTGTCCATCTCTTGGCAGCTTTCCCGCTATTAGCTATCTATATCTCAGTCACTAATCATTAATGATTACTGTCCGTTTACTCTGCTGGAGAGAAAGGAATAATGCTAATATCTCAAAGATTTGAACGTCACAGTTAAAAATCAATTAATCATTTACTTAAATGAGCAGAGTCATTGCTAATGATCCTTATTTCGATCTAATCCATGCATTATAACTCTTTAATGCACCAAAACGTGTTTTGGATGGGTGTTTACAATGGTTAAAATTTTGACAAAATGGCAGTCTTTCGTGTGACGTAATGATGACGGAAGAATTTATTATTTACGTAGGTTCGCGAGGGTACAATAAAGGGTAGTTCAAAGGTCGGGTTGAGTTAAAAGTAGGGCCGTCACGGTTAGCAATTTTCATAACCGGGTACCCGACATGTGGTACCGAACCGTGACCGGTTACCCGATATTCTATACAATTAATTAAGATTTCCATATTTAACAAAGGTCACAGTTATATATGTCATTTAAGAAATAAACTTGCCCTTAAAAATGAATTTATTTCTTTGCACGTCTAATATTTCAAACTGTACCTCGTGACTTTCATCCTATGTGTATAGTCCGGCAGCGATATCGCGGCAGAATGTTTATAATTAGTTAATACCGTATATTCACGCCTTCATCTGTCAACTCCACCGTTATATATCCCCATCTTAGGCATATATAACGTAGGCTCTTCCATATTTATAAATACTGCCAAAATATCGTTGACGGACTATATACACGTTTTTTATAATGACGCATGCGCTTCGTTAACCAGAAGCTGACTTGCCGTAATAAGTTACTAATAACTTCAAAAATAAGAAATCAAACTTGAAAATTTATTCAATGTATGCAAATAACATTAAGGATAACTCGTTAAAACACAGAATTTTAAACGTCATTCAAAATGTTTATCAGAATGATTACGATTTTAAAGCGCATTCGGAACTCTCTAGTGCTATTTTGGGTTTAGGAATATCGGAAACTCTCTAGTTTCACGGGCCGATACACAATGTTTACAGTATGTCAACTGACGTCACGCAAGGTCATAAAGAAAGTATAACTTTGTATTTATTCACAATTTTTCATTGAATAATGTGCATGTCACTGTTTCATAAGGTTTGTAAGCCGTTGATAGATTTTTAAATTAAACATTTCTTAATATTTCACAGACACATCAATGTGCATTTATGAACTTTGAACAGCGTATTGTCGGTTACCCGGTTAATGATTCTGTAACCGGTTACAGCATGGAACCGACCTGTTTATCGGGTATCCGGGTAATCGTGACAGCCCTAGTTAAAAGTTTGAATTTACTTCAATTATTTTCAAAAGTTTGAAAATGCAGAAAGGTAATTCACTTTATTACTTTATTAAATCGATTTTGGTCATCCCAGTTACGCAAAAATCAATCCGTTCTTGAGCTGCACTAACCTACGTAAATAGTTGACTCTTTCGTCATGACTACGTAACATAAAGATCCCCGCCATTTCATAAAAAAGATTACCATTGTAAACACCCACCCAGAATATATTTTGTCGCATAAAATGATATATTAAGCAAGGATGGAACCGAAACAGAAATTTTCAGTTACGACTCGGCTCATGTAATTAAAAGAACCATTGATTTGTACCCATCGCATTGAAATTTATAGAGTATTTTGCAATCTTGCTTTCTCCGAAATAGGCTAAATAAACAGTAGATTCCTTTTGGTCAGTTCACTGTTAAAATTTTGACAGGCCTGTTCTTAAATGTGTGCATATAAACTCTGCTTTAATTAAACCTTTCAATGATATCTAACCTGGAACAAATTACGTGTCATCGGAACATCACTAATTACAGATTAAAAAATATGGATTAGGTCAACATCTAGGATCATGCAAATAAATGGGTAAGTATATTTGTTGAGTCACATTTGACATCACAGATATATTTTTCATTTTGCTTTTTTCTTGACACTCAGTAAGTAAACAAAATGCAAATATGTAACACACATTTTATTTTCCACACTGTAGATATTTAAAAAAAATTAAGATATCAATCACAGCAGCACATGCAATTTTGCAAGAGTGTGACAGCTCACAATGAAATACAGTTCTAAGATTTATTTTGAGTTGGCCATGTGGATTGCAGACAGTAGAAACTTTAATGTGGGAGCAGTTCTTGCATATAAAAAAATACACAAGATAAATAATCTATTCTCCAGTCCATTCAGTAACACATACATGAAAAATTGAAAAAAGGCCAAACTATTTATGTCTATAATTTTTCACGTGTGAATCTTAACTGGTTGAAGTAGCTCTGATGACAACAAAGAACAATTTTGTAAACATTAATGACTTCTCCCTCCGCATACGAAATATCCTTCCGGAACTCGTTGGACCTTGTCCATGCGGGACATATGAAAAAATATATGGCAACCGGGAAAATTATTCATTGAAAATTTACATTAAGATAGAGAGACAAGGTTTTCAACAAATCTTATTTGTTTGAAGAAAATGATTTTTGATAAATTAACTGTCTTTTCTTCCATCCGAATATGAAAATTTTGAGAATTCACACGAAAACAGTGGACAATTTACCCGGCACATTTGAAACAGTTACCTGTATGTTGTAGGGTATATATTGAATATACCGGCGTTAAGGGATGCAGTAAATGGTGGACACCTATCTCCAACGCATTAAAATCCAGCTAAATAATCCAATGTTTGGTTTTATCCTTAGCTTGCCATTTTCATTCTCTCTGCAAATGGCGGAAAACTTGAATGTGACGTAAAGGTCACGTGACTGACCTGGTGATGACCCTAATTTGAATAAAATATTCATGACGTCACAACTCATTTGCATATAATTTGCATATCGCAAAGGTCAAGGTCAAAAAGTTGAGTTCCTAAAAAATTCAATTTTTTTTCGACATGTGTTATCGCATTTTTTCAAAATTTGGCGCCATATGTCGGACACACGTTGACGTGTTCCGACGTTGTGATACGCTTGCAGATCTATAGGATCGCTGTTTTGAGGTTTGTTACGATTCAGCCAAATAGCGGGAAGCTTTGTTGAATATTATTTGGCGTTATTATGTCTTATTTTGTCAACAAATTTTCGCTGAAGTCATAGAATTTTAAAACCATAAAAAAGTTTTTAAATTTTTAATTTTTTTATTAGAAACAAAAACATCAACAGTTTCACATTGCATAACGTTTTTTTTTTTTTTTTTTGATACATGTATTTATTTTTAAAAAATCACTGTATCCCGACATGTCTATTCATATTGAACCATTTTCGATTGTGATTTTAAACCATTCCGCGACATCGGATACCGGAACTGCCGAGACAAATTAAAATCATACGATCTTAAATATAATCTAAATTTAAAATTAGAGTTAAAAAAATACAATTTTTATGCTGTCAAATATATGATTTTAGAATGGAAAAAAATTCAAAATGGCATATGACTTGTATAATGAACTTGGATAATTTGAGGCTAGCCAAGACAAAAAAAAAAAAAAGAAAAACATAGTGCTGAGTAAAGCACCACAAAAAATAAAACAGGACAAATTAAAAACTTAGCACTACATATTTTAATGAAATAAAAATACAGATATCCATCCGCCGGAAATTTCAACTGGTAAGGTAAAGTCCTGGGATTAAATAAGGTGTGTATCCATTCCTGCCACGGTAGCCAAAATCGCCACTGGGTTATGATTTTTTTTTAGAAATTCTTTCAAAAAAGTATCACTATTACCAAATTTACCAAAAAATTTTAAAAATATTTTATTTCATTTTTTTTAATTTGACTACTAATAATTCTAAGTGGAAGCCTAGAATAAAGTTTTATGGCTTATAAAACATCAGAAATGTGTGTGGATCGCAGGGTAAATTAAACAGTGGATAAAACATAAAAGTGGTGTGAACATATTTCACTCTCGATATCGAGATGTTGCCAGCCTGGTGTAACGGAGCATACACAGTATAAATAGTTACAAATGTATCGGGTCCCTGATACTATTTATGAATTTCTGATCAATGTATTTCATTCCTATAAGACGAGCTTGACCATGATCAACATTTCTGAAGCTAGATATCAAGAGGAAGTGCGCGAAAAAGTCTTTCGGACACGCCGACTGTGACCCACGCCTGACGGTAGAATCGTACAATTTGGCCGACTTTACTGTAATGGAAAAAAAATCATAACATTCCTGAATAATCTGATTTTTGTTCTAAGCAATCACCGATACCGTACTTGAAAATCAAAACTGAAATCTATAACCCGTTGCTCGGCCTGGTTGAAGGTGACGCGGACACACCAAGCCGACCATTTGTCCAGGTCAGTACAGTTTTAGTGCGCAAGGTATCCATTTAGGTGCATTTTTATCATTAGGCGTTTGATTTTGGTACAATGTTCATACAAAAAGTGCTAATTTCGAGTCCGGCGCCAAAATGAAAAAAAAAAAATCCGTCTAACTTTACCCTTTTAATTTTATCCTTCCATTTATCTGTTTTTATGGTACAATTCCGTTAAAAACGGGTAAATCCGTCGAAATGGTCAGCCTGCACACTGCATGAGTTTGGGCTCCATATACACAGATCAATAGTCAGATAGTGTTCAATTTAAAGCTAAACAGTTGCGTCCCACCCAATATGGTGTGATGTTTACAAGTACATGTACATTCGGGTTTATAATAATAATTATTATTATAAAACGAAAAAAAAGAAATGTAAATAAATAAATAAATAAATAAATAAATAAATAATCATGTATATCTATTTTTATGGACTTATGTTCTGCAACACTATAGTATATATGTGTATGTCTGTATCAGTTGTGTATTGCCAAAAGTTTATTGTTGCAAGATGATAGGATTCTGGTATTACATATATATCTCTGATAAAGTTTAAAACAAAAGCAATGGTTTAAATCGTCCTTTCAGTTTCATGATTGGGGGTAAACTTGGACATTCTTCTTGACCACCTGTCTCAGCTTTGATATTTGGTAATCAATAAATTATGCTCTGATAAATGTTTTTTGCAGACTACATATTAATATAAATGTCCCTCTCCGAATAAAATTGTTAAAAATGTAATGTCACTCAGACAAGATTTCAAATTAAATAGCAGTAAAAAATCTTTGCTTGAGAAAGTCGGAAGTTTTCGGTAAATGCGACGGAAAAGACCGAATAATGATTATATTCAAGCGCGCGGGTACCTTGCTGTTCCATAGAGCATACGCCTTACTATCAAGCATTGAAGTGATTGAGATTTTATGACGTCGGCCATAGATACAAAGAAAGAGTCAAAATGGCGCTTGAAGTGATTGACGAATATGAACTCGAAAAAATACGAGCTGAAATACAACAAGAAAGACAAATGAAGCAAGTTGATGAACATTTATAGATTTAAAGTGATATTCGAGAATAATTCTAAGATAAGCAACCCAAGAGAAAACGCTTCTAATTTAGACATAATTAGAAATTCACAGCCTGAAATTTCAATGTGATTTTGTCTCCAGTCTAGTATCATAATTGTTTTGTTAACAGGTCTATGTCAAGAATCCAAATTCACCGAACTAAAATTACACCACACAGTAGCTAACAATAGATTTACCACTGTGCCAAGCTTGTTGTTAATTGTCATTTAAACGTTTATAATGTTTGATAGCCACAGCTAGAAACCTAGCTATAGCTAATATTGCATCTACATCAACATCTACATTCTACATGTCCATAACATCTTGATGATTATAATATGTTTGGCTGACAGTGCGGTAGATCACTGAGTGTTAATGCAGATTATATACATATAATGTCAAACCTTTCTGAAATTTATAACTAGGACAACTTTTGTATGATACTGATGTTGCAATTCCGAAACAGCCGTTCAGAGCCAAGAATTTCAGGTCTATTCAAAGCCCTAATCTATTTTTCTATATTTCTTATGGAAAACCCCAAATTCATTTGAAATGATTTGTTTTTTTAAATCTCTTGAGATCTCACAAAATCCTGCTCTGTTTATTTTTAAAATGATGAGGTATTGGGGTTGGGGGGGGGGGGGGGGGGGGTTCCATGTGAATTTGACATCAATTTTCAACTCACAAGTATGTATATCTTGGAGTAATGGACTTTTTGTAGTTTGATTGGTTTTAGAATTATGTAAACATGCTATCTATGGTGAAATTTTGGCTTTAGCAGCTTTTATGAAAAAGATGTGGTTTCTATAATCATTAATAATGTGTTGGTTATGTACTTTTTTCACTGTGCTCCTATCATTGTCATCAAAAAGAATATCAAAAGCAGGAAACATATTCTGGTCTAAAATTATAAGTCATGAGGTTGTTCCCTTAGTGTTAGCCTTGACATATAAATTAACTTTAGTTATAAACCATAAAGTTCTTTGTATTTATATTTTATAGGGAGATGCTAGAACAGTCAGCCACAGAATTAAAGGCTACAGTTGAAGAACTAGAGAAAAGATATGATACAATAGACAATGAAGGTATAAATAAACTTGGTGGCCAAAAATAAATCTACATATTTAGGGATTATTCTGGTCGCTAACAGGTTTTCAATAAAAAAGACCAATTTTCGATACAAAAAACATACATTTTCCCCAATTTTGTTGGTAAAAACTTTGAAAAGTGGGGGCTCAAGAGAAATGGCAAAAACCCCAGATTTTTTACTTATCTTGTAGATCTTTATAATAACCTTTATTTATACATATGGTGATGTGTATTTAAAGCAATTTTTATTCATAAGAAAGCAATTTCAGAGGTGGAAAAATTCATCAAGCCAGACATCAGGAACTAAAAATTTTGCAAGCAGGACTTGGCAAAAATTTCGCTTAAAAGCCAGTCAGGCTTTAATACTCAGAAGTCCAATAGAATTTATTGTTCAACTGTCCTCTGGTGTCTTGAAAAAATCTTGAATATGATCCATAGTCACATTGATCTGTTGTTGTTTACATTCATTCTTGATCATTACGGTGCTTGTAAGATATGCTAGTCCTTAGGTAGACAGCTGAAGCATTCTGTTGATAAAGAAAAATCTTGAGCAATAGCTTCAAATGTTTAGCCATGTTTGAATTTCATGTCTTTCTTCTTTGACTCTGCCATACATCAAACTTGGTCTTGATAAAAAAAAAGAAGAAATTTGATTTTCTACGAAAAAAGCCCTTGGCTTTGGCTCATCTGAAAAAAATATTTGATTTTTTTAAATTCTATTTCAGGAAATGAATGGAAAACAAGATTTGAAACACAACAAGAAATAAATGAGCAATTAGATAAACAAATTATAGCGTTACAAGAAAAAGTTGATGAAGCTAAAAGAAATCTAAAGGAAGGTATGTGTCAATATATAATTATTTACTATTATTTTAAAAAAATATTTCTTTATATAAAATAGTATTGTTTTCATAGTTTTCCATCTGAAAAGAAAATTGATACTACAGTATTTCATATTGGTTTCTATATACAGTAAAACTTTTCAAAACAGTAAATCAAAGTTTTGTATGTGTTAATGTATAGCAATCTAAGAAGGATATAATAGAAAATAAGTCATAGGTTTATTAAATAAAGAAAAATCCAGCAACAAATTATTTTAATACTGGACTTCATTAAATTGTTGTGATATGCCAAATGGCTAAATTTTAGGTGGATGATAACAATGTTTTACTGTAGAATATTAGGCGTAAATAGCTTTTAATTTAAAAAAAGTTGCATTTAAGATTAAATCCAATTTTTAATTTTCAATTTTTATCTTATTTGTCAATTTTTTATAATATATAGCCTTAATATTTGCTTAAATTTTAAAATCACACACATATATTGTTGTTGCATGTCACTTTTCATATATTTTCTCTTTTCCCCTTTTTTCTTATCTATTATAGTAATTTCTGCATCTGCTTTTAAGAAAAAATATTTTTTTTGTGTAGTGTGTAAAAATATAGGCACTAAGACTCTAATTAAATTTAAATTTAATTTTAGATGGATCTAGTATTATTGTATACAATTTTAAAGTTTTCTAAAAAATCAAATGTTGACAAATGATTGTGTTATACAGATCAATTAAAAACAAACATACTTATCCATGTCCGAATCACAATCCAGAAGCAAAGTAAAAACTTTAGAACTGTGCTTAATACATGTCACATATAAAGGAAAATGGTAAAAATTAGACTACATGAACGTCTTGATGACCAAATTATATTTTTAAGTGTTTCCCAAAGATTGTAGATGTGTACTCGAGTTTTATGAACCCAGTCAGGATATTTCACCTATAAAGAGGAGGTCAGTTTGTGGGGGATACTGGAGTGCCTTGATATACTTTATATACCTGTATATAAAAAGTGTGGGAGATCAGGGTTTGAACCCTGGCTGGGCTTGATCAAGATTTGAAAACAGGTATGGTAGTAGTATTCAGCATTTAGAAATGAAAGTCACAAGCCCTTCAGAAGAGACCTTAAATATAATGTTCATGTCATGATAGGTATGGCATCCAAAAGAACCCTCTTTGCATATAGCACCAAAACACTTGAGACATTAAATGCTGATGTGATAAGAGTGGTGATATAGGGGCGAGGGGCATTATAATAAGGTTATACTAATCAGAAAAAATGAGGGATTGTCTTTATTTTCTTGATAAGGGGTTGCTTTTTTGTGTTTAATGATGTTTATATCTTTACACATCTACACATTTTATCTTTCCCTACTCTGCCATGTGTGCACCGCAGTACTTGGTACTTTCATGCCATCTTGACTTTGTATATTCAGTATATTCAACTTAAACTTATTAATTTCTCCAATCTCCAAGCTTGCTATTTAACAATATTTTAAATCAATTTGCTAAAAAAGATAGTAAAAAAGATAGTTTTTTAAACTAAAGCATACTTTTTCGGATTTTCGATAAATTTCAATATTTTTAGGTTTTAAATACAGTAGAATAGTTAAATTAGAAAAAATACATTTTGTCACACTTTCATGCAAAGTGGAATGCACTCAGATTTTTAAATTTTTTCCAAAATTCCTATTTATCAAGAGCATAGATTATGGTAATTACTATTTCTCTACAGAGATGAAGATAAGAAGGGGCCCATGGGCCATAGCCGAAAGCTCCTCAAATCAGTCTGGGCCCTATATTTTACACATTTTAGCTATTTATTGCAAAAGTGAGTTCCCCCCCCTTTTGACTCGTAATAGCTTTATCCCTGTTCTATTTCTTTAACATGCATACCAAAGGTTTGTAGGGTTGACAGCATTAAGCAAGGGTTAATTCTAGAAGGGCCATTGATCCATTATTTTGCCAAATGACCCCATTTTCAAGGCCATAGTGGGCCATATTTAACATAACATGTATATGAAAATATTGATATTATAGTGTTTTATAGACGAAAGTTTATGAAAATGCCACCCCCCCACTCTGAAAAATCTTAGATATGAACACCGTTAAGCATTTTAAAAACGGAAACAAGTAAAATTCCAATTTCTACAAATACTTGTAGCCAAGGATGCTGCAGTAGCAGCCAAAGAAGCCAACAAAGGTAGAAAAAAAATATATGGTATCTGTGTTTTAGGGGTTTAATGAGTAGATATTGAAAATAATTCTAAAATTAAAAAAATTTGGCTTTAGATGAATAAATAATAACTATTGTGAATGTGAGTAAAACAACTACTTTTGTGGAGGAAAAATTAAAACTAACTTTGAGTAAAAATTTGACTAATTTTTGGAGGAAAATTTTAATTATAGTACTGTTGAGTGGAAATTTAACTAATTTAAGGTGAAAATTATACTAATTATAATGTAAAATTTAACTAATTTAAGGTGAAAATGTACTAATTATAATAAATTAAATGACTAATTTTGGGTAAAATTTGACTAAATTTGGTAATAATGGTTTTGATAACTAACTGTGTGGAATTTAGAGTTCTGATATGGTATTTATTAATATAAATTGAAGTTTTAATTTTAGATTGATATAGTTGTGATATTGTAAGTTTAAAACCTCTATAACAAGAGGACAGTGACATTGGTTCTAACTATGTTTCCATTCCTGGTAGCCAACATTGCCATTAGCTGCATATTTCTGAAAACTTCTTTAAAAAATTTACATATTTTAGCAAATTTGTAAACGAAATAAATGCATTTTAAAAAGCACTATGTTTTCATAAATTTTGAAAATTTGGTCAACTAATAATTTCAAATTTGTGGAAAACTAGTCTTTGTTATGATTTTTTTTTTCAAATGTATAAATGTTACTGGTATGCAAAGACAACCCCCACCCCTATCCCCAAAATATACTAAAAAATTGAAATATTAGTGTTCTGTTTTACACAGTTTGAAGAAAAATGAATATTGTGAACAAAGTGTTCCTGAATTTTAATACATTTGTTCAGTTTATAATTAAAAAGATAATTTTTACAGCAAAAGAGGCTGTCAAAGGTATGATTAATTTTGATGCTGCAAATGAATTTGAAAACAGAAAACACATAAGGTCCTCTTATAGATATGAAATAAATTGTGTTTTTCCACTTTCATATTAAGTGTTTCCACTATTGTTGTCCTAGGCATGGATAATGGGATATTTGTAAAAAATTCTGATGCATCTTGAAAAAAAAACTTGCTTACCTTGTTTATATGTTGGTGCAATCCTGATTTTAAAAAAAATATTTTTTTTTAGTTTTAATTACAAAATATTCTCGTAGTTTTAATCAAGATAATCATAGAATGGTTGGTTACTTCAGCTAACCAAGCAATCAATTGTAAAAACTGGTTCTGTGAGGCAGAATGCCAACCACAATATGTATAAGTAGCAAATAAATTTATTTGAATTACAGTTTTTTGGTCACTTTTTTATATTTTTCTTTAAATATGCAAAATAGGAATATTGCAGAAACTATCATAATTTATAAAATGCAGCCAACTGATTATAACCGATGATTGGTCAATTAAACTGAACCAATAGATTATAAAATTGCAACCTAATAGATTATAAAATTGCAACCAAATTCCAAGCACTACAATCTTTAAAACCAATGTCAGAATATTGAAAATAAGAATATCCTTCTTCAGTTTAATAAAGCGAAAGTGGAAATGCACAATTTATTCTTTAGATCATACATAAGTAACATGATAGTTAACACACATCAAGCCCCCTAAAATGATCTTGGTTTAGAGCAGGTGCTCTCTATATACAGTCATCCTCTGTACAAGCCAACTAGCTGAGCCAGTAAAAGTGTCCTTTATGGTTAGTTGGTCCTTGTACACAGGTTCAATTAACATGATTAAAGAGCAATTTGGATAAAATTTTACTGGTCTGTAAAAGCAGGTGGCCCTTGTATAGAGGTGACCATTGATGCAGATTTGATTGTACAGGTGGGGTTTAATGAACAATAGGACAGTAATTTTTAATTTTGCTTAACATGATAGCATGATAACAAAGAAATGATCTGTACAACTCTCTATATTCTCTTCTCCTGATCTTGATATTTTATGCCAAATTCTATTAACAAAATGCTACTAAGTTTGTTTTTACTTCTCTCATTTAAATCATATCGGGAAAGTTTGTATATTTTTCGTAATTCTAAGTTTCTGATTGGGTCTGAGGTTTTCATAAATCATGTGACATTTTTGGTCCATTGGGTGGTAAATAAGTCTTATTTTAATTTTTGATGTCCCAGGGGTTTTCCTACACAAATTGCGAATTTTCAAATGGATTTAATTGGATAAATTTCCAGTATTAAAACACTAAATCTGACTCATCAGGGTTGATCGAGGGTTCTCTTGACACTTGACATTATTTTGTCATTAATTCCAGTGCCTTCCAAAGTTATAGAGTTTTATTTCCAGTGGTCTCTATGGGTGTGTTTTTGTCTTTCTTCTCCTGTTTGCTTGTTTGTTTCTTTTCAGTAATATTTATTGTGTCTTTTTGTCCTTGGTTTCATTGTCTGTTGCTAAGTATACATTTTATCACCTATAAATCACTCTCTTCTTTATGTGTAAATGTTTTTGAAAATCTGTTCTTAGTGTAATGTGTATGCTTTGTTCTGGTATGTTTTTGATAATTCTGGAAGTTTCGAAAAGTTTTGTTTTTTTTAATTCTATAAGTTTTAAAATGTGTTGTTTTTTTTTTTTTTTGAATTCTGGAAGTTTCAAAAAGGAATTTTTGTTCTCTGCATTCTGGAAGTTTCAAAAATGTGTTTTTGTTCTCTGAATTCTGGAAGTTTCAAAAAGGAATTTTTGTTCTCTGCATTCTGGAAGTTTCAAAAAGGAATTTTTGTTCTCTGCATTCTGGAAGTTTCAAAAATGTGTTTTTGTTCTCTGAATTCTGGAAGTTTCAAAATGGAATTTTTGTTCCTTGAATTCTGGAAGTTTAAAATGGAATTTTTTTTTTTTTGAATTCTGGAAGTTTCAAAAAGGAATTTTTGTTCTTTTAATTCTGGAAGTTTCAAAAAGGAAGTTTTGTTCTTTGAATTCTGGAAGTTTCAAAAAGGAATTTTTGGTCTTTGAATTCTGGAAGTTTCAAAAAGGAATTTTTGTTCTTTGAATTCTGGAAGTTTCAAAAAGGAATTTTTGGTCTCTGAATTCTTGAAGTTTCAAAAATAAATTTTTGTTCTCTGAATTCTGGAAGTTTCAAAATGTATTTTTTTCTGAAATCTGGATGTTTCAAAATGTATTTTTTCTGAAATCTGGAAGTTTCAAAAATGACAAGCTAACTGACAAACCTTCTCACACCAGGATTGGACTCGAACTAAGGCATTGATAGGTGCTGTAATATGCCTCTCGCCACTCTCTACATAAAGTTTTTAACTATGATAGGCATTTAGCCAATATTGTATAAACATAAGTTTTCAAGTGGTTTAATGTTGTGGAACGCTTTTGTAATTTAAGTTAAGAAGTTAAGAAAGTTTATCAGTATTGACTATCCTTAAGTTCAAAACCAAAAGTAACTTGTATGTTCTTTTCAAGATGTTTGGTTCTAAGACAGATATTGCCATCTTTTTCTGTCGCTGAGTATTTTGATGTTTGTCTCTTTAACAACTCATTTTCCTGAAATTTACTGGCTACCAGAACGCTATGCTTTCAGTAATTGTGTTGGTATCCTCTTCCTTTTGGATTTGGGAAAATTTTCACTATAAAAAAAATTAAAATTTTTAGTTCTTTAATATGTAAATAGAAAACTGTATCATAACATGCTTATAACTAGGGCCATCATAGCAAAATGTTATATTAATTAGGAAAATATCTAAAAAAAATTGTGGTTCAGGGCAATATTTGGTGACTGGATGTAATCTGTGTAACCATTTCGGTCTTGTGTCACTAGTTTTGGGAAATTTTAGTGGTCAAATTGGGAAATTTTAGTGGTCAAGTTGGAAAATTTTAGTCATTTTTCTGCAGGGGAAACTACCTATTTTGGGTAGTTAAATTCAGGTAATCGTAATCACTAGCTATCATTAAAACATTAAATCTTCTTTTAACTCAACTTAACTTATTTCTTTTAAAAATTTAAAGCTTTTGTCTTCTCAAAATACTCATTTAAAAAAATTCTTTATAAAAATACAAAGCTATTGTCGTCTCAAAATATACAAAGTACTAGTATATGACCTTGAACTTGAATGGTTTGTAGAATTTGGTTATGGTAGAATACATATATAACGTAACATAATAGATTTTCTGTTCTTTTTATTTAACTATCATGTTGCTTAACTTGACCATACTGACTGTGATGTTTTCTGTTACAAATTCATTACATTGTAATCTTAAACAAAAACAGCATATTTACAATTTATTTTGACATTCTAAATGAACAAACAGAAATCAAAATTTGAATGAACATCAAAGAAAGAAAGAAATAAAGAAACAAACAAACAACAATCTATAATGCAAGTCAAAATTTGGATGAACAGCAAAATTGCAACATTTGAATGTAAATTTTTTTAATGAAACTTTTAAAAAACTTTCATTTTCCAATTTTACAAAACAACAAAAAATGAAAGTTAAAATCAGGTATACAGTGAAACCTGTGTAAATTGAACATCTTCAGGACCAAGGATTTTGTTAAGGCTATGTGTGTATTCGGTTTACATGGGTTAATTTAATAAACATGTCAGGGCTGTTTCCAGCCATTGTTGGAAATGGGTCCAGGGGTCCTTGGCCTTGGGGAAAATAAATGTTGTTTCATGCAATTTTGGGAAACATCTACCAATAATACGATAATATATAATAGAAACGTGAAAAGGGCAAATTTTAATTTATATAATTGAGAAAATTCTCCTTAATATTTGGAAAAATATAAGTTTTGGACTTTGGGAATAGGTCCATGTTTGACCCCAAATGAAGCAGATCACCAGCCCTGCAAGTTACAGTGTATTATCTTACAAAATAATAGCTTAGTTTAGACAGGGTTTCAGATTCATCAGAGTTCAGTTTTCACAGGTTGCTATATATATATTTCGATTTTTTAAAATTTTGAAATTTTCAATTTTTTTGTTATTTCGACTCATTTTCATATATTTAAAAGGGGAGAATTGATATTATCATAAAAAAATTAAGTTCATTTAGATAATCATAATAATTGGAGTTCACAGATGTACCATACGACACATGCTAACATTTTGTGATTAAATTGTACCATTTTCTAGATATGGATAAACATTTGCTCGTAAAGATCAGAGATTTCGAGGAATGTTTTCTGTAACTAGCAAAAGTAACCAATTGTTTTAAACAATATTTAGCATGCATTGTGGGATATGTGGGTGACCTCTATTATGTGGATATGCTGTCTGTAAATGCTAGACGTATCTATAGAAAAACAAAACTATATCATTTTCGAATGATGTTTGCGTTTTGACATATTGTAGCGAGGCATCAGTTAACAGGTAGGAGTGTGGCTTCACCACTTAGTGACGCCAGTCCCACAAACTCTGGCAATATACAAGAAACTTCACCGCAAACAACTTCAAAAACAGGAATATTGATAAATATTGTCCTTAGCCCGCGTCCAGAAGGTAGGCGTAAGAAATTAATCGTCATTGTTATGTTCTGGCTAGTATCTGTATCTATCCCTATCCTGGTTTATACTTCCCATGATTCTTTGCTCTTTCGGCTTTTGGAATCTCAATCTGAAGTCTTGGTATATATGATTTTTTGTTTTTTTGGTTTTTATTTTCTCACACTCACTAACCTTTAACTACTAACATATATATACACATATTATACTTATGATTATCAAATGTATTATATATTTTTGTTTTATTGCCTTTAAATTGTTTAGATATATTTCTATTTTGATCAAGTATCTTTTGCTTGCCTGCACAATAACAAAAAAGCCACCCCCCAAAAAAAACCCCAGAAAAATAAGATAATTAGATAACAACAGCAGAGTTTGTCAGTTTGATATTTTAGTGTGTGTATTCTAAATTCTTATTTTATGTTTAAATGCTGTTTCCGTAGTCTCCCACCAATTTTATTTTAGCTAGAGCACAATACAGGTGCATTTTGCTGTGTTAGAGATGTGGAATGTAGTTTTCAGTGATGCTCTAGCATACAATTTTTAATTTGGTTAAAGTTTTCATCAGAGGAATGTACCGGAGTAATGGTGTTTTACACTTCAGGCAAAATTCTTTCACTCATATCAGGAAAGTCAGTTCTGTGATTATGGTGGAAACCAGTACTGGAAAGTACACAGACCTATAGCAAGTGAACTAACACTAGGTTCTGTCTACATTGGATTTGAACTTAGTTTGTGGCACTGTAATCCATTACAGTATATGGTTTACACTACCTGTATATTGAGGCCACCTTTCATTAGGGGACTGAACACAAGTTTTTATCCAAGAATTACCGTTTTCATATCTGCTCTTTTATTTACAGTTTTCACCAAAATTGTCATTTATTGATATTGAGATTGAAATTGTCAAGGGTCTAGGTCATTATATTACCCATAATTGTTTTAATGTTCCTTTCATTAATTGTAATTCCATTTCATGAAAGGAAGTACCAAGGTTTCACAGTCTGAAAGGTCAAAGGTCAATGTCATTTGCTTCTGACACTACTGTCAATACTTACAGCTTTTGTTTACATTTGGTAAGATGTGCAGGCAAGCTATGCTGTCTTTTGAACTCTTATTTATTATATTTTATAAAATGAATTATTTTTTCAGCATGGGAAAAGACTAAAAACTCTAAAAGTTTGAGTTGGGAAAAAATTTCAAGTAATGAATATTGCACATAGGTCAAGGTCATTTGTTTCCCTCTCACCCCTATAAACTTTGACCTTTCACCCCTGTTGTTTTGGAAATAGAATGACATAGTGAATTTTCTATCTCAAGATTACTTTGATCAGAAAATGAATTCGTTTTTTTAATTTTATTACCACAAAGAGCAAAGACTGGACATTTAAAGTTGTTTTTCTTGTTGTCTTGTACTTTAACATCTATGTTAAATTTGACTTCAGTTTTCAAATTTTGATATGTTTGACAGATTCTGTTATAAAATTGAACCAATTTTAAGTTACTCTTCAAGTCACTCAGGATGTGACACTGAAAATCACATAATTTTCACAGAAAATCATAAATCTATTTAATTTATCATGATTTCTGTGGAACAACTTGGTGTAAGTGAGTTGAATCTACATGAAATGACTCACTCTTATTATTTTCCTTGAAAATTATGCTATTTTTACTGTCACAACCAGAGTCATTCAGAGAGGAGAATTTGTTCACTTTTTCCAGTTAAAATTTCTTCATTCTTGGAAATCAGAACCATGAACATTTTCTGTAACCATGTAAACTATAACCATGCATTTCATTGGACCCCGGTTGGGTCTGACCCAAGACTTGAAAGTGGGTAGTGACTGTTAGCACTTGGCATTACGAAATGAAAGTCATGGTTCTTTCGGATGAGAACTTAAAAAAAGCTAGGTCCTGTGTCACGGTGGGCTTGGCACGCTAAAGAACCCTGCTGTATAATGCCATCAGCACAACGCACAGGCAAAATTTCTGCACCTTCGCCTATAGCTGGTGACATCTCAATATAAGTGAAATATTCTTGACTGGGACGTTAAACACCATTACTCAACTCAACTCATTTCATTAGAAATGAAAGTCTACACAAATGTCTGTGGGTATCCCATGGTACACTGGTCGAACCCATGATTTATCTCGTTAGTTTTGACTGGAATAGGGGCCCAAAAATTTGAACATCATGGTTACCGGTACTTTCATTTTCTGATCAAAGTTATCATTCTTTTATTTTCTGATCAAGTTATCATTCTTGGTGATTGGTATTTCATTTTGAAAAAGGGGAGACAAGCCAAACAAAATCATAGTTTTGTCTAAAACATATTTTCTAGTACACAATTTTTTTAAATACCTCTTATATTTAGATATTTCTTATCACGCTAACAAACTGTGTAAAATCAAACAAACATATAACTAAAAAAATATTTATTTCTTATACTATTCATCACTTTTCAACTTTGAAATATTTTAGCTTATGTCTCAGGGGTCAAAGGTTAGATAGATAAATAAATACACATATAACAAGTCTTCAGATGATACCATTAGAAAAAAATAAATGTTGCATTACAGCAGATAAACCTGGGTATATACCAACGTTCAAGCAATAGTGATAACATGGGATTTAAGGCCAGTTGTTACACTTGAACCATATCGACAGTAGTCAGTTTCATATACTGTATACTAACTTTAATATGCATATATTAACTTCCCTAATTCTCTTACCAAATCATTTGGCGATTATTAACTTTCTCGATAATGACTATAGTTTAATATTTGGCATATATAATACCATTTTCAAGTTTGTGATGGTTAAATTTTGCTTTCATGTTGACCTCGCGTATTAATTTTCGCAAATCTCTAACCAAACCCATTTTGCGACTATTAACTTTCTCGATATTGACTATAGCTTAATATCTAGTATAAATATAACCATTTTCAAGTTTATGTCTATTAACTTTTGCTATTATTTTGACCTCATGAAACATGCAGAAGTTAATCGCAGGCTAATAAAAGTTGGTTTAGAGTATAAAGCTTGTATGTATAACATGTTAGTTAATACGTACTTGCCAAATTGAATAGATACAAGTGCCATAACCTCTTTATTTAGACAAATTGGTAAGTCTTGTTAGTCTTATTGGTAAAATAAAAGTTCAAGTGTATCGACTATCAAGTGACCTAATTAATAATGAGCAAAATCATGGTATGGTGAAACTTACATCTAAGGCTGTCAATCATGTTTACCCATGATTACTTGCAATAATGCTACTAATGCAGCTTATAATGCCATGATAAAATCAGTGATATTTAATTTTTAATTTGCCATTTTGAACAAATTTTTCTAAGTTGTTTGTTTTGAAAGACACAAGAAATTTAATGAAAAATTGTTTTTTTAGAAACACAAGAAATTGAATAAAATGCCATACCCCCCCTCTCCCCCCATTTTATTTCAAATTTTGAAAACCAGATGCTAAGTACATGTACAAACCTTCAATTAACTTCCTGATATTGTTAAATTTGATAAAAATATGACTGAAAAGCAAGACATAAATTTATTATACTCATGTAAATGATTGTTGAATTTTTTATTAAATTGATGTACCTTGTATATCCTATTGCTTCAACAAGGTTATGATGCCAGTATATATACCCTCCATTTTTCTTTGTATATGGCCAGTGGTTTGCTATTGGTTATTGTGGTGCACAATTTCCTGTCTGTGTATATATATATATATATGTATTGTAGAGTAGTCTCCCTTTTTTGCAATAAGAGCCTCAGCAATGTTTTGAGACGTAGCCTCAGTTGTGGGTCAGTATACATGTACAGTAGAATTTGCCTAAACTAGACACCTTTGAGACTGAATGTGTAGCTGGGAAGCTCAGTAGAGCACTTGCATGTAGTTTGGGAGGTCCAGGGTTCTCTCTTCAGTCTAGCCCTGCATTTTTAGTTTATAAATGGTGGAGAAAACCAGAGTGTCCAGAGAAAGACACCAACTTTAGCAAGTGAACTAATAAACTGTCTTACATGAGGCCAAAGTGGGATACTGACCTAGGAGGTGAGAGGGTCTGATCCGTAACGCAGGGCCGAGTAACTCCCCTCCAGTTTTCTGTTTACTTGGAGTTCGGTTTGGACAGATTGTACTACATGTATAAAGCAGTTTACCGTGTTGCATATATTTAAAGTGGCCAGGTATGAGGGGCTAAATCTCTAAAGCATTATTAAAGGGAGACTACTCAAATTGAAATTTATAGATGTAAATATTAGTTAATTATGATTAAAAATGTTTTTTGATAAATTTTCTCTCAAGATCTATGGTGTATAAAAGTTATGTTAAGTTATAATACCATTATATATAAAAGTTAAAATTTTTACAGTTGACTGTCTTGATAATTGACGTATCGCCAGCCACGCCCACAATGTTCCGACACTGGCCGCCATCACTGTACCAAAGCAACTAATGACATACTAGTGTCAGTGACGTCATTAAATGGAACAATTAAGGTCGAGTTTTCACTCTTTATGCATCTAATTAAGCATGCCAGATCTTTGTCGGAACATTGTGGGCACGGCTGGCGTTACGTCAATTTGGTAAGTAACAGTATTTGACTTAAATTTCTTTCACCCCATAAAAACAATCAGTGCTAGACATTTTCTTGTACCATAGATAGAAAATGCATAACAAGAGATTTGAAATCAGAACTGTATCAGTCATTGAGAACATGTTAAACATGTCGGACTGTGGCCAGTTGAGAAAAAAACCAAATGTATTTGTTGGTTGAAAATGTATTTTTTGCAGGTGCCCCTATTATTTAGAAATTGCTTTATTTTAACTATGATAGATGCATGCATGTAACTTAACAGTACCACAAAAATTTTCCGAGTTGTAAAAGCTTACCATTTTCAGAGATTTTCAGAATTTAGCAAGCACAACTTTTATTTGTAATGTTTCTAACATTTAAGGATTTGGAAGTTTTTAGTTTTGTGTTTTTTAAAAAAATATTTTGCATATTTCATGAAGAAAATGTTTCTTAGGATTTCTATTATTTTTATGTTTGATATTTAAAAAAAGAAAAAAGTTCATTTTTTTCAGGATGTAAATGTCTTCTTAAATGATTTTAAAATTTTACAAAGTAAGGTAGAGAAATTCATCATTAGTTTCTCTCAAATTTCGGATATTGATAAAATATAAAAAGTTGGACTTTATCATATTCAATATAAAGCAGTATGTTTACATTTTTCTGACTTTACATTTATTCACTTTTAACATATATCTGCTTTAAAGAAAAATTTTAATAATTATAAATTTTTTCAAAGCAAAAAACTTAATCTAGACAGTATGTCATTTATACTTGTAGTTAGCATTAGATTCTCACAAACTACTTCTTTCTTTTTCTAAAAATTTAAAAAGTTATATATTTTATAAAGATGTACCAGAGCTTAATTTAGCCAGATTTACCTCATTTATTTATGTTTATTTATATAAATTTGTTTGTTTTATTTCAGCTGGCAAATCCCACAGAGATATGAAGTATGATGATATGGCAGATGTACGTATTTAACCTCACCTCACCTATCCTCTTCGCGCCCATTGTCACATAAGGTCCAGAGACACTGTCGTTGTCTGTCCTTGACTGCCATCCTTGCTGATGCCTAACTACTCCAGCCCAGTTGTGATCTTTCTTGTTTGGTAGACCTCCTCCATGTTGTCTTTGAACAGCCGATTTTTCTCTTTTTTTCTGGATCCCATGTTAGTGCTGTTGTACATATTCTGGTGTTGTCCATTCTTAGCATTTGACCAATCCATTCCTTCTGGATGCCACGTCAATGCTGTTGTACATACTCTGGTGTTGTCGATTCTTAGACTGTGACCAATTCATTGCCATTTCCTGTGTGCTATAATATCCCTTAAGTTTGTTATTTTCTCTGGTCATCTAACTCTTACTATTTGTCTATGGCATCTGTATTTACCCAGGGGTTCAAAGTTATGTTTTGTAATGAAAGGTCCAGGACCTTTTGCTTTTGTTTTAGCAGGTCCAAAATAAAGTTTTGAAAGTCAACTTTCAGCACTATTAATTTTCATTATGTTATCATATAGAACAAAGTACAATTATCTTGGTAAAAAATGGCAGGTCCAGTTTAAGTATCAAGGATCCTAACACAAAATCAAAAGGTCCAGAACCTCATACCTGGGGAATTTTGAACCCCTGTTACCGAGTCACTTCTTACACCAGCCACCTCTAAGATAAGTCATCTTACAGATCAAAACAACTGTTACTGCTTAGGCTGAAATCCTATTTGGTCAGATCTCAATATGATAAAGTTAAGTCAGTTCGCTTGATAAAGTGTCGGGGTTTTCTGCTGGTTCTCTGGTTTCCTCCACCATGCCAGAACTGACCGCCTTTATATAAGTAAAATAATCTTTACTTGGGTGTAAAACATCATTACTCTACTGCATGGCTCTTTTGGATAATCCTATAGTAAAAAACGAAAATTACGAACACGCTTACAACGAATATATGGATAGTAGTATGAAGCCAAATATTGGGCCGACCGCTCCTCTATATAAGTTTATTTATAACAATATAACAAAGTCGCTTTATAACGAACTTAAAAATAGAGTCCCCAGGGCTTCATTATAAACATGTTTTACTGCATGTACAATCATATGTGGTGTCAGAATTTATGTCAGTGAATCAGCCACACTAATCTTAATGTTAGTGCTGGCCTTCAGTGTTTGTAATAGGATTTCATTGTTACTTAATCTTGTATGTGTTAATGAACTAGTGCTCTTAACTTCTAAAGATCACCATAAGCAGATCAGAAACACTTGCACAAAACTCGTACACCATATGAACTTGTGTTTGATTTTTGTGTAAAAAAATTGTCATGAATTGCTGAAAAATCCTGCATGGTGCAACTTAACATTTAATCAACCAACCAAACAACCAATCATGCAACTAATCTTTGTTCACCAAATACTGACTAATCAAGTGAAGAGGAATCAATGTTTTACTAGAATACGATCAAACTGAAAATGAAATGTCTAATTTATATTGAGTACTGGTATATTACTGCTTGTTTTTGTTGTTGTTGTTGTTGTTATTTTGGAATTTTAATTGTGTTGTTTTATTGAAGGCAAATCCACATATGGTACGGATGTTGGAGAAAGAAAAACAGATGTTGTCTAACCAGTTACGAGATATAGAGTGGAGAATTGACCAGGAGTCTAAGGTATGGATTAGAACAGAGGATCTAAGGTTGGGGAGGGAGGGATTGATGGATGGAGGTAGTAATTTAGTCTTATATCTGCATGGATGGAGGTAGGAATGGAGGGAGGGAGGGAGCGGTGGATTGATAGATGGAGGGAGGGATTAAGTCTTATATCTATCTAATTAAGAGATATAGAATGGAGAATTGATCAGGAATCTAACGTATAGATTACATGGAGGGATGGATTGATGGAAGGATAGAGGAAGTGATTGAGTGAGTGTTATAGGATCTTGTCAGTTACGAGATATAACATGGAGAATTGACCAGGAGTCTAAAGTATGGATTACTTGGAGGGATGGATGAAGGGTGGTGAAGGGAGGGAGGGAGTGATTGACTTTCTTATTAGTTAAGAGATATAGAGTGGAGAATTGACCAGGAGTCTAAGGTATGTATTACTTGGAGGGATGGATGGAGGGTGGGGGAGGGAGGGAGGGTGGGAGCAATTGACTTTCTTATTACTTAAGAGATATAGAGTGGAGAATTGTCCAGGAGTCTAAGGTATGTATTACTTGGAGGGATGGATGGAGGGTGGGGGAGGGAGGGAGGGTGGGAGCAATTGACTTTCTTATTACTTAAGAGATATAGAGTGGAGAATTGTCCAGGAGTCTAAGGTATGTATTACTTGGAGGGATGGATGGAGGTGGGGCAGGGAGGGAGGGAGGGAGTGATTGACTTTCTTATTAGTTACGAGATATAGAATGGAGAATTGATCAGGAGTCTAAGGTATGCATTACTTGGAGGGATGGATGGAGGTGGGGCAGGGAGGGAGGGAGGGAGTGATTGACTTTCTTATTAGTTACGAGATATAGAATGGAGAATTGATCAGGAGTCTAAGGTATGCATTACTTGGAGGGATGGATGGAGGTGGGGCAGGGAGGGAGGGAGGGAGTGATTGACTTTCTTATTAGTTACGAGATATAGAATGGAAAATTGACCAGGAGTCTAAGGTATGGATTACTTGGAGGGATGGATGAAGGTGGTGGAGGGAGAGAGGGAGGAAGGGAGCCATTGACTTTCTTATTAGTTACAAGATATAGAATGGAGAATTGACCAGGAGTATAAGGTATGAAATATATGAATGGAGGGAGGGAGTGATTTATGGAGGGATGGAAGAACGGTGGGATAGATGAGCGAGTCTTGTAAGATCTTGTCAGTTAAGAGATATAGAGAGGAGAATTGACAAGGAGTCTAAGGTATTGAATAGATAAAGGGATTGATAGATTGATGGAGGGACAGATAGATGGATGGATGGATGGAGGAAGGTAGGTATGGATGAATGGATGGAAGAAGGGATGTATGGATGGATGAAGGAGGAAGTGATTGAGTGAGTTTTAAAAGATCTTGTCAGTTAAGAGATATAGAGTGGTGATTGACCAGGAATCTAAGGTATAGGTTACATAGGAGGATCGAGGATGGGGAGAAAGGGGTTAAGTTCTATCTACATGAATGGAGGGAGGGATGGATTGATGGATAAATGAAGGAGGGAGTTATTTAGTCTTATATCTATCCAATTAAGTATACAGAATGGAGAATGAATTGATCAGGAGTCTAAGGTATGGAATACACAGATTTAGGGAGGGTGGGTGGAAGGAGACATGATGTAGTGGATGGAAGGTGGGTTGGATGGATTGATTGAAGGAGGGAGAGAGGGAAGGTTTGATTGAGTAGATAATGAAAGAGCGGCTATGATGGTGCATCAATTTTTGCAGCTTCCATTTTTGTGAGCTAGCACCTAAAAGTTGCCCTGAATGTGCACCATGATGATTGCTAGAAAAGTGGAGTGAAGTAATAGAGTTTTATACCCAAGTAAAAATTTTTCACTTATGTTGATGTGGTCAGTTTCAGGGATGGTGGAGAAAATTGGAGTGCTCAGAGAAAACAGCAAAATTGACAAACTTTTCCACACTAAGATCAGTCCCAATAGGGATTCAAACTAAGGCGGTTAGAGGAACTAATCCGTAAGAGAGGGCTTTAGACCACTCGCCACAGAGGCCTCAACGTCAGAAAAAGTAACACACTACTTTGTAAAAAAAAACACTTCATTTCAATTTTATTTCAGGCATATCACAAAGCTAATGATGAACGAAAACAATATTCTGTAGAGATTAATGCCACACAGGTCACTATGAGCGATTCACAAGCTAGACAGAAGGCGCTGAACTCAAGTCGTACGGAGTTAGAACCCATCCCAGGTTCCAAAACACCCAGAGATATGAGTCGGTATGTATTCAACAAATATACACCAGCCATGTTGTCTCTTAAACCTTACATGCACACCAAAAGCTTGAAAAAGAAATAAAGATCAAAATAATATAGTAAAACATGTTTATAACGAAGCCCTAGGGACTCTATTTTTAACTTCATTATATAGTTATATATAGACTTATATAGAGAAACGGTCGGCCAAATTATTGACTTTGTTCTATCCATGTATTCATTTTAAGCGTGTTCGTTATATTTGTGTTTTACTGTATAGCAGTGTTAGCGGTAAAATACAGAAATGGTAAAGTGACATATTTTTGAAATAGTTATTTTTTAATTTTGGAATACCCCAGTAGTTATTTCCTTTTTTCGTAACAGTGATTTTGTATTTTTGCTATTGTTATTTTGTATTTTAAAAATAGTAATTTGAATATTTGAAATACTAATTCACTTTGTAAGTTGGAGGTTGTGGGTTCGATCCCCAGCAACATCTGACCCAAGACTTGAAAGTGGGTAGTGACTGTTCTTTCATTAAGCACACGTCTTTTGTGGATTTTTTCAAACAATTATTAGGAACCTTTCACAGTCAAACATTTTTGATTTAGAAAGATCACCCTAATTTTACAACTTCCACTAGAAAATTTTCCATCGTAGTACATGTATCTTGCCATCAATTGTTACTATCATGGATTTTTTAATACCAGAAACATTTCACATTTAAACAATTTTTAACATATTTACTTTAGAATTTTTTTAGGTTAGTCCCCCTAATTTCACAATTATTATTACAATTTTATATCTTTTTAGGGTTTATTAAAGCCATGAACTCTCTTGCATTGTTCACAAATTGAATTTTGGTACTCCTTGAAAATTTGTGAAAGACCCAAAAGTGTTACCCACACAAATAAACCAATCACAATCAAAGTCCATTGCTTATATTTACAATCCCATCTATATGTTTTTTATACCCCCCGCTTAAAAAGTGGGGGGTGTATAGTGATAGGGGTGTCCATTCATGTGTCCGTCCTTCCCTTACACCTTGGGGTACCTATCTCTGCAACTCCTAAACCCTTCAATGGATTTTCATGAAACTTTCACACAATCTTTGTGATATAATGTAGACGTGCACCTCCTATTTAAAAATTTGATCCGATGGATTTATTTTATGTGGGGGAAGCGAGGGGTATTTTTTGTGAGCTTGTGGCTCAAAGTTTTCTAGTTGAATTTGTATTTGAATTAATCATTTTCTTTTGAGTCACTTAAAAAAATCATAAATATTCATCACATGCATTGCTGTTTTATTTAAAAATATTCTGTGTGTAAAATTAGAGCAACCAGCTCTTCTTCAAATACTCTTATACCAACTTGTACCGTTTTTGATGTCAACAAGTTTGAACTTTTTGCGATGTCAAGGAAAAACGAAAAAAGTCTTGCATGAATTAATCAGTTTACTGTAAATAATACCTATTCCCTAGATCAGGAAATTTATTTTGATTATAAATGTGCACAGATAATATATTATTGCTTACTGCATAATACAGGATTTAGGTCACTGGATATAGGTCACTGTTAATTTTTAATCACATGTTAATATATAATCGTTCACTAAATGCAATATGCAAAAAATCACATGCCTTAATTTCACTGGATTTCTTTTCACTCGCAATTTTAATTTTGTGTCACGTCATGTCGCCATATTGTGTCTGTCTGTCTGCGGTACTTTAGTTTTCCAATAATAACTTAAGTTATTACTAAACAAACTGTTTATAAAATATGTTCATATGAGAGAAACAAGTTCACAATGTAGGGGAGATAATGATTGGTGATCTCTATATATAAGGACCACCTGTCAATCCAGATCACCATTGCTTCATATTTTAATCATAAAGAACCCCCATAAAAAGACCCCCTTCCCATTGAGACCAGTGTATACGGCCTGTATAGTGCATATTTTAACATAAAAAGAACCTCTATATAACGATGATGTGTCCATTGAGTCCAGTGGTTAAGGCACGTTTGCTTCATATTTAAACCAAAAATATTCTGTATATTAAGACCACCTATTTCTCGGGTCCTGTAGATGGTCTTTATATACAAGATTTATTCACTGTTTATAATGGTTTAATGGTGTGTGTTGGTTATGTTTAGTCCTAGGTGTTGGCATGTTGAACGATGGCACAAGGACTATGTACCTGAAACTAGGCGGCAACGACCTAGTATCAGGGTGTCCGAAATCAACAGGTACCGGAGGTATAAGAATAGGCAAGTTTAGCAACTCTGTGTGCCCAAGTTTTCTACATCCTGATCTATTTTTATTAATAAATGTGCTAGAAAAGCTACATTGAAATTTTTGATTTTTTAATCTACAATTTTGACAAATTTCGATTTTTTAATGTACAATTTTGACTATTTTTTTTAATATTTTTGAATGTACATTTTGAAAAAAAAAATTATTTTTAAATTTACAATTTTTTTTATTTTTTGAGAATTTTTTTTTTTATCTGCTATTTCCACAAAATTTATTTGAATTTTATTTGAGAATTATTGCATGATATTTCAAGGTTTCCACAAGTTTAAAATTATTAGTCCTAAATTTTGTGAAAATATACATTGTAGCCCTTTTTAAAGTATTTTTTCATAAATCTGCTAAAATAGGTTACTTTTTTGAGAGAATTTCTTGGACCTGAAACTTTTTTATGTCTTCTATTCAGACAATTTTAATCTGATTTTATTATATATTTAGGTTTTGGTATATCTTTTTTATATCCTGATTTAAATCCCTAAAGGAGAGAAATTTTGAATAAAAATTGGTCTTCATTGCACATATCATTAAAAATACATTGTTGCTTTTTGTTTTGAGATTTTTTTATCTTCAATGAAATTTGACAAGATCAAAGAAGGAACAAAATTGAGTTATTTGTTGCTTTTTCAGCACTTTCCAGCCATTTCATATACATATATCTTAATTAAAAATATTTCGCTTTTTAAAAAATTTAAAACATAAATAAAAAGTAACAGCTGCAAGCCAATTAAATAATGTATATATAATATCTGCAAGCCAGTCTTTCTTTTTTTTTAAATTTTTATTTTATGCACATATAAAATGCACACTTAATTCATGCACAAAATTAAAAGATTTTTTTTATTATGCAACACAATACACTTTTTATGTAGAAATTATTGTCATAACAGGGATACTTGTATTTTATAATCCTGCCACCTCTATTCTTATTGGAAACATTTGGTGCCAATTTTGTATCGGGACATCTTATTTTGCGAAACTGTCAGCTGAATTTTAGTGCTCATGCAAAGGGCATTGTTATTCTTGTGTCAAATATCCCCATAAAAAGATTCACATTAATGGGAAGTTTTGTTGATGCCCAATACAATGATTCGGCAAAAGAAGCTGTCTGGATACTAATTGGTGTCAAATATTCCGTATTATTTTTTTATTTCAGTAATAATAATATCAAATAATCCACACAGAGTTGTTCTAGCTATTTGTTAATCTGCATAGTGGCTACATTTATAAAAAATTGTTTAAAATGCAAAAATGTCTCGTAAATGTTTTTTTAAGTAATAATGTACAGCATATCAATAAATGGTGGTGCAATCTCTTATCTTGTTATTATTGAACAATTAAGGGAAGACAGAAATAATCATTTTGGATCTCAAATAGTTATGTATATTTATATATTGCATAGTGAAATTGCCTGAAATCAAACAATTCAAATACCTGTATTTAATATTTTCAAAAAGTAAACTGATCCTTGAAGTTACTGAAATGTATATTTTGAACATTTTTGCATTTCAAATTTTTCATGCAGCAAATTTATGTATATAGGTCTGCATTGTCTTAGCTGTTGTTGTATTTCAGCTTGTTCTTTTTTTTCTAATTGATTTAAAGTTAAAAATCAGTTCCTTCACACATTGAGACCAGTCTATATGTGCTGTGGTGGAATTGTTAAATGTGAAAAAATGTTTATTTGGCCTATTGGCCTAGTGTTATTGTTATATGGAAAAAAAATCAGTCTTTGTCAAGGGGAATAAGGGCATTTTGTGTGAATCAATGTAAGATCATTTAATTGTCACAGGGTTGAGCACATGTTTCCCCAAAAAAACTGCAGAATCCATAGAAATTATGACACCAAAATTTCTGTAGAAACAGTCTTTTGCTGCTAAACTGTGATCTGTGATCAGACAGTTTAGATATCAGCTATTAGACATGTAAATCATGAAAAGTTATTAATAAAATTCTGATTCATCAGTTAAATGTGAAAGATCTATCTGAATTTATTTTTAATAAAACCAATTTTTTGCATTTATATACATTTTCTGTGTTAGCTACAGTTATTGTACCTATCCTAGCTTACGGTATACTTTTTTTTCTCCATCTTGCTTATGCGATTGGAATGGAATTTGCCAAATTTGAAGCAATAAATACTGGGAAAATATTAATTGATTTCGGAATAAAGAACACCTAATACCTGAGTTGGTCGATAATCAGAATATATACACATTGAAAAATTAGGTACAAATGCCAGTAGTGTCTAGATTTTTTAAGAATTATGAGAATGTTTTCAGAAAAAAAATTCCATATAAAAATATAATGCTTCTGCCAGTTAAAGTCAGTAGCATGCTAGTCTGGTATATCTTGGAATTTTTAAATATTTTTACAAATTTTATGTACATTTATAATTTCATTTTTTCTTTTTATATTTGAGAAGTGACATATTCAGTGTTTGTAGTTTGGGAATTTGTATTATTAATTTTTGTTAAATAAAAAAGTTTAATGCTTGGAGATGACACATAGTATATTTATATTATCATGTTTGGGAGAAAGGGAATGTGATAGCTTTAAAATTTGGGTCTGATTTTGCTTTTATATATTTTTACTTTAAAATTCTGCCTTAAATGAGAATGGGTTACAGTAATATCCTGTGTTAAATGGGAATGGGTTACAGTAATACCCTGCCTTAAATGGGAATGGGTTACGTTACAGTAAAATCCTGCCTTAATTGGGAATGGGATACAGTAAAATTCTGCCCTAAATGGGTATCATCAATGGGATACAGTAAAATCCTGCCTTAATTGGGAATGGGATACAGTAAAATTCTGCCCTAAATGGGAATCATCAATGGGATACAGTAAAATTCTGCCCTAAATGGGTATCATCAATGGGATACAGTAAAATCCTGCCTTAAATGGGAATGGGATACAGTAAAATTCTGCCCTAAATGGGAATCATCAATGGGATACAGTAAAATCCTGCCCTAAATGGGAATCATCAATGGGATACAGTAAAATTCTGCCCTAAATGGGAATCATCAATGGGATACAGTAAAATTCTGCCCTAAATGGGAATCATCAATGGGATACAGTAAAATCCTGCCTTAAATGGGAATGGGATACAGTAAAATTCTGCCCTAAATGGGAATCATCAATGGGATACAGTAAAATCCTGCCCTAAATGGGAATCATCAATGGGATACAGTAAAATTCTGCCCTAAATGGGAATCATCAATGGGATACAGTAAAATCCTGCCCTAAATGGGAATCATCAATGGGATACAGTAAAATTCTGCCCTAAATGGGAATGGGATACAGTAAAATTCTGCCCTAAATGGGAATCATCAATGGGATACAGTAAAATTCTGCCCTAAATGGGTATCATCAATGGGATACAGTAAAATCCTGCCTTAAATGGGAATGGGATACAGTAAAATTCTGCCCTAAATGAAAAAGGGTTTCAGTAAAATTCAGCCTTAAATGAGAATGGGTTATAGTAAAATCCTGCCTTAAATGGGAATGGGTTGAAGTAAAATCCTGTCTAAATGAGAATTGGTTACAATAAAATTCTGCCTTAAATAGGAATGGGTCACAGTACAATCTAACTTAAATGGGAATGGGTAACCATAAAATTCTGCCCTGAATGAGAATATGTTACAGTAAATTCTGCCTAAAATAGGAATGGGTTACAGTAAAATTCTGCCTTAAATAGCAGTGGGATACAGTAAAATCTGCCTTAAATGAAAATGTGTGTTAGTAAATTTCAGCTTTAAATGGGAATGGGTCACATTAAAATTCTGCATTAATTAGGAATGGGTTACAGTAAAATTCTGCCCTAAATGAGAATGGGTTACAGTAAAATTCTGCCCTAAATGAAAAAGGGTTTCAGTAAAATTCAGCCTTAAATGAGAATGAGTTATAGTAAAATCCTGCCTTAAATGGGAATGGGTTGAAGTAAAATCCTGTCTAAATGAGAATTGGTTACAATAAAATTCTGCCTTAAATAGGAATGGGTCACAGTACAATCTAACTTAAATGGGAATGGGTAACCATAAAATTCTGCCCTGAATGAGAATATGTTACAGTAAAATTCTGCCTAAAATAGGAATGGGTTACAGTAAAATTCTGCCTTAAATAGCAGTGGGATACAGTAAAATCTGCCTTAAATGAAAATGTGTGTTAGTAAATTTCAGCTTTAAATGGGAATGGGTCACATTAAAATTCTGCATTAATTAGGAATGGGTTACAGTAAAATTCTGCCCTAAATGAGAGTGGGTTACAGTAAAATCCTGCCTTAAATGGGAATGGGTTACAGTAAAATCCTGCCTTAAATGGGAATGGGTTACAGTAAAATTCTGCCTTAAATAGGAATGGGTTACAGTAAAATTCTGCCCTAAATGAAAATGGGTTACAGTAAAATTCTGCCCTAAATGAAAATGGGTTACAGTAAAATTCTGCTTTAAATTGGAATGGGTTACAGTAAAATTCTGCCTTAAATCAGAATGGGGTTGGGTACAGCAAAAATCTGCCCTAAAGGAGAATAGGTTACAGTAGAAGTTTGCCTTAAATTGGAATGGGTTAAAGTAAAATTCCGTCTTAAATTGGAATGGGTTATAGTAAAATTCTGCCTTAAATGGGAATGGGTTACAGTAAAATTCTGCTTTAAATGGGAATGGGATACAGTGAAATCCTGCCATTAATGAGAATGTGTGTTAGTAAATTTCAGCCTTAAATGAGAATGGGTTGAAGTAAAATTCTGCCTTAAATAGGAATGGGTTACAGTAAAATTTTGCCCTAAATGAGAATGGGTTAAAGTAAAATTCTGCCTTAAATGAGAATGAGTTATAGTAAAATTTTGCCCTAAATGAGAATGGGTTACAGTAAAATTCTGCCTTAAATAGGAATGGGTTACAGTAAAATTTTGCCCTAAGTGAGAATGGGTTAAAGTAAAATTCTGCCTTAAATGAGAATGAGTTATAGTAAAATTTTGCCCTAAATGAGAATGGGTTAAAGTAAAATTCTGCCTTAAATAGGAATGGGTTACAGTAAAATTCTGCCTTAAATAGGAATGGGTTACAGTAAAATTTTGCCCTAAATGAGAATGGGTTACATTAAAATTCTGCCTTAAATAGGAATGGGTTACAGTAAAATTTTGCCCTAAATGAGAATGGGTTAAAGTAAAATTCTGCTTTAAATGAGAATGAGTTATAGTAAAATTTTGCCCTAAATGAGAATGGGTTAAAGTAAAATTCTGCCTTATATGAGAATGTGTTGAAATAAAATTCTGCCATAAATGAGAATGTGTGTTAGTAAATTTCTGCCTTAAATGAGAATGGGTTACATTAAAATTCTGCCTTAAAAGGGAATGGGATACAGTAAAATTCTGCCCTAAATGAGAATGGGTTACAGTAAAATTTTGCCCTAAATGAGAATGGGTTAAAGTAAAATTCTGCCTTAAATGAGAATGGGTTACAGTAAAATTTTGCCCTAAATGAGAATGGGTTAAAGTAAAATTCTGCCTTAAATGAGAATGAGTTATAGTAAAATTTTGCCCTAAATGAGAATGGGTTACAGTAAAATTCTGCCTTAAATAGGAATGGGTTACAGTAAAATTTTGCCCTAAATGAGAATGGGTTAAAGTAAAATTCTACCTTAAATGGGAATGGAATATTGTAAAATTCAGTCTAAAATGAGAATGGGTTACAGAAAATCCTGCCTAAAATGAGAATGGTATGCAGTAAAATTCGCCTTAAATGGAAATGGGTTACAGTGAAATTCAGTTTTAAATGGGAATGGGTTACAGTAAAATTCTACCTTAAATGGAATGGGTTACAGTAAAATTCTGCCTTAAATGGGAATGGATTACAGTAAAATTCTACCTTAAATGGAATGGGTTACAGTAAAATTCGACCTTAAATGGGAATGGGTTACAGTAAAATGCAGCCTTATAGTAAAAGCTGCCTTGCCAACCATGTAACATCCTATATTTACCTTTTTGTGGAACTCGATATGGAATGCCTTTAAGTAACACAATGACAAATTGTACAGTTCCACATTGTTCCACAAAAATGGCAGTTTGACATGGTAATCAGTATGGTTAATCCATTTTTGTAAAAAAAATTAAATTGACATGTCTTTGTCTCATCTATTTTCATATTTTCAGACATTAACCAGAAATATTAATTGAAAAAAATGAGATTTTGTTTTAGAGTATTTTCAGGAACATTTCATATTTATATGTAATTGTTTTCAACTCTTCAGACATTAATCTGAAATATTCTATAAAAAAATTATACTTAAATGAGTGTTTTACAATATTTTCAGGAATATTTCATTTTATATGTATATATTCTCAGAATAAATTAGAAATATCTAATAAAAATTAATACTTAAATAAAATCATATTTTAAATATTTTCAGGAACATTCCAGAAGATCAAAGAATTTTAGATCCAAAGAAAGGTCCGATACGGAAAACAGCTGCCGTAAAAAGTTTACCAAGCTTAGAAATGACCTGATTCACATATCATATAGACAGACAACTGTGATCTACATAAACTTTATTGTCGTCTTTTTATACGCAATGTTAAACTTACCAGTAGACAAAAATATTAGATTATTTGCAATTAACAGGAAATACAGGAATATAATGACATTTGCAGGTTCAAATGGCTAGACTCTCCGTTTTTTTTAGCTCGTTCGTATCAAGTACTACTTCTAGTGGCATAACTAATGTAAATGTACTTAATTTTACAGGTTCAAATTTTTTGCAGTTTTTTTTAATTTTTAAGAAAAGTCGGAAAATTAGTAAACCGTGAATAAATCTACACTTACAGTATCTTAAGAAATTTTGATAAAAGTATTTTGATGAAGAGTTTCAGTCTTCTTCCGGAATCCTTTTTTGTTTATATTTGCGATTTTGTACCATGTATGTCATCAAATAAATATTGTTTGTTTTAAAACTAACTAACTTACAGAAATAATAGAAGGTTTTTCATTTTTCACACATTTATTACAAACAAATTTAAAAAATAAAATTGAAAATGAAATTGTATTTAGAATTCCTTGATGAAACCAGATTTTCTATCATGATTGAAAAAAATGGGTTTGTTTTTTTAAAAATTATTTTTAAAAATTGACTTGGCATAATGAAAAATTGAGATTTAAAAGATTTCCATCCTTTTGCAATGTCTTCCTATAAGCTTAATTATTACATAAGAATAATTTTACATACCCATCCATACATTCAATTTAACTGTCCCCTACTCAGTCCCATGAGTCCAAAGGTAACAACAGGTTTATTCTAAATTATAAAAATTCAAGGTTTTTTTTTATCAATTCCTGGAAAGTCAATAAAAAAAACCTTCAGTTATTTTTGGAAACACAAAAAGATTTTTGTGCAACTAATCATTTGTCTAAAATGTGCAGACAAGCTGAAATTCTTGTATTTTGAGGTATTTATCCCATCCCGTCTGATTTTTTAAATATATTTTTAAACATTTTTCATAAATTTTATCATGTTTAAATGTTGTATGGTGTTGTTTTTTAAAGATTTATTTTCATATATATATGTATATGTATTTATTACATGGTGCAAAATTACAATAATTATAAAAAATACAAATTATTGTAATTACAAATTTTCCTTGAAAACATTAAAATTGATAGAACTATAGTTATAGTTCAAACAAAAATATTATCTTTTAATCTTAAAAAAGTTAACCATATACAAAAGATAAAACAAACATTTTACGATTGGTCAGTGAAGGTGACTTGAGACCAGTTGTTTTGTTTTTTACTCTTTTAGAGTATGCAGCTTTACAGTTAAATTTCTCTGGAAACATTAAAAATAATAGAAAAATATTTTAAACAAAAATATTATCTTTTAATCTTGAAATATGCAAACCGTATACAAAAGACAGAAAACCATTGGTATTAGTTAAAATTACCTAAGACCAGTTGTCTTGTTTTTCTTTGTGATTCTACTCTTCCAGAGCATGTGGGCTCAAAAAAATTATTGTGAAATATTTATCTTAATTTCCCCATGCATAGTTTTTGAACATATAATCCTATTTGGGATTATGAATTTATCACAAAAAAAAAAAAAAAAAAAAAAGAAAGAAAATATATTTCCAAATAAATCCAGAGTCAATCCATTAACAAAATTAATTTTACATGTTCCTGGAAAAATATTCATCAATATTTTTTCCACTGATTGTTTTTAGATGTCAGTTAAACAGATGTAGAGACCACCACCATAGCTTGTATTTACCCAAGATTAAAAAAAATTGTATGAACAATGTTTGTACGAATCTATATATTTGACATTCCTGGTCACATAGTTGTATCTAATTGAAATGGTTGTCATGGTTACATAGTTTTCATAGTTATATCTGATTGGAAATTTAAAATTTAAAATTTTTCTAGTACGAAAATAAAAACCTGACCTAGTTTTGCATTTATTGTGTGCATTTACAACTTGACCCAAAGTTTCCATCATTGTGCACTTTCTATTTGACCCAATTTTCCATCATTGTGTACTTTCTACTTGACCAAGTTTTCCATCAAAGTGCACTTCGGACAACCTAGTTTCCTATCATTGTGCACTTTTTTCTTGATCATACATTTCTGACTTGACCCAACTGTAATCATTTTGCACTTTCTATTTGACCCAGCTGTGCATCATTGTGCAATTCAAACTTGACCCAATTTTCTATCATTGCACACTTTCTGTTTGACCCAGCTTTGCATCATTTTGCACTTCCAACTTGACCCAGATTTTTATCATTGCACACTTTCTATTTGACCCTGTTTTCTATTATGCACTTCACTCTTATAATTTATTTGTTCCCTAATTGTGAATATCTAATTTTTTACCTTCTTATATATCATGAATGACAATTTCTTCAGTTTTTCAAAATAATATTTTACAACTATTACATGATAACATTACCATGTTGTTTGCATGTATTTTATATCTTTTATTTTTTACATGTTCATTTTTATCAAAGTAATTTATTGTTTTATTGTTGTCAAATGTTTCTTTTTCTAGTCTTTTTGTTTTATCAGCATTATGCATGAATTTACAGTCCAAATATAGATAATTTGTTTTAAAGATATTCACATGAAATATAAAGCACATTGTGTAACCAGAAGTAGTTGCCAAGTATATATTCATGATTTAAATGAGAAACAATAATCTACTAAGTATGTATTCAATGGGGTTCGCCGCTGTACCGTGTGATCAATACCTCTTAACATTTGTGCGGAACATTTTGGAAAAGGTCAACATCACAGATTCCGGGAATAACATCGTTTTAAGGGGAAAACGTCATCTCATGTTATTCCATATCCATTGGAAATAACTGTTCCACAAACGTTAGAGGATATCACATGGTACATCGGCAAACCCCATTGTGAGTTTGTGCTTCTTTGGTAGAATTTAACATGTTTAACTTAATTTGCCAGGCAAAAATTTTTAACTCCGTTTTGGGATTTCTATTTGGACATGGATCGATAGGTTTGTTTTTGAAATCACCTAAATCATAAAAAATTACTGGTATAACTAGACTTAAGGTATTTGCTTTATCAGAAAGACTTCCATTTGTACATCCGCTACATTTTTAAATTTTGACGGTAAAAGCCTAAAAATGACAGGATGGTGCCATTTGAACATTTCTGTGAAAAAATAAAATTTTCGAAAAATTTTACTTGAAATTTATTGGGAGTGGGTGGGTTTTACCTTTTTTTTTAATCATTTACAGATTATTAAGAATGTTATTTAACTGTGATATGTTTATTGGTACTATGTTTTGATCATCATATAAATATATATTTGTTTTTTAGTCATCATGTTATATACCAACAAATAAAATATTAAAAAACATTTTCTTGTTTTTGGGCTCATTTCTAACCCCATGCAATGAATTTTTTACCCCCCCCCCCTCAAAAAGAAATTTAGGGAGGGGCTACATAGGAATAACCCTGTCAGTGTGACCATCTGTGTTTGTCTCTCTGATTGTCCTTCCTGATGTTGTGTCTACCCCACAACTTCCATGTCTATGGATAGATTGTGATCAAACTTGAAACATGTAAACAAACACAAGATAGGTGAAGGGTCAAGGCCAAAAAGGTTCAATCTTAAAAACAACTCAGCAATGTTGGTGATGGGGGTATTAGTCTCTCAAGAAACTGCTCTAGTTCAAATTGAATATAGTATTTGTAGCTTGATTAGCTCCAGTCAAGATTTTTTGACTATTTTTAGGAGGTCAGGGATGGACAAACTTTTCCAAACTAAGATCTGTTCCAAGTGGGATTCGGAAATGCACTTTTTTATATTTTTAAATATTTTCATTGATTAAATATGATTGCCAAATTGCTAACTCACTTTGTCATAAAATAAGATTTAATTAACATTTCTAATGTGAATGTTTTGGCTTCACTGGCTGCAAAATATTGAAAACTTTTGCGTTTCTTTTTCGAGTAATACCAAATTTGCGAGTGGAAATAAAACTTTCCTGAATATTTTATTTGGTACAATTTATTTTCCAATGAACATCAATAAACTAGGCGAAAATAAAAGTAAAAACAATGGTATTGCATGTGCCCTAATTATCATTGCATGGGGACGCAATCATATATTTATTTCCATCTCTTTTGGTTGAGTCTATATAATTCTCGCGAAACTTTTTTTGAATTGCAGTTAGATTATAGCCCTACGAAAGTGTTTCAAGCTTTCATGAATTATGTCCGACGTCCTTCCTAAGTCAAAAGAGTTTGCGAATTCCCAATTTAATTTTCATTTTTGCTCAAAAAAGCAAGGTAAGTTTTACGCAGCATTCGGCAGATTAGGTTGCACATTTCACATGATTTTATACAACCAATGTAAGCGCATTGTTTAAACTTTCATAATTTTACTCCACCTACTTGCTCTTGCTCGTCTTCTCCCTATATTTATGGACCGGCTGGACATGTAATAACTGGTGAACTCAATATAATTGAGAACACCAAATTAAGATCTTTACTTTCAAAAGGTCCTAAATATAGAGAAGCTCAACCTTTTACTTGGGGACAGAATTTCCGACTTGTCTTGGATTCCGTTGAAGAGTACGCCAGACGTTGGGCTAAATTAGAAGATGTTGAGCTTGATACCTTATCCGACTGGATAAAGGTTGTGAGATCTTTCGTTAAAACTAGGATTGCCAAACTTAAAGGGTCTATGAGTACTTAACCGTCTTCAGTACTCAAAGATCCAGAAATCAAGGCAATTCTTACAGACATACACAACAAATATGTTGTTGTCCCAGCTGATAAGGCTTCCAACAACATTATTCTCGTTTGTAAGAGATTCTACCTTGAATGTCTTATTAAGGAGCTTGGTTTAGATAGTATATCAAATAACCCTGCATATTCTAGAACTAATTTTACCAAAGATGAAGTTCTTTCCAACCATAGGGGAGTTCTCGAGTCTTTCGGTATCAATCTTAAAGAGGAAGATCTTGATCTTCCTTACTTGTATTGGATTCCTAAACTCCATAAAAATCGATACAAGGAAAGATATATAGCAGGCTTATCTAAATGTACTACTAAATCATTATCGGTAACTCTAACACAAATTTTGACAATCGTCAAAAATGGTCTTCAGTCTTATTCAGAAAAAGTATATTCTACATCTGGAATCAACCAAATGTGGATTTTCAAAAATTCTAAAGAATTACTTCAACATCTTGCTTCTAATACTTTATCTCATGTAAAAAGTATAAAAACATTTAATTTTTCTACACTATACACCACAATCCCTCATTCTAAATTGAAAGCACGTCTTAAAGAAATTATTCACTTGTCTTTCTTCTACAAAAACGGTAAGCCAAGATACAAATATCTGGTGCTGAACAGGGATTCTGGTTATTTTGTCAAGCATCATACGGATTCCAAACAAAAATATACTGAAGATACCATCAACAAAATGTTGGAGTTTTTGATAGATTACATATTTGTTGTGTTTGGTAATATAGTTTTTCAGCAAACAATCGGTATACCAATGGGTACAAATTGTGCACCATTGCTTGCTGATTTGTTTCTTTATTCTTACGAAGCAGAATTTATGCAGAACCTTGTTAAATCTGGAGAGAAATCTGTCGCCAAATCATTCAACTCAACATACAGATACATAGATGACGTTCTGTCTCTTAACAATCCTAAATTTGGAGACTATGTAAATGCCATCTATCCTAGTGAGCTTGAAATAAAAGACACGACTGATTCCTCAAGTTCTGCTTCATATTTATACCTGAATTATGACGCACAAGAAAGGCTACATTTGAAACTTTATGACAAACGTGATGACTTCAATTTTTCTATTGTCAACTTTCCTTTTTTATGCAGCAATATACCTGCTTCTCCTGCTTATGGTGTATTTGTTTCCCAATTAATACGCTATGGTAGAGCTTGTTCCCACTACGGAGACTTTGTACAACGAAGTAGGCTGCTTGCAAATGAATTGTTGACTCAGGGATATTGCAAGCCTAGGCTTATCAATGCCCTCAAAAAATTTTATGGCCGTCATCACAGTATTGTTGATAAGTTTGATGTCTCTGTGTCCAGGATTGCCTTGGATATATTTGACGTCTCATAGTTCCATGTTCCTTTCACACAATTTCGATTACACACGTGACGGGTGTAGCTAGCTAAACAAGAGGTGCTTACCCTTCCGGAGCACCCGGCCTCACTTCCCTGGTGGAAGTTCACGTGTCTAACCTAACTTGTCAGTTCCAAAGTTTTTACTTTGCTTCTGGATTGTGATTCGGAAATGGATAAGTATGTTTGTTTTTGATTACGTCTTTTAGCTTTCGGTGGCCAAGTGGTCGAAAGCGTGTGCTTACGGGACATAGCACCCATCAACCCTAGGTTCCTTCAACCCCCATCCGGAACAGATCCTAGTGTCAGAGAGTTTGTCAGTTTGTGGCCAAAGGCCGATGGTTTTCACCTGACATTCAGGTTTGCTCCACAATCAACGAACTGACAGTCTCAATATAAGTGAAAGAATCTTGACCCCCGCATAAATCTCTATTACTTTACTCTGTTGTATTCTTTCAGCATTTGTGTCTTATCTGCAGTTTTTGTACAGAGGTGTTAAGGAAAGAGTTGAGTTGAGTTGACTAATGGTGTTTAACGTCCCAGTCAAGAATATTTCACTTATATCGAGACGTCGCCAGCTATAGGCAAAGGTGCATAAATTTTGCCTGTGCGTTGCGCTGATGGCATGATACAGCAGGGTTCTTTATCTTGTCAAGCTCGCTGTGACACAGGACCTCGTTTATTTTAAGTTCCCATCCGAAAGAACCGTGACTTCCATTTCGTAATGCCGGGTGCTTGATGAAAGAACAGTCACTACCCACTTTCATGTCTTGGGTCAGATCTGGTCGAGGTTTGAACCCACGACCTCCCACTTACGAAGTGAACACTCCCAACTAAGCTACTGCAGTGATGTGTAAAGGGAAAATGTCAGGAGATTAAATTAACCTTTCTCCTAAATTGCATAACCATGGGAAGAACTAGTTCTTACTATAGAATAAATTAGCGTGAAGATTTCATAGCATTTCATCTTTTAACAAGGTTTAAAGTTAATAATAAAAATAATATTAATGATGATAATTTTACACATTTTTATTTTTGAATCAAATATTTTATTAAAAGCCGTAATGCAAAAATACATAATTAATATAATATAAACATGCTCTATAAATACATAAACATTAAAAACTATTATTAAAATAATAAAATAATGATAATAAAAAACATTTACAAAAAATAAAATACACCGGCATACACAAAAAGTATACTAAAACGGATTTCACAAAATAATTATTCATTCCATTCTTTCTGTTAAATGCATAGACTGATATGTACAATATATAATAATGCTTTGGATTAAATTTAAAAAATTAAGGCATTGTTAAAATACCCGTATGTTGGCCAGGAAGTTTTTTCCCAGCTTCACCAGGACTACATGTATATATAAAGTATACTGAATCGGCTTTCACAAAAGATCATTCATTCTATTCTTTCTGTTAAATGCAAATATTATAATATATATATAAAAATCCTTAAGAATTTACGTTTGAATAATTTAAAGCTAAAATTACCCGTATCATGGGTTTGGAAGTCTTTTTTTTTGCTTCGCCAGGATATCCATTCAAATCACTTGTGTTTGAAAATGCCAGCAATCTATGGAGATTCTTTGAAGTCGCAACTTTTGTAATCATTTAATTAAATACTTAAGAAACAACTACATATTTTTACATCACTATACAGTCTTTTATGAATACAATTCCTCATCAGTAGTGCCTAGACCAAAAGTGTGAAACCAAAATTTTTTTAACAGGTTGAAAAAAATGTCGAAAAGAAGCATCTCAAGAGAAAAGAACATTAACCTGTCAATTTGACCTTTAATTTAAATAATTATTGTATGAATAGGGAATACAGGTACATGATATGAAACACTTATCTTAGAAAGTAAACACCTGTATTATGTATGTAGTAGCTGCCAATCCTAGCACTACCTATGTATTGGGTTGATCTTCCAATATGAAAGGTCAAACGGACAGGTCAATGTTGTTTGACTATTTGTAAGTGTGTCTGTACCTATTCTTCTTGTACTAAAAGTCAGAAAGACGTTTTTGTCATATGTATGGCGAGATTTAAACACATAATAATAAATACTGATTAATAAAAGCAAACATACCAATCCATGTCAAAATCACAAATCCCAAATAAAAGTAATGAAAACCAAAACATAAAAATCCAAATCGCAAACCCAAAGCAAAGTAAACTTTTCCAAATTATAAAATCCATGTCCAAATCACAATCCCAAAATCAAAATAAAAACTGTGTAATTAGCAAATAAATAAATTTAAACACGTGAACGTCAACCAGGTAAGCGAGGTTGGGTGCTCCGGAGGTTAATCACCTCCTATTTAGCTAGCTACACCCGCCATGTGTGTAATCTAAATTTGTGAATAAAATGAAAATGAAACTATGGAACGTCAAATATAACCAGGATAATTTTGGATATAGGAAATCTTGCGTATAAAAATATTGTGATTTATGACAGCCATAAAACATTTTGAAGATCTTCATAAGCCTTGGTATGCAATATCCCTTTGCCAACAGTTTATTTGTAAGTAACTTGCTTTGTTATACTTATCGTTTGATTCCTTTAATACTGACATTGAAAGTTAAGTACATTTAAGTATGTTAATAAAATCAACAAAATTAATTTAAAAAATACGATAAATACTCATCCTGACGATGATAATTATGCTAATGTCAATGATAATCTCTAAATTGGTTATTAAATATTTCAGATTTAGAAAAAAAAAACAATTTTCAATACCGGTAATTAAGTTAGTTGATTGTTTATACAAAGTATCACAAGCACTGAGCGTTACAACTGACTTTGGACTCTATCTAATCTAATACCCTATAATGACAATTTTAAATATCGTTCATAAAAATATGCAATATTTGCATGTACATAAAAGAAGTGTAACATCAATATCATAAAACAGATTAAAAATATCGTTAGCAATAGTATGAAATATATGTAATATGTAATATCAATTACATTCCCTCAGCAAGAAGCTGTTCCATTTAGTGATATTATCACATCTTGTTTTACCAATACGATCAAAAAATTCAATTTTTCATTTGTCATTTGACTGGTAAGGTCCTAAACGGACTTGTCACCGTAACAAGACTTTTGTTCATAAAAGACGATTTGAGAACACTACACCGGTCAAATAAAATCTTAAAGTTGTTGTACTGAATGGGCCAAAAATTAAGGTAGGAAAATAGCGATTGATGGGAGAGAAATGAAAGACTACCAGTCGAATACAGACAACTTGATCACACACACACACACACACACACACACACACGTTAGTGATTACTACATCAAGGGGAATGTGACAAAAATAATGTTAAGTAGAGTAAGCCGTATTGGTAATATTATACTAAAAATAATATAATACTGAAGTCAATGTACTCACCAGAATGGTGAAAAAACAGTTGAATAAGGTCAGTTTGATATCACACACACACACACACACACACACACACACACACTGTTAGTAATTACTACATCAAGGAGAATTTGTTAAGTAGAGTAAGTAATATCAAACTATAATAATAATAAAATACTGAAGTCAATGTAGTCACCAAAATGGTGAATAAAATAACAACAGCAAATACAAAAAATACTTTCAAAAATAAATTCGTGTAAAAAACAATTATAAATATTGGATATTTATTTATCAAAATTTGTGAATATATATTGCTTTGGTTGGATAATTCTATTCGTTTTGGTGCATTTATTGACAGAAATCATATCTGCCATTAAATGGGTGATGTATCCATACGCACAGTTCGATGTTAATAATTACATATTATACCAGTTTTATATTTACACCACTAGACGGCCGTTTCGGAATACAATTCCTCATCAGTAATGCTTGGACCAATATTATGAAACCAAAATTATTTTGAAGATGTTGAAAAGCTACCCAAAGGACCCAAATATATTTTACCAAATTAAGCTAAGGAAATACTTTGCATGAGGGAGTATACCCTAGTTTTTAAGAAATTTCAAATTTTAACTTGCAGGAAATTTAGACAATTTAATTTATTTCATAATACAAAATTTAAAAAAAACTTTCATAATACAAAATAAAAAAAATAACTATAAGCACACATTCTTATTCGAATAAAAACTGCACAGGTGGTGATAAAAAAGAAACGTAATAAATCAATATTTTATTAGCATACCTTTTCTTATGCTGACATATATTGCAACAACCAATTAAGCAAAATTTACTTCAAACGTTACTTGATAAAATGTACTTCTATTTACCCTATTATTTTTATTTCCTTGCATTATACTGTGTTATTATGCTATTATAGCTGGTGCCCCGAGGATATCACAAACTCAGTAGGCAATAATTTCGTATTATTGTCAGAAATATACTATAATTGTCTAAATTTCCTGCAAGTTAAAATTTGAAATTTCTCAAAAACTAAGGTCTACTCCCTCATGCAAAGTATTTCCTTAGCTTAATTTGGTAAAATATATTTTGGTCCTTTTGGGTATCTTTTCAAAATCATCAATAATCAGTAGTGCTAGGGCAGAAATTGAGGAAATTTAAATACAAATACTTGTATTTATATATAAAGCGCTCATGAACTAATAGCAATTTATCATACATGCATTAGTTCACGAGTCCATTCAATGTAATGCAATTTAAAAGCTCATGTGCATAAAAACTCAAATGTATTTGCACAGACCATTTAACGGGTTGAAACCGCTTCTATAGGAACTATTATAATTTTAAAATGAAATGGGTCCTATTGACGCCTTGGTCTCATAAACTTAATTCTTAACATTATTAATTGCTGCTTGTATTTATTTTAAAATGACTGTTTTATTAGAAAAAAACCTATACCTTACTTATGTATGCTATTTTGTATAAAATAATTTTTGTTTTATATATAACTATATACTTAAAGGGTCATTCTTATGCTAGGCGAGATTGACTCGAAGGGTGTGCGTTCGGGCCCATAAGGCGGAAAAATTCAAAATTTTATATATGATTATATTTTTGCTAAAATATAATGCTTTTATATATAAAATTGATTATTTATTTTAAAACTGACAATAGAATATTAGCTCTTAATCAATATTTAAGCTTTACAGCCTTTATCAAGACAATAGATAATTATTTAGTGTCTTGCTAAAGGCTGTGAAGCCGAAATATTGACTAAGCTAATTTTATATTATCAATTTTAAATGGATTTTCCCCTCAGGGAATAATGTTAAGAAAGTTATGATTAATTTTAAATTTATATGGTTATTCTATAGATTTGTAGAGTTCATTTTTTCTTCCAGTGGCATTTCAGCATTCAATAAGTGTTGTCTGTATATTTCAGCCTTTCGCATTAACAGCAAACTTGGATTGTTAACTAAAGTATATGCTAACTGCCATTTAAATCTAGCACGATATGATACTTTGTCTTGATCTGCGCCTTTATTAATATCAGTAAATGGAGTGTCACCTGAAATGAAAACAAAAAATTGCTATATACAAATAGTTTAACAGTATAAGTTAACCTAATTGTGTAATAAAAATACTAGTTATTTGAAAAATATGAATAGGCTTATCAAGGCCCTCAAAAAGTTTTATGGCTGTCATCACAGTATTGTTGATAAGTTTGACGTCTCTGTGTCCAGGATTGCCCTGAATATATTTGACGTCCTATAGTTCCATGTTTCGTTATTTCTGGTGGAAGTTCACGTTGGTAACTTAATTTGCCACATTTCTACTTCTCTTGTTGGATTGTGATTCGGACATGGGTTTGTATGTCTGTGTTTTTTATTTCAAAGGTTTTATTTAGCATTTGGGTGTTAATTCGGACATGTACCGTATCACCGTATCCTTGTTTGATTTATTAAAATTAAAAACAAACAATCCAGAAGCAAAGTAAAAACTATGGAAGTGACAAGTTAGGTTAGACATGTGAACTTCCACCAGGGAAGTAAGGCCGGGTGCTCCGGAAGGATAAGCACCTCCTGTTTAGCTAGCTACACTCGCCACGTGTGTAATCAAAATTGTGTGATATGAACATGGATCTTTATGACGTCAAATATATTAAGGACAATCTTGAACACGGGGACATCATACTTATCAACAATACTGTGATGACGGCCATAAACCTTTATGAGGGCTCTGATAAGCCTAAGTTTGTATAATCCATTGGTATATTACAAACTTCCAGAAACAGAAAAAGCTGTTCACTCACAGGTGTTGGACACAGTTAAAAACGGAGCCTTATCAAGGGAATGAATAAAAGGCACGCAAAACTATCCTAAATAGAAAACCAGTCTCCTAAGATAATTTGAAACAAGCGTGCTTATAAAACGCATCCATCACGCCACATCACCCGTAACGAGGAAATCGTGTTTTATGAGTTTTACATCAAGTTTGTATTTGTGTATAGGTAGACAAATGGTTTACATTTACTACAGTCGTTACTACACAGAAAAGGGAGTGTTTTGTATCCATGAAATATTGTTTAATATCGTCCGGAGCACCCGGCCTCACTTCCCTTGTGGAAGTTCAAGTGTCTAACCTAATTTGTCAGTTCCAAAGTTTTTACTTTGCTTCAAGATTGTGATTCGGACATGGATTAATATGTATGTTTTTGATTGAAACCACAATACCTAAAGCAAACACTTACTTTTAAAAAATTATTGCGAGGATTTAAACATTTGGCAGTAGATATAGATCGTAACATACCCTTTGTTGTTGTAACTTCTGAAAGTCCACGTTGTTTGTCTTTTTCTATTTTCTGTAGCCTAGCAGCTTGTAAAATACTTATAAATACCATGACTACAGGGTGTGAATGTGAACTCTCTGTATGCATGTAGCCACAATATGCATCAAAACCTGTTAAATTATATAAAAATGAATCATAACTATATCATGAATGAAAATATTACATGTTTAATGAGAACCTTAGCCAATAAAATTAACCAAATTGTTCTCCATCTCTGTTCTGACTTGAGATGCCCGTTCCTCTACTTGGTCAGCATGAAATCTCTGATACAGCGTGGTCGATTGCATTCCATAGCTAGCAATTAGACGCCTCTAGCACAAACATATTGTTATAAAGGTCTTGAAGATTTTCCTTAACTTACACAGGTTGTAATGGCGAAAGTAAAATATGAAGAATTGCAATCCAAGATGGCTGTCTAGGGCTGTAAAATTGACACTGGTATACTATGTAAATACAATCTGATAGACGAATCAAGTGTAAATTAAATATTGTATCTGCTTAAAGATGGGAGAATTGTATCAATCGGTCTCAATGTTTTAGTGTTGTCCATTATTTATGAACATTTATTGTTTCGTGATTTAGATTGCATTTGCTTTGCCAGTTTCTTTTTGTTTCACTTTCAGGTTTCTGTTCATTTATAAGTTTTATATAACCACACAACGTTTGTAAATGTTTTTATAATTTGGCATACCTGGGTCAAACCATTGGAATTTTCTTGGCAAAGTACTGTGGTCAAGTCGTGGTAAAAATAATGCTCCCAGTAGTATTGCCTTCAGTACTCTCAGTAAACAAGATATCAAACCGACGAAAATATTGTAGAAAAACATGAAGTACACAAAAATGAAGAACGAACGTCTGAAATATACAAAATAAACCATTGAGTCATTTATGAATTGATATGTTTTAAAATATTTGTTTGTACCATGTCTATCTAGAGAATTTCGATATGTCTTTCTCTTGCATCCCAGATAGAAGAAAAATCCATAAAAAGAGAGGTGCAAAATATCTCCATCTTTTACCCCCTGTGCAAGATAGCCTACACGCTGTTTTTCACGCAAAATTTTTCAACAAAATCAAAGGTGTATCGATAAGTTGAAATTGATTTTAAATTGAAAAATTTGTGCAAGAAATATAATCAATCACTACTTAAAGTGCCAGATAAGGAAATCTTAACCCTAGTTATATTAGAACTCTGGTTGAGTTTTCTGTATCTTGCACTACAAGTTGTAAGGAAATCTTAACCCTAGTTATAATAGAAATCTGGTTGAGTTTTCTGTATCTTGCACTACAAGTTGTAATATATTCTATTAGTCTAGATGAATTTGCTTACAGTGGTCGTTTCGTTTTCTTGTTTGAAATGGACACGAGTTTGGCGTTTCAATTGCAAATATAGTTATTCTTTGAGACATTACAATTGATTGGTATCTTTTAAAAAATAGTTGAATGACCAGAACCAAATAAAAGTTTATTGTTTCTGTTTTTATTAAGAAAAATTAACTAGTCAGTAACGATGACATATGGAGTGCTTTTGCGGTGATATCCAACTATTATTTCTATTAGTAATGCAAATTTCATTTGTTGACGTTTCAGCAAACACTACTTTTTTCAAAGAACTGGTTACACTAAATTATTTGAATTTTCAAAATAAAGGTCATGGGATAGTGCTCACGTCTGGTGAACCCCATGCACATTAGTGTTTACATTATATATAAATAAAAATTTCAATATTCTCAACAAAAGAATAATAATTCAAATAATATTTTTTTCTAAAAACTCACATTTTTTAAAACATATATTTTTAAAGATTTTTTTTAAAATTTGGAACGAAAATGAAGTTACCGCAAAAATGCATTTAAGAAAATAGCCCAAAGCTTTGTTTGGTTTAACAACGTGAGATACAGGTAATTTGTATTAACATTGCATGTATTCTGTATATAGAAGCAGAAAGACACCTTGCTGTTTGCATAACACCTGTAATAATTAGAAAAAAATCATGATAAAGTTTATTCGTCTTCCAAAAAGGATGATATAAGGAACTTACCTGTTGTCAACACGGAGAACAAATTCTCCTCTTGAATTCTTTTGAAGAAAGAAGAAATATGAAAGACCGAGTTGTATGAAGTTAATAACCAAACTAGTAAGGAGGACTGGCCTGAAACAAACATGAATGCAAATCAATCTTACAACAAATCAATAAGAGGACTGGCCTGAAACAAACACAAATGCAAATCAATCTTACAACACATCAATAACAGGACTGGCCTGAAACAAACACAAATGCAAATCAATCTTACAACACATCAATGTAACATTTTAATGATAACGACTTTAAAATTTATACATTTTGGTTTCCCAATTTTGGTCCAAGCATTACTGATGAGGAATTATATTCCGAAACAGCCGTCTAGTGCTGTAAAATTAAAACTGGTATAATGTAATTTAAACCATTGAATTGGTATATATGCTGGTGGCTATTGTCCCGAGAACATTACAAACTCAGTGGGCAATTAATGTGTATTATTGTCAGAAATATACTGTTGTCTAACTTTGCTGCTAGGTAAAATTTTAAAAAACCCTCAAAAACTTAGGTATACTACCTCATACAAAGTATTTCCTTAACTTTTGGTTTTTTCAACATCATTCAACATCTTTTAAAAAGTTTTAGTTTCATAATTTTGGTCCAAGCACTACTGATGAGAAATTGTATTCCGAAATGGCTGTAAAATTGAAACTGATATATATATATATATATATATATATATATATATATATATATATATATATATATATATGTTAAATGTTTTCTGAGAGAGAGAGAGAGAGAGAGAGAGAGAGAGAGAGAGAGAGATTTGAATATTTCATGTTTCGTTTAATATATATAGTTAGTCAAGCCGGCCTTGAAGTCCATTTCTATATAAGCTTTTAAAGCTAATGTAAAATTTAATCCAAATTGTATTTTATTCCGGCTATTAAAACCTCTATATAAGGGATGCAAAATAAAGCCTACTTTTCTGGTTTTGTTGAGTGGACATTTTAAGCATGATTGGCTGTACTTAATTTAATTTAATATATATAATTCTATAGTTTCGTCTTTAACTCTTTATCAGGGTTTTGGATATGGCTTCATCGGCCACATAGATGAATCATAAACAAACATACTTATCGATGTCCGAATCACAATCCAGGAGCAAGGTAAAAACTTTGGAACTGACAAGTTAGGTTAGACACGTGAACTTCCACCAGGGAAGTGAGGCCGGGTGCTCCGGAAGGGTAAGTACCTCCTGTTTAGCTAGCTACACCCGCCACATGTGTAATCAAAATTGTATGAAAGGAACATGGAACTATGGGACGTCAAATATATCCAGGGCAATCCTGGACACAGAGACATCAAACTTATCAACAGTACTATGATGACGGCCATAAAAATTTTGAGGGCTTTGATTAGTCTAGGGTTTTACTATCCCTGCTTCGTTGAACAAAGTTTTTAAATTAAGAGTTATATCATTGTTCTTACCATATATTATGGAATTTGTCGAGCAACCAAGCTCCGAAGCCATATTGGACCATTGTGACAATCGCAGAGATAGCAAAGCACACCAAGAACAGAATGATGAACTGCACAAAAAACCCTTAAAATAACACAAAATAAAATCAGCATTTAAATTACGTCGATTAGCAAAGAAGGAAAAAATATGTGCTTACTGATTATACGATTTTGGAGAAGAATATATACAAGCAAATTTCAAAATTTGGTATTTTATCAATGGCCCCAATTAAAAGGTATATTTCTAAATCACGACTCCCATAGCATAAAAAACTGGCAAATTAATTTGGTCACGTGAATTTGTACAAGGGAAGTGAGACCAGGTGATCCGGAAAGTCTTGTTTGGCCGTTAAATCATGACCATGTGTTATGTCCTAGGTAACATAAGCTGTTGCCATGTACATGCTTTTCAGTTGCAAATTTCGTTATTCAAAATTCCATGTATAAAATAATTTTTTGCGATTTTATTTGTATAAAAATCAAAAAGTTATTATATTTCTTATAAAACGAAAAGCAAACATGTTCATGTCCAAATTAAAAAAAAAATAATTGAAAACTGGCAAATATTGAACTAAAACCAGGGGAGAAGGTTAGGTGCTCCGGAAGAAGTGCAAGCAGTTCATATCTAGCTAGCTACACCAACCACCTGTAAAATACTAAGATTATTGATGGTTATTACCTTTTCACTTTTTGTAATTTAGTTTAATTCACGGAAACATGATAAATCATGGGGAGATATTTGACCGATTTAAAACACCTCGGGTTAGCACATTTTGGGATCACAAGAGGTTTCAAATATCAAAGGTTTAATTGTATTTTAGTTGCATCCAAAAATTAACCATTGGAATAATTACTAAGACGTTAAACAAACCTCCAAGCGTGCCTCTTATTAAGATCAATCACTGTTGTAAAAACATGTGCTGTGAAGGAGATTACCACAGGTGTTGTAACACCTATTGACTGATAAAGTACCCCATACAGACATCAGGTGTGATGCCGGTTTGAAGCGGTCATTCTTAATGACTGTGGTTTTTTAAATAATTTTTTTTACCGACTTCGTTATAAACCTTATATTTTCCTTGTAATTTTTTTCCTACGGACATGAAATTTACTACATAATAGGCCTTTTTTCGGTACAGGCGAATTCGTAAAAAGCAATTTCGTTAAACATAAATTACATAGTAAAATTCGTCAGAGATTTTTTTCTAGTTCGTTATAGATTTATTTTCGTTACATCCGTGTTTGTTATAGGTGAACTCTACTGTATGCACTTACCCCATGCAACATAAGCAACTTGGTACCCAGCATATCTCATGCAACCAACCTTTTAAAAAAGAAAATACATAAAATAAATACTGTTTGTTTATTCAATGTAAAAAAGAAGGTTCTAAAATTGCTCAGGAGTCGATAAAACCTTGGATTTATTTTTGTCGGTCACTATGAGATCTTCGATACACTTTTTAGTGCAAACGCACTTACACTTTTCTATAATCACAAAATGTTTAATACTTACTAAAATACTACCACAACTTTTTTCACTTTGTGGCGTCAAATGACAAGAATTTCCTTTGTATAATTCTAGCAAGTTATTTCTGAAAAAAGAAAATAAATATTAGTAATGTCACAAGGTGGTCTTGTTATTTTTTAACTTTGTGCTACAAGTTTCAATTAATTTTAGAAATGAACTGTTGAATGGAGATATGGATGTTGATTATTTTGAATATTAGTCCAAATAAAAACTGCTATAAATCTTTCATAGTACAGACTATAAAAAATGTCAAAGTTATATCACATGGACAATAATAAAATTAATTGTATGTAAAATCTAATATACATGTATTAAAATTAATTTACTGCGACTTGTTCTCATTGTTTCGTAATTAATGTACCAATAATTATAATACCAAAGTAAAAATGTTGAAAAGTAGGAAATAAAATTCATTATTTCATTATTCTCATTATTTAGTTATGTACCAATAATTATAATCCCAAAGTAAAAATAAAATAGCAAATAAAATTCAATATGTGAATTTCTACCAGGGAAGCGAGGCCGGGTGTTTCGTAAAGGTAAGCATATCTTGTTTATCTAGCTACACCCAACTCTTATGAAATAAGGTTTTTTCTTCATCAAAGAAATATTTTACCTGTAAGACGACAAGGTATGAAGAATCATCACAACTCCAATAACAAATGCAACCGATAACGACACTATAAAAGATACTGAAACAAAAAACGAAACTAATAAAAAGGCTGTAATAACAAATAGAAGGTTGCCAAGGAAAAGTAACAATAAAAATTTAAGACAAGAACAAACAAGATAAAGAATAATGAAAACAGTCGAAAAATTTTTATTGAATATTGCAGTTGTAACTGTCAATACTGCATCACATCATTCTACACATTAGCTTGTAAATAAGCTTGTGATGATACCAAGCAATGTCACTGATTCTAAGTAAATCACTTCTTAATGAAATGCATTTTGTTGTTTTCGTATTTTTGTTCTTGCTTTCATTATATAATGGGTAACGTTTCTTTATGAGTAAAAAAGGGTGTCATACGTTTCGTTGTGGATTGTAAACCGTATTGTGATCATAATTGTAGTCTTTTGGATTGGAAATTCTTTCTTCTAAATATACAAGAACTAAACTGCATTCTATTATTTATTTATTATATATTTTTAAAATATACGCTCACGTTAGTATCAAAGTGAAGAGTTGGGTAATGAAGTTAAGAATACAAAAAATGTATATAGACCTATACATGTAGTTCAATAGTTAGGTACTTACTTTTTAAAACAATGATAATGTATAACGTCAGACCAAGGGCATAATCAATTCCAATTTGAAATGTGTCTAAGTAGTATACAATATCTGTAAGGCCGAATATTGTGGCAGCGTCTTGGAGCTGACCATTATTAACCATAACCCACACAAATGAAACCAATAACTCAAAATATTGGAATAAAGGAACAAATCCTATCATAATCTCAGCAACAGCCTACAACAAAATTTAATTAAAAATTAAATAACCAAAAACAAAAAGACTATGTACATCACCAACAAGCAAAACAAACCAATCCATGTCTTAACAACAGGCCCATGGGCCTTCACGCTCACTTGAGGGCGTGTAAGTATCTCATACGGTAATGAACCATTTCAGTTTCCTTTGCATTTGTGACCTTGACCTTTAAACCCAAGACCTTAATCCATATATAAAAATGATTGTTAAGCCAATGACTACATACTCAACATACATGCCTATTCAAAAGTTATAATTTTCGAGATAATTAACCATTTCAGTATATCGTTTGCATCTATGACCTTGACCTTTGAACGCATTAAATTCATTCATATATCAAATGATCGATGTCAATACTTGCAATATCTAAAATACATGCCTTTACAAAAAGTTCATAGTTTTAAGAATAATTTATCATAATTTATCATTTCATTATTCGCTTGCACCTATAATCTTGCCCTTTCACCCTATGACTTGACAAATACTCTTATTTTAGCTTATTTATATTTCCCGTTAAGTACCTTGCGATTCCACAACCTTCAAAACTCGAACCTTAATTTTATATGCGACACTGCCTTCCATAGTACATGTTTGGTATAAATGGCTTGATATCCTCATTGAGTCAAAAAATATGGCTATGAGATAAAAGTTAACGTACGAACGGACTGATGGACGGACAACTATAAATATACTATAAATACGCCCCGTTATACGGGCGTATAAAAATGATATTTAAAAAACGTTTTATGAAAGTAAAACAATTTTACAGATACATTAAGTAAAAATACATACCGCATATAGCAAACAGAAGGATACAACAGCAACTGAAAGAATTCTTGATGAATATCTAAAACCTGAAACAAGAATTTTTAGTATAATACATATTATACTGGTGTTTATTTTACAGCACTAGATGGCCGTTGCGAAATACAATTCCTCATTAATAGTGATTGGACTAAAATTGGGAAACCAAATTTTTTCAAGGAGAGGAAAAATATCCATAGCAACAAAATATGTAAAAGATAGCACCCTCATACTATGTCAAATCTCAATCCAAAATTATCTTTAATATATTTACTTTGAATCCCATTGTACCATGTTCCTTTCATTTTCAATTTTGATATCACGCGTGGCGGATGTAGATTTTCCAAACTGATATGAAAACTTGAATTGGGTAGTAATTTTGTCACAACGTCAGAAATTAGAACAATTGAGAAATCAAAAACAAACATACTAATCCATGTCACAATCCAGAAGCAAAGTAAAAACTTCGGAGCTGACACGTTAGGCTAGACACGTGAAGTTTCACCAGTGGAAGTGAAGCCGGGTGCTCCGGAAGTGTAAGTACCTCCTGTTTAACTAGCTACACCCGCCTAGTGTGTAATCAAAATTGTGAAAGGAGCATACTGGACACAGAGACATCAAATGTGTCAACAAAACTGTGATGACGGCCATAAAATTTGTTGATGGTCTTAATAAGCCTAAGATCGCAATATTGCTGGGTAAACAATTGAAAAATTGAAAAAGTCTACGTAGTGGGAACAAGCTCTAACTATTTCTTTTCCAAAGATATTGTATCATAAAAAATTAATAAATAAATAAATAAATAAAAAATGATAAAAACTCCATGCTACAAGTATGTATTTTTAAATTTTCAAATTTTCTTGAAAGATACAGCATTTTGATTTTAATACAAAAGAAAAATTCTCACATAGCGACAATTTCGTAATACCCATGCTGCTGGGGAAAAATTTTTTTCAAGAAGCTTTGATTTTCAAAACAATTTTGAAATAGATGAAAAGAATATGTAATAAAAACATGTAATTAACATCTGCAATCACGAATATATGGCAATTGATAACAAATACTTACAATGCATTCTTTTATAAATTAATCTGGCAAGCAGTCCCTTAACTAAATGTTTTATTTTCTCAGCTGTTGTACCCGGCTCTCTGTACAAATAAAAAATGTTTTCGTGATATAGGCAAGAGAACATGAAATACTTGAAATATAAAAATGTTAATGATCAACTTTTCTTTCTATTGGAAATGTTTAATTTTCCATGAAGGTGATTATACATTTTACATTTGTACTTCGGGAAAATTTATTCACGTTATTTTCATTATTTCCATTCCACAAAGAAACGTTATCCTCTAATTTTCACCCCTAGTACAAAAGATTAGTAGTATCAAAAGTCAAAAACCAGAAAATGCATTCGTTAAGTAATGATTTACTGAGAAGCTGTGACATTTCTTGGTACAAACAAAAGCTAAATTACAGCTAGTACTTTATTGAAGCAATCATTGCTTGAATAGCAGCTGTAACACGATGAGGGAGTGTGCGATACAAATTTGGACATTCTGAATTCTTGATCTTATACTAGTGCTTTTTAACAGACTGTCAAAGCTCTGTTGAGAATTTCTGGCTATCTTCGGCTTTTGTCTTTTTAAGGAAGCCCAACAAAGTCTCAATTGAACTCATATGACGAGAATTTCCCGGCTAGTCAGGGAAGTTTCATTGTTTCCTTACGCACATCACAGTGAAACATACTGCCTAAGTTCATTTTTAGGAAATTATGTTATATGAGGGCGTCGGCGTACTTAAGAAGGTTGCTGACACCTTAAATAATCAACGCTACTAAACATTTATTACATAAATGATTTACGAATTCATGGTGAATGTTAGGTTTTTCCTGAAAAACAATCCATCTTTCAGCAAGGTCTTTTTCCTGCTTATGCACCTAAATTGACGAAACAGTTTCTTTTCTTGACTGTACCAGAAATTGATAGAATGATATAACTTCTATTAAAAAATATGCGACTTCCTTAAAAGAAAGTAGCTGAAGATAGTCCTAAATCGCCAACAGAGATTTGGTAGTCTATCAAAAATAAATGGTATTACATCAAGAAATCAGAATGTCGAAATTAGCATCGCACGCCATCTCGTTGTGTTAGGGCTGTTTCCATAAAATACTAGCTGCAATTATTAGTTTCTGTTAATACCAAACAATAGCACTGTTCTTAGTAAATCACTACTAAGTGAAGTGCATTATGTTGTATTGTAGCTTTGTTCCTACTATTATCGTATAAGGGGTGACGTTCCTTTGTGAATTATATATATATATATATATATATATATATATATATATATATATATATATCCAATCAAAGTTATTTTTGCTAAAAACATGTCGTTTGATATAACATAAGTACATTTGAAAAGTCTTGGAACTAAAACTTACTTCACAGGTTTAGGTGGTACCAACAGCCCATGTAAGTGCATGCCTTGGTAAGATTTTCTGATAGCTGCAATCATATCCTCTCCCTCAGCATAATCAACCATAAAACCGAAAAACTGTTTCCTTCTCACAGAGAGAACAAACCTTACCGGTAAACTTATACAAAGATATAAGTAACACAACATTTCCGGGAAATTTCTACATATAATCAAGCCATATTCTGCCTAAAATAGAAAAAATACATATTTAAGGATTTTTTTCTAATGGTCGAAATATCAGATTTAATTCATATTTGAGATATGGAAAGTTTAAAATGATTTTTTTAATGGAGTAAAAAATACCATTTATTGAAAATATTCAAAATAATAAAACCCAAGTAATGGGACTTGGTTACAAATAATATAATACTGGAAAACTTAGACAGATTGAAATTTCAGAATTATTCCAGATTATAGCTGTTGACATCTCGATATACGTGAAATGTTCTAGAATGGGACGTTAAACTACAATACATTCAATCTATATCGATTAAATAAAAACCAAACAAACTAATCTATTTCCAATTACATATTATACCAGTTTTAATTTTACAGCACTAGACGGCCGTTTCGGAATACAATTCCTCATCAGTAGTGCTTGGACCAAAAATATGAAACCAAAATTATTTTGAAGATGTTGAAAAGCCACCCAAAGGACCAAAATATATTTTACCAAATTAAGCTAAGGAAATACTTTGCATGAGGGAGTATACCTTAGTTTTTGAGAAATTTTAAATTTTAACAAATAACAACCCCAAAGCAATTTGAAAACTTTTATACTGGCAAAGCCATTGAAAATGTCCATCGATTCTACCTCCTGTTCTAAATCATGACCTACGAATATAGGTAAACAACTTTGACATGTCCGCTTGACCTTTCATTTAAATATTTATCACGGACCAAGTACATCTATAGGTAGGGAACATAGGTGTTTATTTTGTATACATCATGAGATATATTCAGCATATAGAGTACACCTGTGAACTGTGTATGTATTAACTTGGATCTTAACGCTACCCATGTATTGGGTGGATCCTCCTATATGAATATTCCTAATGAAAGGTCAAACGGACAGGTCAATGTTGTTTGCCTATACATGCTTAATTACTGGTGTTAACGATGGACAGTAGAAGGTGCCGTAGAATGTAACGCATGTCAACATCCAAGCATACAAAGTCCCCACGGCGTAGCCAAACACGGAATTAACAGCCAAAGCCGCAAACAAAGGGAAATAACCCACGCCATACAGGAACATCGACAAAAGTGCAACAAATACTGAAAATATATAAATTTACATAATAAATGGATGGCGAACCGATAAGACGGTGAAAACTACCGTTACTTCATTTATTAACAAAAGGCCAAGTATCTTTTAAATTTAGCTAGCTACATCCGCCACGTGTGTGCAGGCTGCAAATCAAACTTATTTGTCAAAATCGGTAATTTTTTGTGCGCAATGTTGACATTTATGTACTTTTTTATCATTAAATGTTTCATTTTGGTACAGTTTCCATACAGAAAAGTCCTAATTTTTAGTACTTATAATTAAAATAAATAACCCCCCCCTCGTCAAAATGGGAAAGGTCCGTCGTATTTGACTTTTTCATTTTATCCATCTTTTTATCCGTTTTTATTGTATAAACCCGTCAAAAAAGGATAACTTTTTATTTATCTATTTATCCGTTTTTATTGTATAAACCCGTCAAAAACGGATAACTAAGTCGAATCTGGTAGCTTGTGTGTGTAATGAAGATTAAAAATGAAAAGAACATGGAACTATGGGACATCAAATATATCCAGGGTAATCTAGGATACATAGACATCATACTTATCAACAAGTTTGTGATGACGACCAAAAAACTTTTTGAGGGCCTTATCATTTTTCACGATCTTAAATGGCAATAATAAGCTTTCATAAAAACAACAGCTGTTGGTACATTTTGTTTTAGTCTATTTGGAAACCAATTTTAGACATCTTAATGTAATAAAAAAACAAAGCCAATTAAAAACTTTAAAACTGACAAATTAGGTTAAACACATAACTTCCACCAGAGAAGTGAGATCAGGTGCTTCGGAATGTGGATGATAAATCTACAACTTCAAAATTAATTTTACCTTCACAAGTGAAAATTGATCACAATTTAAATCTGGAGGCAAAATCTGGAACTTAAAATTTAACCCTACCTTTGAAATAAGAGAGACCATCATAGTCTATGGCATATCTTGAGTTTAAAAAAAGCCTGAAAATTAATCAAAATTTAAATCTGGAAGCAGAATCTGATGCTTGAAATTTAATCCTACCTTTGAAATAAGGGAGACCATCATAATCTATGGCGTATCTTGCATCAAAGATAACTTTGGAACATAAAGTAGCAATGGCTCCAAATGCTGCAGCATACGACACTCTGTTAGATCTTGTGAAAGCATCTTGTGGACTGAAATTATAAAAATATAATTTGATCAAGTCAATCGAAAAAAAACATTAACTGGTCAGGGACTGGTTGTTCAAAGCTCTGTTAGCTTAACAAAATGATTAGCGAATTTAGAAATGTTGTAATAATTCAAAATATTACTTATAGCTAAAAATATAAAGTTTTCCAAAAAAATTAAATAGAATTCAATAAACGGGGAACTTTGGTAAACTGGAGGCATTTTGTTTGTATCCCTCACTTATTATGATAAGCCTTAAAATTCCGATTGAAAAAGTCTAAAAGAAATCTGACAAATTTGTTCATTTTTTGTGAAAAGGACTTTCAAATATTTTACATACATTGAAAATTCTGCAGTGTGTGTAAAGTTTAGAAGTTTTAGAGTGTCGAAAGTAACTTTAACACTAAGCTAACGTATTAGTGTCCAATTTGCAGCTCAACTCAATTCCTGTTAGCTTTATATCTCTGCAACTGCTACAGTCAAATCTGTCTATAAAGGTCACCCAAGGAAAACAGTTAAAGATGCTTTAAAGGCAAGCGGCCCTTATATACAGGTTCAAAAATATGTGTAAAAAGCAATTGGTATAAAACTTTACTGGTCTTTATAAGTAGGTGGTCCTTATATAGAGGTTTCTTTTAACACAGGTGTGACTGTACAGTCCAACCTGTCTTAAAGGACACCTCTATATAAGCATCACCTGTTTATAAAGGTCAGTAGAATAGTATCCCAATTGTTATTTATTCATATTATTTTAACATGTTTATAAAGGTCATCTGCCATAAAAGCCATTTTTACTGGTTCCCTTTGGATGGTATTCATAAACAGGTTTAACTGTATTTATATCTCTGCATATTTTCAGTCACTACCCAATAGTTACTATCTATATTTCAGCCATTCGGCAGCTTATCTTCCGACTCCTTCTCGTCAGCTCAGTTTAAAGACTTTCGATGGATCCGAACTGTACAATTAATGGATGAGGCTTACAGTTACAAAAAGAAATCCCTAGTGTGTATACTTACACAAGTAATCCTGGTCTACCATTTAAACAGTGCTTGTACTTTGATTGCCGAGTCTGTGTAAATGCTAGTAAAAGGCTCAATAATATCTAAAACATTAAGATATAAAGTTTCATGAATTTTGTGATTTCAAAAATAATGGGCGTGGACAAAGTACGACTTTAAAATTACCTAAACTAAATGCACCGATGCACGGACTGACTTACGGACGGACAGACACAATAATTAAGCAAGAGCTTTACATAAATTTTGCAATTTCCAAGAACCCGAATAATGTTGTTACTTCATAATTACATGGATACACTGATGTACGGACGGACAAACATAGATTAAGAAAGAACGTTACATAAATGCATGGTTTTGCCATTTCCAAACACCCAAATAGTGGGCGTGGTCAAATATCACTACAAATCAATACACTGATGTACGGACAGACGGACAGATATATTATCATTTTAAACAAGTCCTGAATACTTGGATGAATAAACCAGAGGCAGAACAATAGCTGATGGCGTAAACCAATTGCTTACCATCTCTTTGAACCCACCAGTCTGAATTCCCCGCTTCAAATCATGTCTCCCGAAACAACATTAGCATGCCCCCTAACGCAATGCAGTATACGGTGGGATGAAGAGGTTCCGCAAACCTTTTATTTACGGTTTCAATTTTGGTTGACGTTTACGTTAGGCACAGGGGACGTAACTCTATAACCCAGCCGGAATCAGCCTTACTAATCCAGTATTTTGCGCGTGCGGCTATCTTGGTTGGTCATGTGATTCGATTTAACCAATCACTTTCATAGATTTTCATAGTCAGATGTAGCGGGTAATATGGTATACTTACCCCCGGGACCAAAAGCCATGAATAAAAAGCCTGATGGTTGATGGTTGACTGACACCTGAAAAATGGAAATAAAAATAACCATTACTTAAAGTAAAGACCTGTCGAAAATTTTACACCAATTAAAAGCTACAAAAAAGCTAACGAATTAATGGAGAGTTGGCAGCTCATCTCAGATCCTCCTTTGATAATATCTCAGCAGCTTTTCTGCCACTACTGTATTTCCACAAATACAGTGCACATGGAAAATGCAAGAATTAAGTCGTATTTTTTCAAAATTGGTGTATAAACTTGATCCCAAAATTTTCACAAAATTTCTCTATGAACAAGAGAACTGAACAATAATGTTTTTTTTTTTTAAATATAATTTGGTTAGGTCCGTGCATTTTAAATGCATTTTATTGATTGTTAAATGGAAGTGTTTTCAATTATAAGAAATAAATAATAAAAATCATGTGCACTCAATTTATGGAAATACATTAGCTATCCATATTTCGGTCACTCGGCAACAGTTTCGGCTCCTTATCGTTAGCTTAATGTCCTATTTAAATGCTTAACCACTGCGGTAGCTCAGTTGGTAGAGTGCTCGCTCCGTAAGTGGGAGGTTGTGGGTTCGAACCCGGCCGGGTCTGACCCAAGACTTGACAGTGGGTAGTGATTGTTCTTTCGCCAAGCACCCGGCATTACGAAATGAAAGCCACGGTTCTTTCGGATGGGAATTTAAAACAAACGAGGTCCCGTGTCACGGTGGGCTTGGCCCGCTAAAGAACCCTGTTGTATAATGCCATCAGGGCAACGCATAGGCAAAATTCCTGCACTTTCGCCTATAGCTGGCGACGTCTCGATAAAGGTGAAATATTCTTGACTGGGACGTTAAACACCACTACTCACTCACTCACTCTTTAAATGCTTGTTATAGCGCTAAGTACAGAAAAGATTACTACTAGAAAAACCCAAGCACATACAAATAAATACAATTACTGAGTGTTCAAAATGTTAAACAGTAATGTAATTTGGGAAAATTTTTGAAAACAGTTTTTCTTATACGCCCGAAATATATGCAGCAACTCATACATATTTCTTTCACACAATTTTGATTACACACGTGGCGGGTGTAGCTAGCTAAACAAAAGTTGCTTATCCTTCCGGAGCACACGGCCTAGCTTCCCTGGTGGAAGTTCACGTGTCTAACCTGACTTGTCAGTTCCAAAGTTTTTACTTTGCTTCTAGATTGTGATTCGGACATGGGTTAGTATGTTTGTTTTGACGATACATTACTTGGTTCATTCTTCATTATTATATTTATTACTACTTCAATCATATATATTCTTTTTGTCTTATCGCCACATACTGTATACATATATGTTATACCAATGATTGTATTTTCAAGGTAATAAAGAATTACTAATATTATTATCACCAGCAGCAGGTGAAGTGTCAGAAATATTTATTAATATTATTAGTATAAAACTTTCGACGTGTTTGTACTGTATAAACTAACAAGATTGCATGCTTGATTGATTGATTGATTAATTGATTGATTGATTGATTGATTGATTGATTGAGTGGGGTTTTCATCCCAGTCAAGAATATTTCCCGTATATCGAGACGTTACCAGCTACAGGTGAAGAAGCAGAAATATTTATCGTTGCAGTGCGATCAGGGCAATCTTTAACATGCCATGCCGACGTAACATGGGGCGTCGATTTTTAAAGTCTCTTCCAAAAGACCTCATAGCTTTCACTTCTATATGCCAAATGCTTGGCGATAAAACAGCCACTATCTATTTAAATTCGTTGTCAGACCCAGCCGGGGTTAGAACCCAAGACCTCCCATATACAGAGGTAGCACTACCACTGAGCCACCGTAGTAGTTTTAAACTTTCAAGAAATCTATAGATCGTACGTCTCGCCTGAAGAGCACAATACAAAAGCTTACACTGATATAGTGACGGTCAATTCTTTAATAGTTGAGAAATCCGGAGTACCAGGTGAAATCTGACCGAGCGGTATCCGGTGAATTGCGCATACATTACTGAGAATCCTAACACTACCCATGCATTGAATGGATCTACCTACTGGGATATGAATATTCCAAATGAAATGGCATCAACATTGTTTTTCGATACACTATATTATTAATTTTAGTGGATTTGACTGGCCACCTCCCCTGATTATAAAACACGATGGTGCCCTATGTATCTATGTATCCTATTGTTTGAATTTCATAGTTCAATATATTGTCATTTACATTTTTTGAATGTACATCGAATGATAATAATTTTTTTTAAATGCCGTATAAGACAGTGTCACCAAAATAATTGCAAATGCAAATTTTTAAATAATAAAAGAAACTATGATCTAAAAAAATCAAATTCATTGAATTGGGATTCCCTTTTGTCTTTTTTTCAGTCAAAGGGACATAACTCCCAGTAAAGTGAGCAAACCAACTCGGGTTAATAATATACGCATGTCCTATCAATTTGGATGCTTTGTGCCTTGTTTCTTGAAAAAGTGGTTTATACTTTTGGAGAATTACTCCAGAAACAAATATTGTCTGGACATTACATTATAAAGGCATTTTTCAATTTTGTCAAAATTTCAACAAAATCGTGTTATCCATTTACACTTTTTACGCCATAACTCCCGCGAAAATGAGCAAATCAATTTGGGTTAACGATGCGCATCTCCTGTATCAACTTTGATGCAAGCATTAAGTATCGTGATCACTGCTTTTATTCTACTTTGCGCAGTCTGTTTGTAGTTAGTAAGCGTCTTCTGTAGCGGCCATAGGTGGTATACTCTCTCTCTTTTTGTTTTTTAACTCTACAGAGGTGTCTTTGGCGTGCACTGAGACACGGGACCTCGGTTTTGAGTCTCACCCGAAAGACTACTGAGCTTTTTCACAGCTCTAGTATGGACAGGAGATGAAAATCAACTCAGAAAAATCCCAAGTCCCGAGAGAAGTTCAAACCCACAACCCTTGACTTGGAAAGCAAGTGACAGTACCACTCGACCATGTCCGCCTATAGTTTTGAAGCCTAAATTTGCGCAGATAAGAATTTCGGACGGATGGAAACTCAAATTTTATATCCCCATTTTTTTTGAAAGCCAGCAATTAAATAAAAATTGAAAAAGGACACACTTACGTTAAAGATTCCTGTGTATCGGTGCTGTTCTCTTCTGACAATGCTAAAATAAATCTACCTAACTCTCTAAATGATGAAAGGAATCCAAACTGACTCATCGTTATAACTTACAGTACGCCTGTTCTGAAATAATAAATAAATAAATAAATAAATAAATAAATAAATAAATAAATAAATAAATAATAAATAAATAAATTAATTAATTAACTGCTTCAAAAATTAAAAAATGCCCACTTCGAAATTCTCAATGAAAAATGTATTAACAATGAATAGGACTACATAAATAAATAAATAAATAATAAATAAATAAATAAATAAATAAATAAATAAATAAATAAATTAATTAATTAACTGCTTCAAAAATTAAAAAATGCCCACTTCGAATTTCTCAATGAAAATGTATTAACAACGAATAGGACTAAATAAATAAATAAATAAATAAATAAATAAATAAATAAATAAATTAATTAAATTAATTCCACCTACAAGTTCAGAAATTCACCAATATAACACCCGTTCATCTGAAAACTTAGAAACTATATTATGTAGAACAGACTATTATTATAAATCATTTCTTCCTTCAACAATTAGAGATTGGAATAATATCCCAGTCTCAGTCAGAAACAGTTCGCTTAACATTTTTAAATCTTTCTTAAACCAGAAAATACATATTCCAATTTTTTTACACAGGTAGTCGCATAGGACAAATACATCACACCAGACTTAGGTTAAACTGTAGTTCACTAAATCATCATTTACATAGTAAAAACCTCGTTGGTAGTCCCAATTGCGCATGCGGTCAAATTGAAACTACAAAACATTTCCTTTTACACTGTAACTTGTACACTCATATAAGAAATACTACTATTCATACCATAAACGTCTCTTATGATCTTGACATAATCACAACCTGACCCCTGCCGAAAATAATGATATTTTCATCAAAGTTCAAAAGTATACATTCTTTTATCAAAGAGATTTTCCGCTTAAAACAATGATTATTTTACATTATGAAATCACATACTAGTATATGTCATAAATTATTGTATTCTGAATTTTCATTCTCTTTTATAAATTATAACCTACACACTTTATTTATTTATTTATTTATTTATTTATTTATTATTTATTTATGTATTTACTTACTTACTTACTTACTTATTACTTACTTACTTACTACTTACTTACTTACTTATTTACTATTATTTATTTTTATATTTATTTATAAACCACCCATTATTTATTTATTAAAGTAATTAAGTTATCCAATTGTTCACTAATTCATCTATTTAGTTATAAAAATATATATGTTTTTTTCTGTGACATGCAAAATATTGTAATATTATAATTGTCTAGGAAACCGGTTTATATAAGAGTTTACTCTTGTTCCGGGATCCTCTTTATTATTATTATTTGTAAATTGTTCTTGAAACATAAATAAAATATTGTTTAAACTAAATAAATTAATTGATTCAAAAATTTAAAAATGCCCACTTCGAATTTCTCAATTGAATATGTATTAACAATGAATAGGACTAAATATATAAACTTATTTATTTATTTATTTATTTATGGGAAGTGTCAAATTATATAGATTTTAGATATATATTTTCCAAAATTCCGTAACTAATTAAAATTTTCTGGTGTTTCAATTCCAGAATCTGGAGGTCTTTTGCGTCAGTCTACATGTCCATAAATGTTAATATGCATGGAATTAGAATCTAACAAAGGAAAACCAGTAATCGTAATTGAAGAACACAAGTTTAGCATTTGTCAAAAAGAATGATTAGATACGACGCCGATGTACAAATACAACAACAAACTGTTCAGTTGATGAAGAAGCGCGTACAGTTCTTATGTAACTCTGCCAGTAATATAGATAGTATGCTGTGTATTCCCCTTTCGGGAGTGGCGCTGGTGTTTTCCTTCCGATCCCGGGAATACACAGCAGGTGGATACTGAGGAATTTAAGGTGTCATTTTTAAGATCACTTCTAGAATAAAAATTTAAAAATAAATATTGACCAGTAGTTTCAAAAGAGATTTTTAAAATAATTGCTAAATTCTTAGCCAAGGAATGATTGTAAAACTGAGGCCAGAGGTTTTTTTTATATTTCTAATCCAATAAAATACTGAATAAATACTAAAGCGACACCCAATAAATAATACACCTTAAAAATATTTTGAAATCGGTAATTCTTGAAGCAAATGCATGATAGGACTAAAAAGGCGGCTTCCATTAACAAATATCATTGTGGTTCGCGTTTTAAGCAAGTTAACAAACAGGATTTTTTATTTGTAAATTTATGAGAATGACATGTGTATGACGACATTAAGAATATAATATCTAAAATAAAACGTAACATTAAACTCAAGAAATTCAGGCTATAAGTCACTACATGGGGTCCGTATTGCGAACAGGCCAACAACAATATGATACGGACTGTCCCGAATATGGTACGAAATGGCATGGGACGAATAGTCCTATGGGCACGAAATGTTTTACCAATATGGGACGAAAAGTCCTATGGGCACGAAATTTTTTACCAATATGGGACGAAAAGTCCTGAACTCATTCGCTCAGTGACCTTTTGGTTAGGAATACCGGTACTCAAATAGAATGATCCACCCCAACAAATGGGTTGTGTTTTGGTTGGTTTGGTTGAATGTTGCTTAACGTCGCATCAGCAATTTTTCAGCTATTCGCGACGAGAACTATTTAATTAATTTCTATGGATTAATCTATGAACAATTTCGTGTATGCATGTGAAGTGCGAGTGTGTTGTATGGTCTGCCTTGTACCGTGCTAGCTCACAGAGTCAGTACGCCGCAGACGAGCGTACCACTCCCCCAGTCCATTATACTGATACCAGGTGAATCAGTAAGGAAAATTCACTTTCCCACATGTGGCCCGAGCGGGACTTGAACTCACAACGGTGAGAGAACCTGGATTTGAAGACTGACGTCTTATCCATTGGGCACCGCGCCCTCGGATTGTGTTTTGGGTTCACGGTTAAATAGCCTAAACGAGGCATGTTCCCCATGATGCAGACGAAATATTTCACATCAGTACCGTATACATAAAAGTACTCGTCATAAATAAATATTTAAATTAATTTATTTTAATCGTGTCTCATAAGTCTCTTAAAGAGCTGGGTGTAATACTTAATTTTATGATATGTTTTTATGATATTTGTAAAATGTTTTAAAGTACACGTGACACAGAAATAAACTATTTACTTACTTTATAAATTAAAGATCAAGTGGACAGGTAAATCGTAGCGTTGTTTGACAAATTATATATATGTAATGTTATGTGGAAGATAACACCCTTCGCCCTCTCTCTCCAAGTCTCTCTCTCTGTCTCTCTCTCCGAGTCTCTCTTTGTATTAAATTGATAAGCGTTGTTTGCCAATATGTGAGGTTATCACGATGGAAGACTCTCTCTCTCTCTCTCTATCTCTCTCTCTCTCCGAGTCTCTCTTTGTATTAAATTGATAATCGTTGTTTGCCAATATGTGAGGTTAATTATGTGGAATATCTCTCTCTCTCTCTCTCTCTCTCTCTTTCTCTCTCTCTCTCTCTCTCAGTCTCTTATTGTATTAAATCGATAAGAGTTGTTTGCCAATATGTAATGTTATGTGGAAGATAACACCTCTCCCTCTCTCTCTAAGTCTCTGTCTCCCTCTCTCTCTCTATTAAATTGATAAGCGTTGTTTGTCAATGTGTAATGTTATGTGGAAGATAACACCTCTATCTCTAAGTCTCTGTCTCCCTCTCTCTCTCTATTAAATTGATAAGAGTTGTTTGCCAATATGTAATGTTATGTGGAAGATAACACCTCTCCCTCTCTCTCTAAGTCTCTCTCTCCCTCTCTCCCCTCTCTCTCTATTAAATTGATAAGCGTCGTTTGCCAATATGTAATGTTATGTGGAAGATAACACCTCTCCCTCTCTCCCTAAGTCTCTCTCTCCCTCTCTCCCCTCTCTCTCTATTAAATTGATAAGCGTCGTTTGCCAATATGTAATGTTATGTGGAAGATAACACCTCTCCCTCTCTCCCTAAGTCTCTCTCTCCCTCTCTCCCCTCTCTCTCTATTAAATTGATAAGCGTTGTTTGTCAATATGTAATGTTATGTGGAAGATAACACCTCTCTCTCTAAGTCTCTCTCTCCCCCTCTCTCTCTATTAAATTGATAAGCGTCGTTTGCCAATATGTAATGTTATGTGGAAGATAACACCTCTCCCTCTCTCCCTAAGTCTCTCTCTCCCTCTCTCCCCTCTCTCTCTATTAAATTGATAAGCGTCGTTTGCCAATATGTAATGTTATGTGGAAGATAACACCTCTCTCTCTCCCTACGTCTCTCTCTCCCTCTCTCCCCTCTCTCTCTATTAAATTGATAAGCGTTGTTTGCCAATATGTAATGTTATGTGGAAGATAACACCTCTCCCTCTCTCTCTAAGTCTCTCTCTCCCCTCTCTCTCTATTAAATTGATAAGCGTTGTTTGCCAATATGTAATTTTATGTGGAAGATAACACCTCTCCCTCTCTCCCTAAGTCTCTCTCTCCCTCTCTCCCCTCTCTCTCTATTAAATTGATAAGCGTCGTTTGCCAATATGTAATGTTATGTGGAAGATAACACCTCTCCCTCTCTCCCTAAGTCTCTCTCTCCCTCTCTCCCCTCTCTCTCTATTAAATTGATAAGCGTTGTTTGCCAATATGTAATGTTATGTGGAAGATAACACCTCTCCTCTCTCTCTAAGTCTCTCTCTCCCCTCTCTCTCTATTAAATTGATAAGCGTTGTTTGCCAATATGTAATTTTATGTGGAAGATAACACCTCTCCCTCTCTCCCTAAGTCTCTCTCTCCCCTCTCCCCTCTCTCTCTATTAAATTGATAAGCGTCGTTTGCCAATATGTAATGTTATGTGGAAGATAACACCTCTCCCTCTCTCCCTAAGTCTCTCTCTCCCTCTCTCCCCTCTCTCTCTATTAAATTGATAAGCGTCGTTTGCCAATATGTAATGTTATGTGGAAGATAACACCTCTCCCTCTCTCCCTAAGTCTCTCTCTCCCTCTCTCCCCTCTCTCTCTATTAAATTGATAAGCGTTGTTTGTCAATATGTAATGTTATGTGGAAGATAACACCTCTCTCTCTAAGTCTCTCTCTCCCTCTCTCTCTCTATTAAATTGATAAGCGTCGTTTGCCAATATGTAATGTTATGTGGAAGATAACACCTCTCCCTCTCTCCCTAAGTCTCTCTCTCCCTCTCTCCCCTCTCTCTCTATTAAATTGATAAGCGTCGTTTGCCAATATGTAATGTTATGTGGAAGATAACACCTCTCTCTCTCTCCCTACGTCTCTCTCTCCCTCTCTCCCCTCTCTCTCTATTAAATTGATAAGCGTTGTTTGCCAATATGTAATGTTATGTGGAAGATAACACCTCTCCCTCTCTCTCTAAGTCTCTCTCTCCCCTCTCTCTCTATTAAATTGATAAGCGTTGTTTGCCAATATGTAATTTTATGTGGAAGATAACACCTCTCCCTCTCTCCCTAAGTCTCTCTCTCCCTCTCTCCCCTCTCTCTCTATTAAATTGATAAGCGTCGTTTGCCAATATGTAATGTTATGTGGAAGATAACACCTCTCCCTCTCTCTCTAAGTCTCTCTTCCTCTCTCCCCTCTCTCTCTATTAAATTGATAAGCGTTGTTTGCCAATATGTAATGTTATGTGGAAGATAACACCTCTCCCTCTCTCCCTAAGTCTCTCTCTCCCTCTCTCCCCTCTCTCTCTATTAAATTGATAAGCGTCGTTTGCCAATATGTAATGTTATGTGGAAGATAACACCTCTCTCTCTAAGTCTCTCTCTCCCTCTCTCCCCTCTCTCTCTATTAAATTGATAAGCGTCGTTTGCCAATATGTAATGTTATGTGGAAGATAACACCTCTCTCTCTAAGTCTCTGTCTCCCTCTCTCTCTCTATTAACTTGATAAGCGTCGTTTGCCATATGTAATGTTATGTGGAAGATAACACCTCTCTCTCTCTAAGTCTCTCTCTCCCCTCTCTCTCTATTAAATTGATAAGCGTCGTTTGCCAATATGTAATGTTATGTGGAAGATAACACCTCTCCCTCTAAGTTTTTCTCTCCCCTCTCTCTCTATTAAATTGATAAGCGTCGTTTGCCAATATGTAATGTTATGTGGAAGATAACACCTCTCCCTCTCTCTCTAAGTCTCTCTCTCCCCCCTCTCTCTATTAACTTGATAAGCGTTGTTTGCCAATCAAGTGAGGTTATCTCGGTGGAAGACTCTCTCTCCCTCTCTCTCTTTCTTCGAGTCTCTCTTTGTATTACAAACGTTGTTTGCCAATATGTGGAAGATACCCTCTCCCCTCCTGTCCTACCCCCCCTCTCTCTCTCTCTCTTTCTCTGTATTAAACTGATAAACTCAGTAATGATATACATTACCACAGGGTAGCGATTACACTTGATTACCACGTGTAGAACCAGTCTTGCTCTGTTGATTCTCGGTTAGAGGCTAATAAGATTATACCATAGTTTAAAACATGTATAATATTTTCCACATAGTCCTATAGTTAAGCTGAAAGGTTTTTTGAAAACTAGGGCAAACATACGTTATTCTACAACCGGTTTTTCTCAATGAAACACTGGTATTTTGACTTGATCGCATTTAGAATTAATAATGAATTCATTTTTTAAAGAACTAATAAAAAATTAATAATAAAAGTAATTTTGTTCACTTACTTACCTGCACAATATGAACATCAAGGTGTGTTAGACTTGATTTGATGTATAGCAGAACTACAGGCGTGTAGTATCGATCAATAGAAGGTCTTGTCTTATATAAGACGGTTTTGTATTACCGTTGTTTTAAGGTGATTGGAATCCACTGACCCGTAAAACTGTTAGCGCATTTAACTGGCCACCCGGAACGGCGAACCCAAAAGACTGGAATGCGTTCCAGTATTCAATACAATAACAGTACGGCGAAGTAAACGTCGTCTATAAATAGAGTACTAAGTGGCTTGTCAATAATGTATGTATAACCCGTATGTATATATTATTTCGTAAGGAGCGCCTGGTATGTTGAAAAAGATGTTTCAATGATGTAATCTATCAATACTCTCTAATGTTTTCTTTTTTACTGTACCCACTGTTATGATATATCATAATCTTACAAAAGACTTTTGATATGAATGCGCGACAAAAAAAAAAAAAAAAAAAAAAACAAAACATTGCAATAAAAACAATACCTATTTACAAAAATTTGTGTGCAGTCAGTAATAATTAAGACATATCTGAGGTCATTAAAATAATTTTATGTTACTCTTACAATCTAAATAAAAATATGATTTTTAAAAAATTGGGGGCGAATTTGCAAAAGGTGGGGGCGATTTTGACATGGGGCGATTTTGACGGGGACGAATATATTACAAGATAACAGAGAGAACAAAGTATCTCTCTCTCCGACAGGGAATTAAATCCAGGGAGTTCTGTCCATGCTGTCCACCAGGAGATTCTTTCCGTCAGTGAATTCTCCACGAACCCCCAGTGTTTTATTTTTTTGGATTGTATGCATCAGTGATTTTATTCCAACGGTGTAAACATTCCAACTTATATAGGTGTTACAGTAATATGTGTTTAATTTCAACGTCAAAACTACCTACAATTTTTACAATTAAATAAAGTCAAAATTTACCCTTTAAGTGGCCTCTTAAAATCAATAAGGGTGCAGCCCCTGGTTTCTCAATCATTCCTTAGCTAAGATTTCCCTTTACTTAAATCTTGCAAAATTTCAAATCTTTATAATTTTGTTAATTTTTAAGATATTGAAGAATTTAAGGTGTCATTTTTAAGATGACTTCTAGATTAAAACATTTGCATTTAGTTTTGATACAAATAATCAGCAGTAGTTCCAAAATGAGATAACAAAAATTTGCTAAATTTGAGTTAAGGAAAATCTTAGCTAAGGAATGATTGTGAAACTGGGGCCAATCCATCTATTGTCCATCAATCATTACTTTAGGGTCACTTGTGCTTAACGCTGACCATAGGAAGTCCAACTTTCACGTGCATTTGATGGATTAATAATAACAGAGACAATAATAATATATTTAGTTTACAATCATACTATAAAATTTTTTACATCTACAAAAATATATTCGATTATATCTAGCAATAAAATTGACTTATGAGACACTATAAAACATAATATATACATATTGATATTATTTAAAAAAAGATCATGACATAACATAAAATCACATAAACATTTTTCTTCTTTTAAAACAGAGATAAAAAGGTTGTATGGGACCTTGACTTAATAAAACATTAATACAGGTGTAAAAAATTTGATTTAGATGGTGCAAATATTTAGTGTCGGAGACACCCCCCCCCCAAAAAAAAAAAAAAAAAGAACCAGGAAAAAACATAAGTTTGAATATTTATGTACATGTATTTAAAGAGAATTGTTATTAAGATATTGGTAGCGTGATTATTTTAAATTATTTTTTAGAATGCAGTTTAGCTTTTGTTATACTTTCAGTTATTATTTTTCTATATGTATGAATGTATAATTTGGAAATTTAAAGCTGCGAGTTAATGTTTTCATTTACCGGAGTAGTGTATAGACACTTGCTTGATTGCATAATTATGACTTAACATATAATGGCAAATACGTTGAGAAACACCATTACAATGTCCTCGAGACTGTTACTTCTGGGACTTTGATTCTGGAACCGGGGTTTGTGTCAGCTCAGTCACCGAGGACCTGTGTTTATTCTCTATAGGAATATATTTGGCTTTTTATAATAATCGGATGCAATCAGTATTTCCCCAAAACGATTATAAATAATGGTCCTCATACGACTTTGACGTTCCACCAGTCCTCTAAATGTCCATTATACCACTACGGAAGTTCAGTTTGTAGAGTGTTCGCTTCATATGTGGGAGGTTGTTGGTTCGAAACCACCGATCTATTCTGACAAAGACTTGGAAATGGGTATTGACTGTTATTTCGCAAAACACTCGTTAAATAGAAATGAAAGTCACGGCGTCCTTCAGAAGAGACCTTATGCCGTGTCATGACAGGCGTGGCACATCAAAGAACCCCCCCCCCTACACGTTGCACTGAGCGCACTGCAAAGTTAAATATATCTTTCACTCAATCTATAGCTGGTGACGTCAGAATATGAATGAAAAACCCTTGATTGGGACGTGAAGACACGAATCAATCAATCAATCAATCAATCAATCAATCAATCAATCAATCAATCAATCAATCAATCAATCAATCAATCAATCAATCAATCAATCAATCAATCAACTGATATCAAAGTTCCACCAAAAGTAATATTTTGCTTTTACTGTGATATAATATGTCATAATTTTTCTTTCTGATGAATGATCAAATACGCACTTCTACACAAACCGAAGATGGCCTCATTGTCCGAATAGTTTTCTATCTCCTAGGTTAATGTTAAACTTGAAGCCTACTTGACATATCTTTATGACTAAGATAAAGGTGTTGGAGTGCAATATTCCACGTGTACCCGGTTTCCTCTACCGTTGCAGAACTGATATAAGTGAAAAAATATACACATGGGCTTAAGATATCATTATTCACCCAATTTAACACCCAGTCTCACTTCCCCGGTGGAAGTTCACGCGTCTAACCTAATTTGTCAGTTCCAAACTTTTTACTTTGCCTCTGGATTGTGATTCGGACATGGATTACCGCTAGTATGTTTGTTTTTGGGTTTCATACAAACTGGCGTTAATGGGACTGTTGTTTGTTTGTAATGTCGTCGTTTAGTAACTAATAACTTACTTACAGCTGTGATGGTACTGCTGCTGCACCACCAACGTCCTCAGCCGAGGCCACACATGTAACACAAACACGTACTATATCACATAACCCTCCTGTTTATTGATGGAATAAAACAGTGTAATATTTTTCGTATTACACAGGTACCCATGTAATATCACTTGATTGTGACGTAATCAGTTATCACGCTTCTGATTTACGTAGTGGTCGTGCCTAATGACGTCATATGAAAACTGTGTCAGTCTGTTGTTTATTTTTAGACTTTTGAAGACTTTCCGATTCTTTGAAAAATAATTTTGATGCATTCGGAAAAATATTATGATTTAAACTTACATACTGATTATGTCTTTTTTTCTAGGTGATTAATTTACTTTTACTATAACTAAATAGAACTATATTCTTACTTGCGCAGTTGATTTGGAGTTGATTTGTCTGACCTAGATAGAAATCGTCTGTTTCTATATGGCATCAAATAATATGTACATGTCATTATGCCTCGGTATTTTGAGTTATGTGATATATAGAATCTTATTAACTGATTGTAAAATGTTTGGAGAAGGGGTTCAATGATTACAGGAATTCATCAAAAACTATCAGAGGAGTAAAATGAAACAAAATAATTTTAAAAATGCACCGTACAATAAATGAATCTAGAAAAACATGTACAGTACAGACCTGTCGAAAGTTGAACACTGAGCTAAGTGTTAAACTTTCGACAAGTCTGTACTGTATATCTCATTTCCGTTAGCTCAGACAGTGTTAAACTTTCGACAGGTCTGTACTGTATATCTTCTTTTCGTTAGCTCAGTGTTAAACTTTCGACAGGTCTGTACTGTATATCTCCTTTTCGTTAGCCCAGTTTTAAACTTCCGACAGGTCTGTACTGTATATCTCCTTTTCGTTAGCTCAGTGTTTAACTTTCGACAGGTCTGTACCAGGCATGGGGTAATGCTAATTTGTAATTGTAATGCCATGTAATGCATTACATTTTCTCAAAGTAATGCATGTAATGTGTAATGCCCTAATTTTTGCATTACATGTAATTGTAATGTAATGCATACATAGACAAAAATGCATGTAATTCAAGCATTACATGGCATTACATAGCATTACTTCTCTGTATTAAATGTTAGATATTATTACCATTACAATTCAGGGCTAGTAAGTACCTACATGCTACTTTTTTCCCTAATATAAATTATGAAAATCGATGTCTAGAAAAATTGTAACTGTGAACTGTTGTCAAACTAGTAATTTATTTCATTCAACCTTAATACTAAAACTATATAAAATGCTAAAAACTTAGTATACTTAAGATCATTTTGAATTTCCAACAAATGTAAAGGATAAAAATACATTTTAAAGCAAAATGCAAATGCTGTTTTTAGTACTATCGGGAAGTCTAAAGATCACATCAAAATTTGCAACATATCTAAAAATAAGTCACTAACTTCAGTAACTACAATAATTTGTAATTTTGCTTTAACTGATAACCTGTAATGAAAACAATTTTATTTTTACAAGAATTTTTTTTTGTAATCATTTTTATATGCTATTAAGGTAACCTATCTTTAATGATTAAAGAAGTTATTTGTTAAAGGTATGGTTTATAAATTACACCTGACAATACCACTAATTAGTTTGTATACCTATCAACTCATTTTACTGTTTTGATTTAATGGTAATTCAGTGAATAAAATAAATAAAAAATAAAAACATATAATATGAAAAAATTCCTTACAGCATCTCTGTTTTTTCTTCTTAATTTTTAGAGTAAAACCAGAAATGTATATTTGGATAATAAAACCCTGACATAGATGAACAATCAACTTTGACAAATTTTGTAAAACCTACTGGTAAACAGCAGAACTATCAGATGAATGACCCAAAGCAAAAAGAATCTATACATGCACTTATTTACTATATATACTCCTATTTTCAACAGTTGAAAATCAAAACATAAGAACTTTATAGAAAAAGAACCTAAAATTTTAATTTCAAATTCTGAATCCGAAACATATCATAATAATATGTTTGAATTCTTTATGAAATGTAATGTGTAATATAATGCATTACTTTGGTAAAGTAATTGTAAGGTAATGCATTACTTTCCAAAATACATGTAATTGTAATTGTAATATAATGCTACTTTTGTCAAAGTAATTGTAATGTAGCGCATTACATTGAAATGTAATTCGCCCCATGCCTGGTCTGTACTGTATATCTCCTTTTCGTTAGCTCAGTGTTAAACTCTCGACAGGTCTGTACTGTATATCTCCTTTTCGTTAGCTCAGTGTTAAACTTTCGACAGATCTGTACTGTATATCTCCTTTCCGTTAGCTCAGTGTTAAACTTTCGACAGATCTGTACTGTATATCTCCTTTTCGTTAGCTCAGTGTTAAACTTTCGACAGATCTGTACTGTATATCTTCTTTTCGTTAGCTCAGTGTTAAACTTTTGACAGGTCTGTACTGTATATCTCCTTTTCGTTAGCTCAGTGTTAAACTTTCGACAGATCTGTACTGTATATCTCCTTTCCGTTAGCTCAGTGTTAAACTTTCGACAGATCTGTACTGTATATCTCCTTTTCGTTAGCTCAGTGTTAAACTTTCGACAGATCTGTACTGTATATCTCCTTTTCGTTAGCTCAGTGTTAAACTTTCGACAGGTCTGTACTGTATATCTCCTTTTCGTTAGCTCAGTGTTAAACTTTCGACAGATCTGTACTGTATATCTCCTTTTCGTTAGCTCAGTGTTAAACTTTTGACAGGTCTGTACTGTATATCTCCTTTTCGTTAGCTCAGTGTTAAACTTTCGACAGATCTGTACTGTATATCTCCTTTTCGTTAGCTCAGTGTTAAACTTTTGACAGATCTGTACTGTATATCTCCTTTTCGTTAGCTCAGTGTTAAACTTTCGACAGATCTGTACTGTATATCTCCTTTTCGTTAGCTCAGTGTTAAACTTTCGACAGGTCTGTACTGTATATCTCCTTTTCGTTAGCTCAGTGTTAAACTTTTGACAGGTCTGTACTGTATATCTCCTTTTCGTTAGCTCAGTGTTAAACTTTTGACAGGTCTGTACTGTATATCTCCTGTTCGTTAGCTCAGTGTTAAACCTTCGACAGGTCTGTACTGTACATGTATTTTCTAGATTCATTTATTGTGCATTGTAAAAAATTATTTTGTTTCATTTTACTCCTCTGATAGTTTTTGATGAATGCCTGTAATCATTGAACCCCTTCTCCAAACATTTTACAATCAGTTCATAAAATCTTATAAAGTCCACATTTACAACTCTTATTTTGCCCAAACAATACAGGATTTTTCATCTGCAAATATCACAGCGCAATTCGAAAAAAAATCAAAGTGCGTATTTTTTTCAAAGTGGGTTGCTACACAGCGCGTCTTACCGCTTTGGCTTTAATCAAGCCATCGGTGGTAAAAAGCGCACGCGTATGGACCAGAGCGCTTGCCCCCTCTAAATTTGACTCGCTTTCGGAGCATATCTTGATGTAAAAAGTTTGCCAGTTTGCTTGCCGAAGATCTGCGTTTTCTCAGGAACTCGTCCTTCATCATCCCTGACCTGACCGCCTCGATATAAGTGGAACTTGGAGTTAAGACTCCATCGCCCCAATCCACTCGTTGGCCCTAATCGCGCTGCATATATATGTCACTTTTTATTTTTTCCTTAAGTTCCTCTGTATATGATATTGTTAATAATACTTGTACTTTCATTCTTGAATAAAATTTGGCTTTAAACATTGCGGAAAAAAGAAAAGTTTGATTTTTTTATCTAAATGCATAAAAAAGATATATTTTGAATTAAAATACTATAAATTCAATGTTATTGTTCTAAAACAATGCCTTATATTACACGTATTAATATTTTAGCTCGAAGAAAAGATTCAAAACAATTTCGCTCATTCTACGAAGAGTTATCTCCCTTTACTGGTGAAAAACCGACATATACTTACTTATGCCTGTGGTACCAAGGAGGTACATAGGCCACTGACAACACTCCTCCATCTAGTTCTATTCTGCGCTAGTCTGACCAGATCTTGTCACAGGTACCAAGGAGGTACCAAGGAGGTACATAGGTCACTGACAACACTCCTCCATCTAGTTCTATTCTGCGCTAGTCTGACCAGATCTTGTCACAGGTACCAAGGAGGTACCAAGGAGGTACATAGGTCACTGACAACACTCCTCCATCTAGTTCTATTCTGCGCTAGTCTGACCAGATCTTGTCACAGGTACCAAGGAGGTACATAGGTCACTGACAACACTCATCCATCTAGTTCTATTCTGTGCTAGTTTGACCAGGTCTTGCAATTTGTATCGGCTTCTTTCCGTTAGCTAAGTGTTCAACTTTCGACAGGTCTGTACTGTATATCTCCTTTACGTTAGCTCAGTGTTAAACTTTCGACAGGTCTGTACTGTATATCTCCTTTACGTTAGCTCAGTGTTAAACTTTCGACAGGTCTGTACTGTATATCTCCTTTTCGTTAGCCCAGTGTTAAACTTTCGACAGGTCTGTATTGTATATCTCCTTTTCGTTAGCTCAGTGTTAAACTTTTGACAGGTCTGTACTGTATATCTCCTTTTCGTTAGCTTAGTGTTAAACTTTCGACAGGTCTGTACTGTATATCTCCTTTTCGTTAGCTCAGTGTTAAACTTTCGACAGGTCTGTACTGTATATCTCCTTTTCGTTAGCCCAGTGTTAAACTTTCGACAGGTCTGTATTGTATATCTCCTTTTCGTTAGCTCAGTGTTAAACTTTTGACAGGTCTGTACTGTATATCTCCTTTTCGTTAGCTTAGTGTTAAACTTTCGACAGGTCTGTACTGTATATCTCCTTTTCGTTAGCTCAGTGTTCAACTTTCGACAGGTCTGTACTGTATATCTCCTTTTCGTTAGCTTAGTGTTAAACTCTCGTCAGGTCTGTACTGTATATCTCCTTTTCGTTAGCTCAGTGTTAAACTTTTGACAGGTCTGTACTGTATATCTCCTTTTCGTTAGCTCAGTGTTAAACTTTTGACAGGTCTGTACTGTATATCTCCTTTTCGTTAGCTTAGTGTTAAACTTTCGACAGGTCTGTACTGTATATCTCCTTTTCGTTAGCTCAGTGTTCAACTTTCGACAGGTCTGTACTGTATATCTCCTTTTCGTTAGCTCAGTGTTAAACCTTTGACAGGTCTGTACTGTATATCTCCTTTTCGTTAGCTCAGTGTTCAACTTTCGACAGGTCTGTACTGTATATCTCCTTTCCGTTAGTTCAGTGTTTTAACTTTCGACAGGTTTGTACTGTATTTCTCCTTTCCGTTAGCTCAGTGTTCAACTTTCAACAGGTCTGTACTGTACATGTATTTTCTAGATTCATTTATTTTGCATTTTTAAAATTATTTTGTTTCATTTTACTCCTCTGATTGTTTTTGATGAATGCCTGTAATCATTGAACCCCTTCTCCAAACATTTTACAATCAGTTCATAAAATCTTATAATCAGTCCACATTTACAACTCTTATTTTGCCAAAATAATACAGGATTTTTTATCTGCAAATATCACAGCGCAATTCGAAAAAAATTCAAAGTGCGTATTTTTTTCAAAGTGGGTTGCTACACAGCGCGTCTTACCGCTTTGGCTTTAATTAAGTCATCGGTGGTAAAAAGCGCACGCATATGGACCAGAGCGCTTGCTCCCTCTAAATTTGACTCGCTTTCGGAGCATATCTTGATGTAAAAAGTTTGCCAGTTTGCTTGCCGAAGATCTGCGTTTTCTCAGGAACTCAGTCTTCCTTCATCATGCCTGACCTGACCGCCTCGATATAAGTGGAACTTAGAGTTAAGACTCCATCGCCCCAATCCACTCGTTGGCCCTAATCGCGCTGCATATATATGTCACTTTTTATTTTTTCCTTAAGTTCCTCTGTATATGATATTACTAAAAATACTTTTACTTTTATTCTTGAATAAAATTTGGCTTTAAACATTGCGGAAAAAAGAAAAGTTTGATTTTTTTTATCTAAATGCATAAAAAAGATATATTTTGACTTAAAATACTATAAATTCAATGTTATTGTTCTAAAACAATGCCTTATATTACATGTATTAATATTTTAGCTCGAAGAAAAGATTCATAACAATTTCGCTCATTCTATGAAGAGTTATCTCTCTTTACCGGTGAAAAACCGACAATTACTTATGCCTGTGGTACCAAGGAGGTACATAGGTCACTGACAACACTCCTCCATCTAGTTCTATTCTGTGCTAGTTTGACCAGGTCTTGCAATTTGTATCCCTCTCTGGCAGGTGTTTCTTAACCTACCGACTTTTCTTTTCCCTTTTTGATAGCTCCATCTCTATAGGTTATTGTTTGGTCTTCTCCCATTACTCAAGGCTGGTGATTTTCTCTGGCCATCTGATCTTTAGGATTTGTCTTAGGCAGTTGTTAATGAAGACTTTGGGGTTTGTTTAGGAGATATTTTGTTGTTTTCCATGTCTCGAAGCCATATAGAAGTATGGTTTTAACATTTGAATTAAACAGTTTGATTTTAGTGTTCAAGTTGATGTTACCAGCTCTCCAAATAGTTGTCATCATTCTATATACTGTTCTTGCTTTTCCTATTCGGCATTTAATGTCTTGCTCTGAGCCACCTTGACCATCCATAGCGCTACCAAGATATGTGAAGGAGTCGACCTCTTCCAAAGGAGTTTGCGTTACTTGGAGACTCGCGCGGCTGTCTAGTGGCATTTGCCTTAAGCACTATGGTCTTTTTTTGTTGATGATAAGGCCAGTCTCAGATGCTCTAGAATCTAAAAACCCCTGTTTTCAATTTCTGTGGAAAAATATTGCTCATGCTATGAAGACTTATCTCCCTTTACTGATACGTTTTACATGGTATGCAATAATGAGATTATATTATATAAATATTACATTTCTGATAGGCTGACAGTCCATATTGTCACTCTCGAGGCAAAGCCGAGGTTGACAATGATTTTCGAGGGGTGGCAATATGGACTGTCACCCGATCAGAAATGTAATATTAATGTTATTACACTAATTGTTGGTGTTTGTTATACTATGCAACCAGAATATATTGGATTAAAAATCATGACAGTCAGCTGTCGCATGTAAGCATCTTGTGAGACGCTTGTAACTTTAATCATATTTAACATTACTTTAGAAAAGCGTCTTACTGATTTAGAAGACGAATGCGTTCGAACCGCATGCGAAGCTTTTCTGCGCATGTGGCATTTTCGTAATGTCAACCGCTCACGTAATGTCACCCTGTGGCGTCAGATGTTCTGAAATCCGAGATGACATAAAATTTACCCAAATGCTTATTAACCAATCAAATTTCGAGAAATTTAAAAAAATTATAACATAAAAATTGTCTATTGCAATTAGGTTGAGATCACGTCCTGTATATGGCTACAAGACATGTATAATCTGTCTTGCTTAAAGTACTAGTATTTTAACTGACGTTCATGTTTAGGCTACATGTAAGACGTGTATGGTGTTTCTATTTGCTTACCAAAATGTTTATATTCAAATGATATGAAAAGTTTAGCTACATATAACTGAAATCGATTATTTTCTTTGAATATCTCATAATGTGTCTCTGTGTCCAGGATTGCACTGGATATATTTGACGCCCCATAGTTCCATGTTCCTTTCACTCAATTTTAATTGGCGGGTGTAACTAGCTAAACAGGAGGTGCTTACCCTTTTGGAGCACACAGCCTCACTTCCTTGTTTAGCCTAATTTGGCAGTTTTAAAGTTTTTACTTTGCTCCTGGATTATGATTCGGACATGGATCATTATGTTTGTTTTTGATTTCATAGTAACCATCGAAAGAGGCATCTTTAATTATACGTAATATCAATAGTCTTTATCACATAATAAATAAATAAAAAAAAATAAAAATGAAAAATAAAGAACACAAAACACAAATCAATATAAATAAAACATATTTATTTGAGTGCAATAAATAGTAGATTCTTTTAAGCTTCTATAAATAAAGTGAAATAATTTTTATGCATATTTATAGGAGCTTGTAAGCACCAAAACAATCACAGAATATTTGATTGATTATGTTCATATCACAGTGTCTGTATATATTTTTTGGAAGTGTATTCCATATAAAAACCATTGGTAAGCATTGTGTGCCCTTTTTTCAAATACGATGCAAAAACTCAACAAAATAAAAAAAAGATTAAGGTAAAACGATGTTAAAATTGCCATTATACATTCACATATTCTTAACTAACATTGCATATTGTGTTCATAACACTATAACTAATTATGTTTATGTGAAGTGAAAGTTCTTGGTTACACATTGGCTAATAAAGTTTGTTAAGAATTTTAAAAATATCACAGATTTCATGAATGTATTTAACACTCTTTAAACGTACATGGCTTGTTTGTAAAAGTGTGTCTTTATTTGTTTGATATTTTATGTATTGAATATATATTAATTTTTTTTCGCTTACCGTTTTGAGTAAGATAAATTTTTCATTGATATGTGTTTTATAGTAGTCACTTTCTACCACTTATACATATATATACATGTATTATTGTTCGTGTCATATCATTGGCTATGATCGTATTTCTATGACGTCAAAATGCCTTCCCATCAACACATATTTATATCATACAACTCTATAGTTACTTTTCAGCATGTATTTGTTAAATAATAAATCAGTTTACACACTGTATTATTGTTCATGGCCATATTCCATGCTATAATCCTATTTCGTTGTTTTCTACAATCTTTCTTATAAATATAGATTTTTATAATTCAGTAGTTACGTCTTAGCACACATATATTAAATTGTAAATCAGTTGCCCCCCTTGTAGCACTTATTCACGTGTTTCATGGTTCATGCTATGACCGTATTTTTATGTTGTCCACAAGACTTCACATCAATACAGATTTATGAAGTGATTCAGTCGTTACTTTTTAAAATTATAATTTAGTGGTCTATTTTTAGCACTTATACACGTGTTTCATTGTTCATGCTATGATCGTTTTTTGAGTTGTCCACAAGCCTTCTTATTAATACAGAGTTATATAATTCTCTTTTTAGCACTTATACACGTATACACGCGTTTTATTGTTCACGCTATGATGTTTCTATGTTGTCCACAGTTCTTCCTATCAATTCAGTTTTCTATTATAATTCAGTAGTCACTTTTAAGCACTAATACACTTATATATTTAACTGTTCATGCTATGATCGTGTTTCTATGTTGTCCACAAGCCTTCTCATCAACACAGATTTATACTGATTCCACGTTTCTTTTGTGTACAATACTTTCTTAGCTTCATCCGGGCTCATGTATTCCCGTTGCTGTAACATAAATTAAAAATATAGACAGCTAAATAAATTTGAATAACTAGGATAACTAAGACCATGCAGAACACACCTAAAGTGCAATAGAATAAAAACTAACATACCAGCCCACGTTCAAAACACAATACAAAATAAAGAAAAAAAACCTGACAACTTAAGCTTAAAATGTGAACTTACACTAGGGAAGTGAGACAAGGTAATCAGGAAGGGTAAGCAACTTCTATTGATCTAGCTACACCCACCACGTGTGCAATCAAAATTTAAAGTGAAAGGAACATGGAACTATGGGGCGTCAAATATATCCAAGGTAATTTAGGATACAGCGGAATAATACTTTTAATAATTATGACATGTGATGAGGGTCAAATATTTATCGATCATGCAGCATAAGTATAGAAATAACTAAAATGTTCTGAATAACATCTGATGGAGCAAATTCACAACTAAAAAAAATCAAACAGCTTACCACCTCAACTAAAACAATAAACAGTCTTAAACACCGTTCATAATAATTTGTATTCCAATTTACATGATGGTTTTGAAATCAAGAATTCAATTTTAGGATCGTAATGGAAAATGGACCAAAGCCGCTGAGGTTATGTTATATTCTAAAGCTACAAAACCTTTATAGGAGTTGTTATAGTTTTTACAGCATCTTACCAATGGAGAGTAAGAGATAACGTATCTTGAATCAAAGATGGTTGTATTAATGTTTAATTCACCACCCGTGACCCTAAAAGCTGTTAAAAGTATATCATTCTGTTTAATCGACTCCTCTGTATTAATTACATATACATGTACATATTGAAGCACCCAGCCTTATTTTCCTGGTTGAAGTTTACGTGTCTAACCTGACTTGTCAGTTCCAATGTTTTTACTTTGCTTCTGGATTGTGATTCGGACATGGATTAGTATGTTTGTTTTTTATTATAACAGTCATGCAGGTTATAAAACATATCCTCAAAAATGGGAATAAAATGCAAAAAGGACAACCGCTGACTAATCGACCCTCTCTCTATTCAGTTATCATTAAAATTTTTTTTATTAAAAATGAACTTGCACCATTTCGCGAAATCAATCGTAAGTTACATTTTAATGCATTTATACTATTGGGCCACTTGTACATGCTAAATATTAGATAAAAATTGTGATTACAATACATACCATAGTTTCTACTCGTAGCATGGTATTATTTTGTGCATGTTGAAGAAAAAATCTTTTACTGATTCGGATAACTTCAGCACCATCACTGACCTAAAATATTCATGAAATAGAAAATTAAAGAATTGAAAAATCAAAATAAACCAAGAACATTGTAGATATCTGGAGACAAAACTCTTAAATTCAGCACAGCGTCTTCTCCATTGACAATGCAGCAAACCAAGAACATTCTGGTAGATATTTGGAGAACGAAAACTCGCAAATTCAACATTCTTTTCTCCATTAATAATCAGAATATTCGAGATTAGAACTGAAAAATATATGTGTAACATTAATCAACATTCCGCGAAGTAAATCTGTAGTTACATTTGGCCCATTGTTTTTAAATGAAGATGATTAGAGTATGGTAGCTATTCAAAATGTGTTTTGGAGAAAAATTGTAATTTAAACACTGTTTCTGCAACGTTGATTATAAAAAACTACGTATAAGAGGAATGGGACAGAATATATAAAAGTACCTTTATGTCAAATTAAACGCCATATAAAATTCTAGTAATTCCATGTATTTTTATAATTTGTAATGCCACTGCTGTGTATACAGGAACTTTTTAAAATACTATTTAATTTGAAGTGCACCATATGAATTAATAAAATGCACCAAAGTATTCAAATTATTAAATATAATCTCTGTACTTACAAGGCTGACTCCTTGAGCCTCAGTCGCTAAAGGTTTTTCCAGGTGTTCAAGTCCCTTTATAAGATAAAAATACTCATTATAAAGCATGTCAGGTATTTCAATCCTACTTCCAAGTCATTTCGTATCAATATAAATAAGCACATGTAAAACATCTATCTATATATAAAATTATTTAAAGGTTCTTTCTTGGGAGTAAAACTGTTCTAATATCTCAACTTATTTTCTTAATTGAGTTATGTAGTTTGCCATGTTCCAAGTGACAGCAAACTTTAGGTATGGATGTCGTCGCCAAATCGTTTGATATCATTTATCACTAGGACATTAGTATCTATTAGTATATTAAATACATTTCATTAAAGGGTTCTTTCTTGATTTAAAAATGTTGTTTTCAGTTTGTTTTCCATCTAGTAGCATGTTTGTTGTTGATTTTATTTGAATGTCACTTTTCGTTAGTACTACCAAAATGCCTTAAACAATGCATTGCGCTTGCATATCGGTATTAACATATCACGTTGTTCATTAAAAGAAGAAATATACTTGAAATTTGGTCGCACTTAGCAGCAATGTGTTTTTAATGCAAGTCTGTTGTTTTATTCAACCTTTATTATTCAATTGAATAAACCGATTGCATCATGTATGGAATTTGTTTCTGAAAATACTTGGCGACCTTATAGTAGAATGTTTTAGAATGTTAATGGGGTCAAATATTATTCATATTTGTAAAGTCCTCGATTCTAGATTTAAAAAAAAATATACATGTATTCATATAAATAATTCGTGTACACATATATACTAAACTAACAAACTAAATTACTGTAATCAAATAAAACCATAATAATAATAATACAATAATAATAATAATAATAATAATAATACACAAAAATATAACATATACATGCAATAATAAAATAATTAAATGATATAAAATACATGCAATCAGTTCAACAATCACCCACGTGACCAAACGACAGTCACCTAAGGGGTCTACAATGCTACATTGCATTTTGGCAATGAGCTTAATATTTATGTTTTTTGATAATGACAACCAAATCTTCTATTGTAGTCTATATCTAAGTGTCTATCGTTGTAAATATTGTTTTAAAAATGTGAGACAAACTAAGTTATAACTTTCTTTACATAACTTATTTGTTTTTCATGCTTACAAAGAAGATCCAACATGCCTTAAAGGTCACCTCTTTATAAGGCCACCTGCTTATGAAGGCCGGTAGAAATGTATCCCAATTGTTCTTTATTCATATTATTTAAGCCTGTATATAAAGACCACTTTTACTGGTTCCTTTGGATGGCCTTTATAGACAGTTTGATTGTATACATATTCCGGTCACGTAATTATAACTAAATATGTTATGTAGAGCTACTTAAAATTGTTCAGGGACAAAAATCCTTCATCAGAAAGTTTAAGGGAACAATGCCTTAGATAATATTTTATTAAAAGTTGCATGTGATTTGATATTATTCTTTTTTCATGACGGGTGTACCTACCTAGACAGTAGGCGTTTACCCCTTTCAAAGAAACAGACCTCATCCCCCTTCGTGGAAGTTTATGTGTTTTACTCAATTGCCAGTTTCCAAATTCTTAATTTTGCTTTTGGGATTGTGATTTTTACAGGGACTGTGTCTGTGTATAATTATGTATACATCATAATAGCAAGAAATAAAAACTTTATTATAATATTACATAATTTTCATATTAGTATCAACCATGCATTTTTTTTCAGTGCAAATATTTGTATTATGAATAGAGTGCTTTCTAATATACTGGCGCCATCTACTGGTGTTCAATGTGATCTACAATATCTCTATAATATTCCAGCTATGCGACTAATGTTCATTTTTCTCACCTCCTGCTTTCGAGACGTTTGTAAGCTGCGGAATTTCTTGGATATATCGTCTAAACCCTGAAGTGTTTGGTTAAATAACCAATAATATTAGTATTGCATCACACAGGAATCGTTGTTAATAAATGCTCTCAATTTTGTTCAAAAGAAGGTTTGTGCTAACAAGAACAGTGCGATTTTCCTAAGTTATCTAGTTTTATTGTTTTCTACATCATCTATATTTACTGTACTGGCATATATATGTTTTGCAGATGCCACGGCAAGTTAAAAAGTTAAATACATCTAAATAGATGTGTACATCAACACAGATAGTCAACATTAGAGCCTAAAATTGTTAGACAGGGTTAAGTCAGTGAAAATCTAAAAATTCGACAATTAAAAGAAAGACAAACCAAGCTCTTAAAAGCCTTATTGTCTAAAGGCTTTAAAATCATGAGACAAAAATTCAGGTGATCGGAATGAAATCGACCGATACGTTTACACAACAGTAAAAGGAGAGAATTCACTAGACTGACATCAAGTGCCTGTATGAAAATTGTTAAACTAAAGTGTCATTGCTGCCTGGTCCAGTAAAAGACCATTGGAAAAAAGGCTGAAAGATTTTATATATGTCGGTGTTCATATCGGAATGAACAGATATACTGATGGTGAGAAAATTGGAGAAATCAGGAAAGTTAAAAAGTAATGAGTTTTGAAAGCAATTGCATTGCAAAAGCAAAAAGCAAATCAATTGTAAGTAGAAAGTCTGACAAGCGCTAAAGATTCATAAAAAGTAAAGGTAGAATTTAAATATGACTATATCCTATTTGGCTAAAGTTTAGACGGAAAAATGTATACAATTTTTGGCAGCAAAAATGGGTGAATTTTAATTACGCCAAAAATAGTCTCCTAATGTCTCTAAAATGTAACAATCTCGCTTTATATAATTTTGATCAGCAAAGTTTTGTATTTAAATTGCTTTATATAATAAAAATAAAAGTAATAAAAACAATAGTGTTTTGTCAATATTCTCATTCATTGCACATCGTTGCTTTACACATAAAGCTTATTTTCCTCATTAAACAAGTACCGCTTTTATCAATGGGAGAGCTTAAATTATTTGCAAATGAACAGGTGCTGCAAACCAAACAGAAATTTGAAAAGAAAATGAGTGTTAACTTTTGAGTAAGATATTGTAAAGGAAAATACTAAAAATACGTACAAAAATATCTCCTGGACAAAGAAGATCAAGCTGAATGCATGCTTTTCTCTGAGGTGGCTCCTTCTTGTGGTTCAGATTTGAGTACATTTCCGACATTTTACGCGCATACACAGGATCAAATTCCGTCATTTCCCGCGTCATGTAAGTGCCATGTGGATGGAGGTGATCAGAACTCTCATTTTCAGACGATATGATTGGAGGAAGTGTTAAAGATTTCTTTGCCACTTTTGCTTCAGAGTTATTCTTTTGTTCGTTGTTCTGTAAATTGATATTAACTTATCATTTAAATAATTAGAAAAAAATGAAAAATGCATGATGGCCAGTACAAAATTCATTAACCCCTTAAGCCTCAACTACGCTTTTCTACGCATTTTTTGGCGTCAACGTAAATCTTAAATACAACTCAAAATTCATAGTGTATTTCAAAAATCTTTGTAAGGGTTTTACTTATCACATAGAATATCACATATAATATGTTTGCAGGTATAGATATCGAAACAGGAAGTGCTTATCCTTCCAGCGCACTCGATCTAACTACCATTGGTGGAAGTTTAACTGAATAATTTACTTTCTTTTGTGATTGAGATTGGGACATGTATTAAAATGTTTTTGATTTTACTTCAAGCAGTCAATTAAAGAAACATTTGACCGTGTTATACGAAGGAATGAATTACTAACCTGATAACCATTGTTATCATCATCTGGAATATCCATCCGAGAACCACTCCTACTGGGATTATCTGTACCTTGTTCAACTAAATTAGAAAAGGAAATAAGAATCCAAATAATAACGGTGTTCTTCTCATGTGTATTGATCTTTAATCTTCAAGTTGCAAGTAGAGTGTTGATATTAAGCCATTAAACCATCAAATACTACTGTATATTGCTTTATTTTAAAGATGTCGAATTTTCGCGGTTTGACGATGGCTAGCATATTCACGGTGTCATACTTTCGTGGTCTTATCTGATCAAAGGAAAACTTCGTTAGGAAGATTAATGGGCTGGTATTTTTGCGACTGTTTTATTTTTGTGGGAATACACTGTTCCGCGAATACAGCGAAAATAAAACTACAGCGAAATATAAGCATTATACAGTAGGTAATACTGGAATGTATTATGGCTAATTATAGAGTGTATGTATTATTTGTTGTAAGTATTAAGGCATTATTCTCTTTTATAAAATTCAAGCGAGCTTAAAATAAAGACACGACTGATTCTTAAAGTTCTGTTTTATATTTAGACTTATACCTCAGTTGCCATTGCTAGGCTACACTTAAAGCTGTATGACAGGTAATTTACTTCAGTTTTCCTTTTTTATGCAGCAATATACCTGCTTTCGCTACTTATGGTGTATTTGTTTAAAAGGTTGAGCTTTTTTTTCTTTTTGTTTTGTTGAGGTTGAGTTTCACTACGGAAACTTTATCAAACAAAGCAAGCTTCTTTCAAATTAATTTTTGACGCAAGGAAATTGCAGGACTAGGTTTATCAAGACCCTCAAAAAGTTTCATGCGCGTCATCACAATATGGTTGATAAGTATGACGTCGATGTATTCAAAATTATCCTGGATATATATGACGTACTATAGCTCCATGTGTCTTCCATCCATAATTGTGATTACACACGTGTTTAGGAGGTGTTTACGTTTCCGGGACACACGGCCTTACTTCCCCGTTGGAAGTTCACATGTTTAGCCTAATTTTCTAGCTTCGAAGTTTTTACTTTGCAGTTTGGACATGGATGGATATGTTTGTTTTTTATAAATCAGATGTCAGAGAAGCAAAATATTAGTATCTAATAAAACTTTTCACCAGTAAACTTAAACATTAACTACCTATTATTGGTGCCTTCACAAGTTTCGCTTTTCGTTTCTGATGTTTTGGTTTTGTTGGCCCTTCCGATGAAACTGATGATGACGTTTCTTCTTTGTTGAATATTTCATTTTCGTTTAGATTTGGCAAGGTTATTACATTTTGTGCGTTTGCTGACGATGGAGCATATTTATGTCTTTTAGTGAGCTGAAACATTAAAATATGACAAAAATATAGCCATTCTAGTTTACAGTGAAATAATTAAAATTCAAGATGAAATTGTCTAAAAGTAGAGATTATAGAAATGACAAGACAATATATATTATAGAATTTGAAATAATTTTTTGCTAAATCTGGAAAATAAAAAAAAATAGGTTAGTTTATTGATTTAGATCAAAAAAGGAATAACATAGTTTTTGAAAACGAACATACATGTTATTAATAGCGAGGTATTCCAATATTTGAAAAAGAGAGTAATATTTTAAAACTCCAGGCTATTTTAACATCCGGATCATTATTCATCAAGAATATGAAATTCTGTCATGATTTAATGACAAAATTATTATCACAGTCAAATTTTTAGCAGATTATCAAATATATATTTTTCTTTCGAACAAGATTCATCATGGAGTAATGTGATCTACTGCATTTATATTTATTCATTGATCAGAACGGTTACACTGCTTCTAAAAATACGTGTACTGGTTAACAACAATCTCAAACAAGAGCACACCAATGCAAGTTAATGATACAAAGGCCCAAACATGACAAACATGGTGTAATTTTTGTTTGCTTCTTTATCGACGGATTTAAGTGTTTATTATGTAACATGATTTGAATCTCACAGAAACGGTAAATGCTTAACTTTTCATCCTATTTTCCACGTAAAGTTTATTCTCCTGTAACTGTCATAACTCAAAAAAAAAAAAAAAAAAATACAAACTTGAGACCAAGGTGTGCAAGTAGAAGATTCTAGAAATACCTAGATATGATGCATATGTACACCAAGTATAATAAACTACGCCGAATATTAATTGGTACTAACATATCGGCAAGAAAATACTTAATGTACATAACTATGCATATCACAGACCTGTTAATCTGGTATTTGGATACTACACATCACTTTTACATTGAAATATAGCCCAGTCAAATTGAGCAACTGTTTGTTATACCTCCCAACTTCTTTGTTGGTTGGGTTTGTATAATGAAATAAATAAGTGTTACAAGGTGACGGATACTGTTTCTGGTTTTTATGCAAACGTATTAGTAGCACTGACAGGTTTAACTTAATTTGTGAAAGTGTCTGGTTAAATAGAGAATCTTTTAAATTGGACTACATGTATAATGTTATCACAATTCAAAGTGCAATGTTATTAAAACACAATATTAAAAACAATCACTTATTTGATTTAAATCGGAAAATGATCACCAAGAAGAATTTGATAATGTTACTAAATTAAATATAAAATATCAAAACTAAATTGCCAAAAGTAACGAAATCGATGATGACTTATATTATATCCATTGTTTTAACATGACCTTTCTCCGATTTAAAATCTGAAACGCACGAATTTGACGCACGCAAATACGCTCATGAAATTTGTGAATTAATTTTCAAAATCAAACGGTTTCGTTGCAGCATAGTGTTTTCTCTTACGTTCGCGAGGATCCCTAGTCCCTCTGTAAAGACCGATAACCGTCTAGTTGGCTGTTGTTGTAGCAACTTTATATTAAGGCTCAGATTTTGTGACATTGTACAATTATATGTGCTGTTGTCAGCACAGTTTGAAATCTACAAACACAAGCAGAGTAGAAATTTCTCAAATAACAACCAGTACTTAAAAAGGAACGTTAACTCTTGATGTAAAAAAGAAAGGACAAAATAAAGTATGCGTCAACAAACATACAGTATAGATACCAATTATATATTATAACATGTTTATTTTACCATTTAGAGTTATATTTAATGACATTTTTTACAAACATTAAGAAAAATAAATTGATCGATCGATTAAATGGGGTAAGGGTCAAGTCCTATTTTATAGAATTGTTTATAGAAAACAATGGGCTTGTATCACTGAAGTGTAAACTGAGCCTCTCAGAAAAAAGTCAACGGTTTACACGTTTATTGCAATAAATAAACATTTAAAGTTATGAACATACATTATAGGTAGACGAAGCAAAAAGTAAGTATAAGAATATTGTTTAAATATATAATATAGAAAATATTAATGAAAATACAAAGATCAATTATAAAAATAAAAAATAACAGCATGATAATGAAAACGTAAAAATCTATATTATACAATAATACAATAGCAATTTTATTTTGAACCCTTAAATTTTCAAATATCAAAGTTTACAAAATCGTTTCGACCAAATAGTATTTCTTAAATCTACAATTTGAATATTGTTCAGGAACACAAACAGAAGTTGTAAATTAACTAGAGCAAAAAGAAACTACTAAAAATAAACTATACATGTATAGGACCGGTTGTTGTATATAAATTTTGTTCATTTATAATGTCTTCATCTGTCTTACCTCTGGTAAAGATATATTATTGTTGCTTAACGCTTTCATCTTTCTTTGTGACACTAATGAACCAATCATCGCTACAATAATAAAATTGAAGTACATATTCATTAAAGACGTATTGGAAAATTAAATTCCGTTGTTAAAACACAACAAATAATTGAAAATTTGGGGTTTATAATATTATTAAACACACTACGTGTTAAATCTTAATCAAATCAAAACCAAACATACTAATCCATGTCCGAATCACGATCCAGAAGCAAAGTAAAAACTTTGGAACTGACAAGTTAGGTTAGACACGTGAACTTCCACCAGGGAAGTGAGGCCGGGCGCCCCGGAAGGGTAAGCGTCTCCTGTTTAGCTGGCTACACCCGCCACGTGTGTAATACTTCCTGTTTAGCTAGCTACAATCGCCACATGTGAAATATATAGAATATTGGTATAGAATAGGACAATCTGCACACGTAACTCCACGTAAAATTCAAACCTATTGAATCACTCGAGTTTTATCTATTATCAAACAAAAGTAAGTTAAATCACTGTGCGAAATTACTGTCCAATGTCTTACGTAACTGAATATAAAAGGAATGCGTTAGGTTATGATTTTTGCATGTTATGACCTTCTGTGGACGGACATTCGAGCTATTGTTCATTGATATTGTTATAATACTAATGAAGAACATGTAACCAACCAGTTTATTTTATTATCATTCGCTCAAAATTTACACAAAAATTAAAAATAAGACTTTTTTATCAAACAACGAACCACTGGATGATGTTTTGGCCAGACCTTCGATACATATGTGACTTACCATTTGCGTGACTAAATGCTCGTCCACATCCTAATTCTTCTGTTGTTTGTTGTGTAAATTTACTTTCGTTTTCTACATCTGTTACCTGTTGTATTCTAACTACTCTAACTTTACCCTAAAATGATATATATTGAAGATGAAGGTTTGCATTGGATAGCAAAAAAAAAATATTGGTTAAAAACAAAAAGATTTTTCAAATAACCCTAGAAATTGAGACGCTGTATTCTTACTACTCTAACTTTACCCTAAAATGGTATATAGTAGATAAAGGTTGGTATTGAATAGCAAAAAAAAAGGACAGAAACAAAAACATAACCATAAGTATTTTGCTTTACTCTAGCAGTTCATGGTATTAATCAGCAAAACAAAAACAAAACAAACACAAATAAATACTGTGACTCATTACAAATTTCTTTCTGTCTATAGACATATGATAAAAAGGAAGCAACGAAAAAATGATACCAAAAATGTAGCTCAGATACATATTGAGAACTTTTATAATTCATCTTATCTTGGAGCTCATATACACTGTAAAACTGCAATCTTCACGATTCGTCTATGAAGTGCAAACATACCAATCACAATCCACACATGAAACTAATGTAAAATATCTGAAAACTAGCAAATTGAGTGAAACACGTAAACCGAGAAAGGACAAACACCTCCTGTCTAGTTTTATCTAGTGTGGATTGAAGAAATAGTCCTGATATACTTATCTGTCACCAACCGGTTGTGTATTACAAAGTAACATAAAGTTTATGTGTGTGTGTGTGGGGGGGGGGGGGGGGTAGTTCGGGGAACAAAATAATGGATCGAAACTGTAGTTGAACGATTTTTAAATAGCTCATATACACTGTAAAACTGCAATCTTTACGATTCGACTATGAAGTGCAAACATACCAATCACAATCCCACATGAAACTAATGTAAAATATCTGAAAACTGGCAAATTGAGTGAAACACGTAAACCGAGAAAGGACAAACACCTCCTGTCTAGTTTTATCTAGTGTGGATTGAAGAAATAGTCCTGATATACTTATCTGTCACCAACCGGTTGTGTATTACAAAGTAACATAAAGTTTATGTGTGTGTGTGTGGGGGGGGGGGATAGTTCGGGGAACAAAATAATGGATCGAAACTGTAGTTGAACGATTTTTAAATAGCTTGCCATTTCCTATTTAATTTGTGATGTCGGTCAATATGGAATCTTTAAACATAAGACAAATTCCACCACAACTGAGTAGACGTGAATGAACTTCATGATTAACTATCACAATATCTCATCTGAAGGAAATAAACCATTTTATGTATTACCGATTTTACTATATGGATCCATGGAGTTCTGTTTGTGTCCTTGGAAACAATTGTATTGTGACTGAAAAATAAAACAAATTCTTTGTAATCAAAAACAAACATGCTAATCCAATCCAGAAGCAAAGTAAAGAATTTGGAACTGACAAGTTAGGTAAGACACGTGAACTTCCACCAGGGAAGTGAGGCCGGGTGCTCCGGAAGGGTAAACACCTCCTGTTTAATTAGCTACACCCGTCACGTAAATGACTGTAAAAAGATATATAATTAAGAAGGAAGCGTTTGATCTAATTTCGATTCGAGATTGAGACCAGATATTCATGTTTTATTATTTCAAAGCAACCTACATTAATAGTTTGATGGGTGGACACGGCAGTGTGGTACTGTCATTGCCTTTCAAAGTCAAGGGTTGAAGGTTCATATCTCACTCAGGACTTGAAAATTTTCTATGATTTTCATCGCTTGTCTATACTAGTGCTGTAAAAAGCTCAAAGATCAAGAATAGTCTTTCGGATGAGACTAAAAACTGAGGTCCTGTGTCTCAGTGCACGCTAAAGACACCTCTGTAGAGTTCGAAAAAAGAATAAGCCACCTGTGGCCGTAAAAGAAGACGCTTACAACTACAAGAGATTGAGAAATACTAAGTAAGATAAGAGAAACATTTAAGGTTTGAAGGTATTTTTTACCACTTGAAAGAACAAACTTGAAATAAACGACTGTAATAAGTTAAACACAAAAAGATCGATCAATGTTCAAATAAAAAATGCAAAATTAAACTTCGAAAGATGACATATGTAGACATGTTACAATATATTTTTGTAGATATTGATTTAGGATAAATATTTCAAAATGTACATTCTTGTTTTCAAATTGATTGAATTATGATGCCATTTAGGAATTTTGTGACTGAATAGGTAGTTTTGCGATACCTACATGTGTATGAAGAATTACACCAACACACAGTATATCATCGATTATTTTTTACCTTTTTAACATAGGTATACAATACACTTATTAATAATTAATTTTCGATAGATCATATTATTTAAGCGCATACATACCTGTAAAAACCCAACATTATCACGTTATGGTGTGGATAATTAATTATTTAGGAAACACGCAATGGTATAATGTTACGTATTACTTGGAATACTATGACATTGTATAGCTATTGAGGGGGTCGTTCACACGATCCTGTTTGATTTTAAAACCAGTTTCTTTTGTACTCTGAGACCTTTTCACATTGTGTTTTATACACGTTCAAATCAAAACCAATTATACTTATCCATGTCCGAATCACAACCGAGAGGCAAAGCAAAAACTCTGGAACTTACAACTTAGGTTAGACACGTGAACTTCAATCAGTGAAGTGAGACCGGGTGCTCCGGAAGGGTAAGCACCTCCTGTTTAGCTAGCTACATCCGTGACGTGTGTAATTATGATATATTTGCGGGTAATTTCAAACAAGGATGGACAAGATAAAAAAAACCAACCAAATAAAACGTAATAGTCTTTGTTGCAACCACGATTCCAAAAGTATAGCTGTATATTTACATCAAAATGGGGTTTTAATAGAACAAACCATTAAAATGTAAATATATAAATAACAAGCAAATTCATTGAATTACGATCCCCCGGCAGTAGATTTGACTTATGTTCAAAGGACCACAACTCTGAAGAAAAAGAGCAAACTAACTCGGTTTATTGGTATGCGTATCTCCTACCTATGCTGATACTTTGCACAAAGTTGTGTTTTGCTTTATAGTTTTGGAGAATTTGCGCAGACAAGAAATTCGAAGGACGGACGGACGGAAGGAAGGACAGACGGAAACTTAACTCTGAGATAATTATAATACCCACACTTACTTACCCGTAGTATTTTAGCTGTATAGAATCAGGATTCGCATTAAAAACTTCGCATGGAAATTCGTGAAATAATTCTAATTTACTAAAAATAATAATAATCATATAATACCAGTTTTAATTTTACAACACTGGACAGCTGCTTCGAAATACAATTCATCATCATTACTGCTTGGACCAAGGTTGTGAAACCACATTTTATTCTCCAAAATGTTGAAAAAATGTGTAAAAGACATAAGTTTAGCCAATGAAATACTTTCATGAATGCTCAATACGTACATTATTGTAAATAATATCAATTTAGGAAATAACCACAATTGTAAAATTTTAAGACAATAGGTTATAAATTGAATTCAATTTGTACATAATATGAGGCAAGTCATGAGCAATTGTTATTATTTAACCAGATCAATAACATATCTCTGTATTCACAATCTTTTGTAACAATATTAAGTTGTTATTGCATATAACCTTATCTTGTGTTTCATTCGTTTATCTTGTGTTTTTGATTGGTTTTTATATTACATGTTATAGTCCATATGATACAAGTGTTAGATTTATGTTCCATGGTTAATTTATACATACCTAATAAAATCTACTGGAGGACCTTGTGACTTATTTTGTAATCTCATGTAATCCTGAAACAATGAACAAAAGACAAATTATACCAAAAACCCCTCAAAGTTTTTGAATTGTGTTTTAAAAGAAAAAAATCATTTTCAACAAATCTTTCTCTAAAGCTTTTAATGTGGGTTCATCATATTTTAGTAAACTAGTTCTTACAAGTATTTGACACAAGATTTAGAATTTACATCCTACATAAGCATATTTAACCCAATTGCTGGATAAACTAATCCATTTTAGCGTGTCAGCCTAAAGTCGGGAGTCTGTGGTCTAAATAAGTCTTTATCAGAAATATTTGTCTTATTTTGGTTCATTAAGACGTTGTCTTGTGTTTTTATGTATGTCTGTAATTTTTATCCAGCAAGCGTTCTTTACTTGTAAATTCCGTTACTGTAATTCAAAATATAACTTGTTTCCCCAAAATGTGTAAGGCTTTTTTCGTCTTGTTTTGTTTAGTTTTTTACATTATTTATTTGCATTGTGTCGTAACTTTGGTTCCGTAAATTGCTACCAAGTACATGCTTTTTCAGTTACAAAATTCTTTCTTCTATATTTAGATATGACGCAACAAGTGATACACTTACATCTCGATCTAAAATTAGCACTTCCGTTTGACCCCTAGAAACAAAATGGTGTTCTCTCTGCCAAGACATCTCCAACTCTTCTGGCTGTTACAAATAAAATTTTAAAGTTTAATTTTGATATTTATTTTGAATTTGATACTATTTTTGATTTTTGATGATTTTTCATTATTTTAAACTCTTAAAGTCTAGAAGCTGAGTAATTAAAAATTTCAGCAGTTTATATAATGGCTTATTGTAAATTATTTTGTTTTATTTTGCACTTTTTGTGTTACAAACACGTTTGGCCATCGATAAAATCAAAATACTACTTTACATTAGAATGTCAATAGTGCTGCATGTCAGAATATGTATAATGAACACTTCTGAAAAAAAAAGTTTGGAATCCGGAATCCTGCATATGATTATTAAAACTCATTGTCTTGTTTATTGGAGGTGTAAATCATCGCATTGAAAGCACGTTCTTTTAAAAAAAGTTTTGTCCGAGATAAGCAAACATATTTTATGATGTTTTCTAAAATTCCCTATAGTTTTCAGTAATACAAAATATCAAAATTAAATTATATCTGTTTTTTCCTCCTAGTTTTGGATAAAATATAAATAACTAGATGCATGGTTTAGGTAACAATTCGGTTTAACTGCGTAGCACATGGTACGGAGCCCGTATGTGGTGTTTGTCTGTACAAATCAAAAACAAACATACTAATCTATGTCCGAATCATAATCCAAAAGCAAAGTAAAAACTTTGGAACTGACAAGTTAGGTTAGACACGTGAACTTCCACCAGGGAAGTGAGACCGGGTGCTCCGGAAGGATAAGCACCTCCTGTTTAGCTAGCTTCACCCGCCACGTGTGTAATCAAAATCAAATTAAGTTAACATTTCGGAAATTTGCCACGTAACTGTTTTAACATTTACTCAACAAAAAAGTTAAGGACCACATCAAAAACATTATTTAATTTTGTAGAACATAAATCATATCATTTCATCTTCACACTTCTCGTAATGTTTTAATGCGTTTTGATTTCATGCACAAAAAGTTTTCTTTAATACATCATTTGAAAAAAGAAGAGAACGAAAACAAAATTTAGATGAATTTTTATATTTTTCCGATCTTGGATTGTCATCTTATATCTTACATCGGTCTTTAACTTTTTTTGTTGAGTATTTATTGGTCAAATGGTACGTTGGCTTACTTTATTACTTTATTTTATTTTCAATTTTAATTTGATTACTGGATTGATACTGTTTTACTTACATCCGTCGTTGTGCCTTTTTCGATATACCCTTCTGACCTTGATAAATGCCCGGATGACAGGCGATATTCGCGAACTTTTTGCACTGCAAATATAATAGATGTGCCGTTAGTAAACAATTTGCTATATTTTCGATCGATTAAATGGTAAACATATTGCCGCAGCCGTAATGCATTCGATTTAACATGTGATTTTTTTGCAATGGAATAAAACCATTTTCTGCATTTTAAATAATTTTTAACTAACACAGGCTTAAAAACCTTTGTGTGGATGTAAATAGAACATAGAAGACATCACATTGTGCGGTCTGCCTCAAGTGCAGTGGACCAAAACCACTCAACCAAATAATAATGTGAATAAACAACTACATATCTGGTTTTTTGACTAATGAAGCGAATCTATATGAAATAGAAAGTTTCAAAATACAAACTCAAGATAATTTCCACTGACATGTTCTTAACATTTAGATTAGACTTGTTTATGAATAATTTGTGAATTTTATATGCCTATAAAATGACATTAAATTTTTCATTAACTTTAAGAAAACTAATTTGGAATTTTGAATTTGTTAAATCTATGAATAATTAATGAACATATAGGTGTAGTATATGTAAAAAATCGATATTAAATTTGTCTCTCAAAATATAAGTTAAAAAGGCCTAATATTTACATAAACTAGAAATATGTTAAAAAGTTGTTTTTTAATTGTTATAGATATCATAAATTTTAACATGTAAATACTAAAAGCTATAAGGTACAGACCTGTCAAAAATTCAACACCGAGCTAACAGAAAACGGAGTCGGAAGATCGGCTGTCGATTGCCCGAGATATGGAAACTTAGTGACCGAAAAAGTCCCTAGATATAGTGTATAGCGATCGCTCCGTAAGTGGGGATCGTTGGTTCGAACCCTGACCTGGTCTGCCCTAAGACTTGAAAGTGGGTAGTGACTCTTCTTTCGCCAAGCTCCCAACATTACGAAATGAAAGTGACTGTTCTTTCGGATGGGAGCTTAAAATAAACGAGGTCCCGTGTAACGGTAGGCGTGGCACGTGAAAAACTGCTATATAATGCCATCAGCGCAATGCACAGGCAAAATTTCTGCATCTTCGCCTATAGCTGGTTACGTCTAGATATAAGTGAAATATTCTTGACTGGGACGTTAAACACCATTACTTAACGTAGCTCCCGAGATATATTGGCTGCTGAAAAATTAAAAGATAGAGGTAACGGGGCACGATGTCAGCTCCGATTCCATACTACTTTGTAAGCTGAGTGTTAAACTTTAGACAGGTCTGTACCATGTATATAAAATCACTTACCTTTCCCGGTTAAAACATAATAAAATCTCTCTGGTTCTCTACCTTGACAAGCTAGTATTCTGTTTGAATCATATCTGAAAATTGTATAGAAAATTTCTAAAGTTTTTAAAGCCTTCTTCAAAAACAGATAAGAGAAACAGTTCCAATGTGATTGAACTATATGATTGGAAAATTAGTGGAGTAACAGTGTTTTACTCCCAGTCAAAATCCTTTCATTTATACCGAGCTCGAGAAAGTCATCTCTGGAATGGTAGAGGAAACTAGAGTACCCGGCGAAAAACATAAGACGCAAGCGAAATGACAAACTTTTTCCTACCAAGGTCTGCCAGGAGTTGGATTAGAACCTAGGCAGTGAGAGGCAAGCTGATATATTACCCGGCGCTTTAGACCACTTGCCTACCGATCCCTACTTCCCGATTAAACTTTTTACATAAGATACATTATAAAAGAAAGGTTCTTTGTAGAACATGCCATAACATTTACCGACCAAAACATTTAACATCTCCAGTTTCATATTTATTTAGTCAATGTAAAACATTCTTTGCAAAAACACAGAACATTTATTCTCGATTTATATACTATAGGTCCTAGAGTTATGTGTCTTGTGTATTGCTGTTTCATTGCCTGGTTGAAAAACAATATACTTTCAGTTCATGATAATTATGCCTTTTAGTATTGAGGAATATTTTGAGTTCTCTCTTGGTATTTAAGGTTTTTATTTTTTAATATGATTTCTCTTTTGTTTTTATTTACCACTACGGCTGATCAGTGGTAGAGTGCTCCCTTCGTACGTGGAAATCGCGGGTTCAAAACCCGACCGGATCTGACTTGAAAACAGGTTATGACTATTTCGCCAAGCACTTCGGAAGAGACCCTAAAAACAGATGTTCCATATTAGAACAGACATGGCATGTTAAAGACCCCCCCCCTGCACAACACATTGCCCTGAACGAACTGCAAAGGTAAAAAATTATGTCATTTCACCTATAGCTGGTGACATCTCGATATAAGTAAAATATTATTGACTGGGATGTATAAACCCCCATTCATTAAATCAATCTGTTGGTTTTTTTACTAACCTTTCATATGCTACCACTTTAGCCAATTCTCTTTCTGTTTCAGCTGGGAATAAATGTTTAAATGCTTTTGTAGCTCTTAAAACCCAAATGGCCTGAAAATAAAAAGTGCAAGTAAATCAGTGAATTAGGAACTCACGCAAAGTGGGTGCTTCTTGTGACATGCACTTCTGTTCAAAAGAGCCATAGAAAACCAGTAACCAATTCGGTTTAATGTATACCTATCTCCTATCAACGTTGATGCTTTTCACCAAGTTTCCTAATTTTAATAGGGTATCATATTCGTGGAAAATTACTCCGGACAAGATGTGTGTAGACAGACGGACGGAACGGCGGAAATTTAACACACCTTTTTTCTACGAATTGCACAAGGGGGGAGTAATATAAAAGAAACGGCGTCGATTTGGAAATTCAGAAGCCTCCGCGTTATTGCTGCAGTAGAAGAAATACATTTATAACTAAAAACAACGTGTTGTTTTTTGCAACTAAGCACTGCAACCATGGAAACGGAAAAATAAAAGTGTGTGATGAAAGAAGTAAAGAAAAGACAAAAATAATTATATTGCAACCTTCACGACTTTTGACAGGCGATGCTTAATTTAAGGACAGAACAATGTTCATTGATTTGGTTAACATACTACTGATCATTGAAGTGTTCACAACAAACCAACTTGTCTCTAGAGGAACAAGAGTCTTTCGAGAGATTAATAAACCCGTCGTCAACAATTCATATGGGGACCAGAATTTGCCAAAGATATTTTTAATGTAATGTTTCATACCTTTTTAATATCGTCTTCTGTTCTATAATCACTGTGTGTTAATAATGCTAACTCCATCTCTAAACTCAGCTAAAATATAAAAATATACATAAATAACTTAAGAAGGTTTTCAATCTCCATATTCTGTTAACCCTCTAAGGCTATTCTGTGACTATGTGACGTTAAAAGAATTTCAGCTTTGCTGTCAGGTGTTAAACAAGAAGACACTGTATTTGCAACTCGGCATATAGATCAAATGATAGGATATCGGTTCGTAATTATTCATTGGCAAGGATATGTTTCATGAAATATTTTTATATTAAAAGGTGTTTGACGAGGATATCCTCTATGTCAAGTTTACTTCATGTTGAAAACATGTTTAATTCTTCTGTATAATAAGTTTGATAACTAAGTCAAATGGTAATTTTTGATTTCTTTGATATAAAATTATTAAAAAATTGTCACAAAATTAAAAGATAAGCAGACGACACATTTATACTTACACTTGACCTAGATCTGTCCATTTCTTTGTTTGTTTGGTCATTCTTTCTAAGACGTTTTAACGATATAGCAGTGTCGGGCTTATCATCTTTAAAATACCTGAAAATGAATACAAATAAACATATCACTTTCAAACACAAACGTACCAGTCCATATTAAAATCATAAAACCCAAAGCAAAGTAAAAACTTTGAAAACTTGCAAATAAAGTAAAACACGCGAGCTTCTGTGGTAAATTGTAATTTCCGGATCATATTCGTTTACCATTTTATGTTTTAGTATTACTAAGCATAGGGATATATTGGTCGTCTGCTTGTAGTAAATAAATAGCTCTCAACATGGGCGCACGTATTTTGTTGATCATTCCGACAATGCATCAATTCACACGACTACAGTTGTGAAAGCCACAACAGCTTCCACCAAGGTGTTTGAGGCTAGGTACTCCGGAAGGGAACTCCAGCTACACCCGTCAAGCTTAAAATGAACATTGATCAGATATACTCGGGCATAATTATCCTAGTGCGTTCTTCTACTGAATATCTATAGTTTAGATCAGGTACCCTGAACATGTCGCCTCGAGGTAATTAAGGGAACTTGACTAGGGCGTAAAGCATCCTTACGGTACCATCATTACTCCACCCCTTTTTTATCACTTATATAAACACATTTTATTTGTTAATCTTTTATTTCATAAACAACATTCTTAAACAACCGCAAATTATTCCAAAATGGCGTTAAAATACACGTGTAATATAAACATACCTTCTCCTTGGTAAACACGCACGGATAACAATACACAAGATACAAAATGCATGTCTGAACTTATCTCTTGCCTGAAACATAAAGAATACACGATAAGCCAGAGATAGCAAACAACCATGTACAAGTGTGTGTGTGTGTGTGTGTGTGGTGTGTGTGTGCAGGGGGGGGGGCTCGGTGGACAAGTGGCCTAAAGCACTTATGAATCACACCTCTAACTGCCTACATGCAAATCTCATTTAGGACAGACACTACTGAACCTGTTTTAAGCCTGTCTCACACAGAACACGTTGGGCACACGGTTCCAATACGGTATACTCGGTTATACACGGGTTGACTGGTACGAGTATTGAGCTCCAACCGTACTCGGGGATGAGTTGGTACGATTTAGACTCGAATGTAGCACGAGTATGTACGAACAAAGCACGGATATACTCGGTCAAGCAAGGTTTGTCACGGTTGGAACACGATTTGCAAACGATTTTCATACGATTGTTGTACGGTTCCAAGTACGGTCTAGTACGGTCTGTTACGGCCTAGTACGATTAAACACGACTTTTACTCGATTAAGGACATTTATAGGGTTTACATACGGTCCCACCGACTTTTGTTCGATACGATTTATATACGATATTGACACGGTTGAGCTCACTCGTGGAGTGGACTTCATGTGCGGTTGTATATACGGTCTCGTACGGTCTCACACGGTCTTGTACGATCGCCAATACGATCATACACGGACATGGCACCCGTGCCAATTTTTAAAAGTTTTAAAAATCATACACGGCTTTCACGGATACACTCGAATGGCCCGAGTGTAAGTCAGATAAGGCCACGGTTGGTTCGGTTGTATGTACGGTTTACATAAGTGGCCATCCGTATAAGCCGTGTGTTCTGTGTGAGACAGGCTTTAAGTTTGTAGCACTAGACAGTCATTTCGGAATAAAATTCCCCATCAGTAGTGCTCGGAAATCTAAGAATAATCAAGATGTTGAAATGAGAAAAAAGAAGGGCAAAAAATAAGTTTCCCCAAATCCACCAAAGGCAGTACTTTGAACGATTAAGCATAGCAGAGTTTTTGAAAATTTTTAAAATTAAAAATTTGTCAGTTTTCTTGCAAAAGGCAAGTAGTTTTACGGACAGGCAGATGGACAACGACAAACTCTTATTGTTCCTTTCGGTCTCACAAACAGGGGACTAAAACGCAAGCGATGTGAAAGTTATTGATAACACTGAAGTTAAAATGGACATACACGTCAAGTTTTTTCAGTGTTATCAACATTGAATAAAAGCCTACATTGTAAACCAGTATTCGAGGTTTCAAATTTATTTCTATTTTATAATTATAAATTAACTCGAAAAAAATCCGTGTGTAAACTTAGAATATTTATCTCAATTTGAATCGCGGTAATTGTGCCAAAGAATCTATAAAAAATGCAATGCAAACAGACTGAAGTGCCTTGTCACGTAACATATCATTTAAACTTCTGTACAGACCTGTCGAAAGTTTAACACTGAACTAATGAAAAGAAGTCAAAGCTCGGCTGGTGAGTGGCCGATATATGGCTAACTTGTGGCCGAAAATTACTTCAAAGAGATACATATCAGGTACGGCTCCGTAAGTGGGAGGTCGTGGGTTCGACCCCCTACCTGGTCTGACCCAAGACTAAAAGTTGGTAGTGTAAGTGGAATGTCGTAGGTTCGATCCCTGGCCGGGTCTGACCCAAGACTAAAAGTGGGTAGTGAATGTTCTTTCGCCAAGCATTCGGCATTACGAAATGAAAGTCACGGTTCTTTCGAATGGGAATATTTAAAATAGACGAGTTCCCGTGTCACGGTAGGCTTGGTACGCTAAAGAACCCTACTGTATAATGCCATCGGCGCAACAGACAGGCAAAATTTCTGCACCTTCGCCTATAGCTGGCGACGCCTCGATATATGTGAAATATTCTTGACTGGGGCGTTAAACACCATTACTCAACTCAACTCATATCAGGTACGGAGATATGGCTAACGAGGGGTCAACTTGAGCAGCAAATTCATCATTAATTCGTTAGCTTTGTGTTAAACTTTTGACGGGTCTGTACCGAATATCGTAATGAGTTAAATTATATTGTGCATTTATTGTACATAAATAACAAGCGATTACATTAAGTCACTGTCAACTTGCCGCTAAACAAGGGATGAAAAGAAGAGTTAAATATCAAGGTCGTTTCTAAGGACAACGTTTCTATTTTTAATTCAAAAGTATACCAATTTGTTGACTCAATTAAACTTGTTTTATCTTAAAAGATTTAAAACTTGTATATACGTAATAGGAATTGTAGTAACAGGCTGTGCCTTCCCAAACAAGAATAGTTCACTTTAAAACTGCATTTATTTATACAATACAGACCTGTCGAAAGTTTGACATCGAGCTAACGGAAAGGAGGGGGAGCTCTATCGGCGAATGACTGAGGTACAGACAGCAAGTGACAAAAACACTGCCAAGATAATGAGGGACCGAGACCAGCTACCTATTCGACACTAATTCGTTCGTGTTCAACTTTTGAGAGGCATGTACTATAGATTTATGCCATAGAAACATGTGAACATGTTACAAGACATGCAAAAGGTGTGACAATATCCTTTTTTCAGCCAAAACAGCTGGAAAATATTGAATTGAAGACGGGTTTGTGGTAGGGCTATCAAGAAAATATGCACTAGGTAACAACCACAGATCAAACACAAACATACTGGTCCATGTCAAAATCTCAGTCCCAACTTTGAAACTGACAATAAAAATTTTGAATCATTGCCTTTAATTGTAATTAAATTGCATAAATAAGGAGACAAAAACAACAAAGGGGTATGCAGAATAAACGAATTACTTCAATGTGAACAACACTGAAATGTACACATGAATTTATCCTCAGTTACCCATATTGCACAAAATCGGGTCTATGACGAAAAATAACCATAACTTTTAAGCCAATCAGAATGTGTGTAAGTTCAGTGGTCGGGTCTTGGTAAAAACAGGCTATTATGAGGAAATAACTCTAACTTTTAAGCCAATCAGTGTACGCTAAAATGGTAAAATTTATTTATTCTATTACACTTCCTGATAAAGAAACTTATCTCCAATATGGAACTTTCCAATATGGACACCTGAATTGAATTTACGACACTGGAGTTTTTGGTCAAGCTCCACAATTTCAAATTAACGTTGATAACAAGTTTTAAAGTACTTTTCTAAAAAAAATTAAGAAATCGGAACGGAGTCCAAGTCACGAAGAGCCCGACCGACGGTTTAGCCCAACGAAGCTTAGTTTTATTTCCGACATCGTTTTTTCGGCATTTCATCATTTGGGCAACTTGTAATGTACACTGGACATTTCGTCACATGTTTTTCACATTTCGTACCATAGCAATACTTTGCCTTTTCCTTCTTTACACTGAAACTTTTCGACCCATGTTTTGGACATTTCATTCCCGTGCTATGTCATTTCGTACATTAAACCGGACATCTCGTACCATACCCGTACCATGCAATTTCTTATAACGATTTTTATACCACATAATTTACTTGTTTACCATTAAAATAAACATATCCTGGACATTTCGTCAAATATCGTGTCGACACTGAAGTTTCTAGGAATGTTATAGGTCATTTTCTTTTCTTCTTTTTTTCAATATACAGTATTCCTGATTACATACTGCCGCATGTGTGGAAAACAAGGAAATAATAAATGTGAAATATGCAGTGGTCAGACGTAAAGAATGGGAGAGTGATTAAAACTGTGTACATGTTGTTCGAGTTTTAATGTGTTTGGTGTTTGTACAGAGCAACATGTGACAATTGACGTATTGCTGTCCACGCCTTTTACGTTCCGACAAAGGTACCAAAGCAGCGTCACACGGCAACTAATGACTTTCTATTGTCTGTGACGTCATTAAACGGCACAATTCAGGCCGAGTTTTTGTTCTTTTTGCGTGTAAATCAAGACTGCCAGCCATTTGTCGGAACATTGTGGACATGGCCCCGTGATCCGTCAATTGCTCTCTGAAAGAGTCGATAGTTGGAGATTGTACAATGTAAGCCGGTAAGAGATTCCATTGGATGATAGTGAGGGAAAAATGATTACTAGTATGTCCTTGGGTATGTAGATATGTCTGTAAGAGTAGGGACGGGATTAACGTATTCTGACGTCCACTTGGATAAGTATGTTGTCTGTGTTGATTTTAACGAGTTGGTTAGTACTTTGTACATCATGACCAGTCTTGTTTTGAGTCTGCGTTTATTTAATCCATTTGTTGAAGTGGAATTATGGCTCCAGATACATATTTATTCATGTATCCAATTATTTATACAATTGATCTCTCTATAATAACCTTTTGTCATTGTCAATAGAAGACATTGATCTCTGTCATTTGTATATAGACTACGTTCACAATTTGACCTATCAGTATATTTGAAACAAGTTCTAACTAAATCGGAGTGTCATTTCAAAAGTGTTCCCAAAACCAATCAACTTAGAAATCCCAAAACAAGTTATAACTGAAATGGATGTCATTTCAAAAGAGTTCCCAAAATCAAACTACACCTGGAAAATCCCCAATCATGTGCATGACCAAAATACAAATTACTAATGGCCCATCGACACCAAAATTGTTCCTTTGAAGTTTCACAAAAATCTGTTAAATAGTTTCTGAGAAAAGGTGACGGAAGAATAGTAGTAAAACCATACTTCCACTTTGTTTCGGGACATAACGTTTACAAAAGATGGCCAGAGTATGGGACGAATAGTCCGAGTCTTTGTACAAAAGGTCCTGCGGTTGGTTTAATCTACTATTTCATTTTACGTCACATCAGCATTTCAGCTATCTGTGACAAGACGAGACAATTTTCTTATTAAAACTAAGGATTATATATAACCATTCTATAGTTGATGTTGTGGTGTCGAACGAACCTGTACGAACGACGTCTTGGTTTTGACGGCTAACATCTTATCAACTCGGCCAACGCAGCCCGAAAACGTCCTATGGGACAAAGGATAGAGCCTATAGACACAATACGCCTTAATTTTGAAGGCTAACATATTAACAACTCGGCCAACACGGCCCCAAAACGTCCTATGAGACAAGGGGTTGAACCTATAGGCACAAGAGGACTTGATTTTAAAGGCTAACATATTAACAAATCGACCAACACGGCCCCAAAACGTCCTATGGGTCAAAGGATAGAGCCTATAGACACAAGACGCCTTGATTTTGAAGACTAACATATTAACAATTCAGCCAGCACGGCTCCAAAACGTCCTATGAGACAAGGGGTTGAACCCATAGCGACATGACGCCTTGGTTTTGAAGGCTAACATATTATCAACTCGGCCAACGGTCAAACAGTCAAAGAGTCGAACCCATGACAATAAGACGCTTTGGTTTTGTAGACTTACATCTTTACAACACAGCAAACGCGGCCCCAAATTGTCCTATGACACAAAGGTCATATTGCGTCTATAACCATGTCAACAAAAGAACTGAAACATATCACATGCCTAGCAACAGCTGTTCTGGAGTTAATTGATATCAAATATTGGATTGAAAACAATGAAAACGTTATTACTTACATTCCACTGAGTTCGTTTCTGTCCACGCAAAGTTTGTACATCCATATCCGCTATTTTCTGTAATGAATAAATAGACAATTATCCATCAAATATAATATCCAGCTTAATTATGATTAATTAACACTCGTTTCGGAATATTTCATCCATAATATTAATTTACCAATATAACACGACTGGATAATAATCCGTATATTATTATTCTCTGCTTAACTGTAATTAATTAGCAACCGTTTCGGAAAAATTCGTCCTTAATATTAATTTACCAATGTAAAAAATTCAAAGATCCATGTAATATAATACTCGGCTTAACTGTAATTAATTAACAGTCGTTTCGGAATATCCCTTCCGTAATATCAATTTACCAATGTAACAAAATTCAAAGAAATGACTGAACAAATATTGTAATACCTATTTCAAATCAATACGCTTCTTTTAAATTGACATCGATTTTAGATTTTTCTGCATATCTCGCTTTTAAGTGAATCTCTTCAACCAATAAATCGTTGTCGGTTTCTAATCTTAATAAGTGGAATGTGTTTTTATGGATAATGTGTGTTAAGTGACCAAGTTGTCCAATTGTTCACAGCAGTTAATTGCTAACAGAAAAATTTTGACGCAAATATTTATGCACGAGTTGGTGGACCTTCAAACAATTTAAATTTAAATTGTCTTAAGCACCGTAAAAAATTTTGAATATTATATCTGTGTTTGATTTAGATTTTTCTTAAACATTCCATAATTGCCAAGGCCTGCCTACGTTGCCAGAATTATTTGCAAGGCACTTTAAACCAGACGCCATGAAAAGGGTAAACAATCAAAACGTAATCAAAGAGGCGTAATCCGGCTCTTAATCTCCACTGCATTGGTTGATTGATTGATTGATTGAATGGGGTTTTACGTATCAGTCAAGAATATTTAACTTATTAATATCGAGACGTCACCAACTATGGGTGAAGTGGCAGATTTTTTTACCTATGCAATACGCTTAGGTCAATATGGCAGGAAGGGATCTTTAATGTGCCACATGTCACCTGGGAGAGATCTTTTACGTGACGTGTCACTAGGTAGGGATCTTTAACGTACCACGTGTCACCAGGGAGAGATCTTTAACGTGACGTGTCACCAGGGAGGGATCTTTAACGTGACGTGTCACCAGGGAGTGATCTTTAACGTACCACGTGTCACCAGGGAGGGATCTTTGACGTGACGTGTCACCAGGGAGGGATATTTAACGTGACGTGTCACCAGGGAGGGATCTTTAACGTGACGTGTCACCAGGTAGGGATCTTTAACATACTACGAGTCACCAGGGAGGGATCTTTAACATACCACGTGTCACCGGGGAGGGATCTTTATCGTGTACCTAATGCCGCATTTTAATGTTTATATATTCAAATGTTATAATTTTTTTAAAATTCAATATCTGGCCATGTATGACTTACGGGACACAACATAAAATTTAATCGATAAAATAATTTTATGTGTTTTGTATTTTTTAATTAATTAATTAATTAATTTTTGTAACTACTGTATGTAATCATCTACCTTTCCATGTTATGAACTTTATGAACTTCTACAAGCTTACAATTCAATGTATTCCTTCTATGAATCACTGCATTTTGACAGCCTCAACAAATATAAGCGATAGTTTTGTGTATTTTCCACTTCGTTTTAACAAGCCTGTGTTGAACTAAAATTCTATGAAGTACTGAACTAAACAGTCAATAGTTTGGAGTTCGAAGAATGTCTTCATTACAATTAACACAATGTAAAACCATTAAATTCCATTAAACATTTAAATTAAAATAAAACCCAATGAAAAGATCAATCTATATATTGACGTAAAATTCCACAATCATTAAGTCTTTCTTATGTTATTGTTACAATCAGACAATCGCAATAATTTGACAGCGTTGTGTTAATATCGGGTTTAAATATTTAAAACAATTTTGGTGAAAGCTGATTGCCTTTTATAGCAGATCGATATAGGGAAACTTGAGTTTCAATTGTAACAATGTCATCACCAAGGTTGCAGTTTCATTCATGATGGGGTCCACGGATTGAAGAGAGAATGTATCGTTTGTCTTTCAAATACGCTTAAGCCTAAACATATAAAACCATGTTTAAAGTAGAATTTCAATTATACTGGTGTCATCGTCTATTTTTCAGAGAGAGGACGAACCTATTAGTGGGATAATAAAAGAGGGTTGGTGACCGAGTGCTTTAAGAGCACAACCCTTCTCACTGACTATACCACTGTGGTAGCTCCGTTGGAAGAGTGCTCGCTCCGTAAGTGGGAGGCTGTGGGTTCGAACCCCGACCGGGTCTAACCAAAGACTTGTAAGTGGGTAGTGATTTTCATTCGCCAAGCACTCGGCATTACAAAATGATATCACGGTTCTTTCGGATGGGAACTTAAAATAAAGGAGACCCAGTGTCACGGTGGGCTTGACACGATAAAGAACCCCGCTCTATAATGGCATCAACACAACGCACAGGCAAAATTTCTGCACCTTCGCCTATAGCTGGCGAAGTGTCGATATAAGTGAAATATTTTTTTACTAGGACCTTGAACACCATTACTCAACTCAACTCCTTCTCACTGCCTATAGCTATAGGTTCAAATCAGGTATATCCTAGTGTAAGAAAGAATTGTCAGTTCGCTTGCTGAAGTTCCTGTTTTCTCCAGACACCCCGATTTTCCTACCATCGCTGAACCGACCATGAAAGAATATTGACTAGGGTGTAAAACACCATTTACTTACCACAACTGTAATATTTCAATTCAACGATTTAGGAGACGACATCATTGTTGGATGGTGTTGGGTGGGGTAGGGTAGGGTAGGGTGGAGTGGGTGGGTGGGGTGGGTTGAGGTAGGGTGTGGTGGGCTGGATTGGAGTTGAGGGGAGTGGAGTGGATATATCCGGAGAAAAAATCATTTATCCTCCATTAGGGAACTAAGAAACTTTCTTTATTATTGATCTTTCTAAGGGTCCATCAACCAGCGCTTCATGTTACTAGGTTACCATCAAGGAGGTCATAAAAAACTCAAATTTTATTCCCTATTATTTATTTTCCCCTTCTTTTTTATTTATTCCATTTCACATGGCATTTTACCAATATTTTTTATCCTTAAGCCTTAAATTCTTTTTTAGTACTTCAAATAAAAACAAGCAAATTACCATTCATTTAAAAGTTTAAATCATTTGAGTTTCATTTTTAAATTTGTAAATATCAAAAGAATAATTATCGCACATAGAAATTAACAAAAAAATACTTATACAGTACAGACCCGTCCAAAGTTAAACACTAGAGAAAACGAAAAGGAATCGGAACTCTGTTGCCGAGAGGCTGTGATACGGAAAGCTAGTGTCCTTAAAGCCGTCAAGAGATGGATAGAAGCTGCTGGACCCCGAACCCATATTAGACCGGACTATTTTTTAGACCCAATCAATTTCTCCAATATGGTTCACATAATCACCCATAAGCCATTTATTTTCTTTGTCATATACCATTTTTTTAAATTTACTTTATGATGAAATTTTAAAAAAATGGTATACGACATCTTGATCAGCATGAAATATGTACATGTAATCTATATATGACAAAATTTTGGACCAAGAACCTATTTTGAACTGGGGCATTTTTGGGCCCAATCAATATTGCCTACATTATTAAAGTGGCTGAGATGGGCTGTCGACAAAGTATTTATTCGTTAGCTTAATGTTAAACTTTCGACAGTCCTGTACTGTGTGTATATCTGAATGGAGTTCTTTGCATGTCTACCTTTATACACAATCTTTATAATAATGTGAGAATTTTTTAAATAATTCCGAGGGAAAGTGATAATGTGATTTAATCTATAACACACGTGTTCCTTTGAAACTTCAATTTTCAATTTCAATGGTACATAATTGCTGTAATTTTGCCGTTTTAAAAATACATAATAAATAGTAGGAAAAATTATATAAATGAGTCCCCATTATGTGTTCTGAAAATGTTTTGTATATAGAGTTTAAAGAAAATTTTCTATTCGTTTTAGTTTGTATTTTTAAGTATTTTTCGTCCATGTGCACAGAGCTCCTCACCGCCTTGGTTTGGATCTCGTTCAGAATTCTGGATATTATGGAGAGAGAGAGAGAGAGAGAGAGAAGAGAGAGAGAGAGAGAGAGAGAGAGAGAGAGAGAGAGAGAGAGAGAAAGAGAGAGAGAGAGAGAGAGAGAGAGAGAGAGGGGGGAGAGAGAGAGACTGAGAGGAGACAGGGAGAGAGACAGAGAGAGAGAAAGAGAGAGAGAGAGAGCGAGAGAGAGAGACTGAGAGAGAGAGAGAGAGAGAGAGAGAGAAGAGAGGAGAGAGAGAGAGAGAGAGAGAGGGGAGAGAGAGAGAGACTGAGAGAGAGACAGGAGAGAGACAGAGAGAGAGAGAGAGAGAGAGGGGGGAGAGAGAGGGGAGAGAGAGAGAGAGACTGAGAGAGAGACAGGGAGAGAGACAGAGAGAGAGAGAAAAAGAGAGAGAGAGAGCGAGAGAGAGAGACTGAGAGAGAGAGAGAGAGAGAGAGAGAGAGAGAGGAGAGAGAGGAGAGAGAGAGGAGAGAGAGAGAGAGAGAGAGAGAGAGAGAGAGAGAGAGAGAGAGAGAACTAACAATATTGATGAAGTATTTTAGATCTCATGAAGCATTTTTTTTAAAATTCTGGTATTTTGTTAGAGAATTTTTTCGAGACAAAATGACATGGCAACCTTTTTTTGAATAACCCCTTTATGAAAAAATGCCGCGTACAGGCCTACAGTCCTGTCGAAAGTTTAACATTAAGCTAACAAATAAGTGCTGAATCGGAAGATCGTCTCGGTCCCTAGTCAGCTATATATAGGGGAACTGCCACTATCTAGCTCTTGGCAACGTTTTGGCCACTTGGAAGCCGAACGTCGACTTCTTTTTGTTAGCTTAGTGTTTAACTTTGGACAGGTCTGTACTGTGTAAAATCTGAAAAAATACATGATATGATAAATTGAAGGTAGTTACTATCCAAAATTCAAAGGAGTCTTTTCGATAAACCTTTCAGCCCTAAAATTCCACGTCAAAATTGAAGCCATTCGCTATAAATTGTTAATTTTATTATATGTAGTGATTGAATTAATTTGATATAAAAGTGTGAAAACTTTGGGTTCGTTTAATGTGGTCAATACACACTTGTGATGGATATCCTTAATCCTGGATTATCACGTTAATCCGCGACTTAAACGCCACTTAAACTCTAAACACACAATTTAAATTTCTGTAGATAAACACAGAATACATCTTTTGAATTTTTATAAAATAATGCATTCAAAAGTAGCACATAACACATCATCTCGCGTCAATTTATTTGTGCGAGAAGGTAGAAGACATCAGTTGTGAAAATACCGGGTATGGGACGGAGATGTGGACGGGTAAAAGTAGTGCATATAAAACTAGAACTGTCTCCAAATAGTCCCCCCCCCGCCCCAACATAAAAGTTTTTCTGTGACCTTGACCTTTCCAATATGACATTGGTTCAAGGTCATGACACACCTTTGGACCTGTAAAGATTTATGAGAGTCGTCAAAAGCATTGATGGGATATTGCCCGATCACGGTTTTACACGGACAGACGTATGTGATGATTCCTATATACCTCCTCAAACTAGTTTTCGGGGTGGGGGTGGGGTATAAAAACATAGATCTATAAAGGTCTTTGCTCTGCTCACTCAATAGGTAGCACTCTGCAATATGGTCAAGAGATAGGTGCATAGGTTTGCTAAATTGGTTGGCTATTGCACTATATTCCCTGATAAGGAGTTAAGTTCAAATTATTCGCTTACTTTTATTTCCACGGTACGTGTCAGATGGTGGTTAGTACATGTACAAATGCAAGTGAATTATATAAAAAAAATATTCGCGAAAGTTTTATTTTCGTATTTTTAACTCTCGCTAATTTACGCGAAAAAAAAACCAAACTTGAAAATTTCCCAATTTAGAGTATCTCGCAATGGCTAATATAACAACAGACGGAAATTTTAGAAATAAGACAAGACAAGAAAAACAGGCACTGAGAGCAACTGAAACAGTGTCCTGAGAGAGACAAGTTCCAAAAATATCGCCAAGTTGGTTACTTTGACCTCGAGAGTTTGACTTTTGACCATGAGACATATTGTCTCATTAGTATTCATTCTGGAAGGAGGACTAGGGGTCATTGACCCTTATTTCTTCAAATGACCCCATATTTTTAATGGGTCATACTGGACATTACATGAATACAAAAATATTGTTCTGGTGCTTTAGAGGATTTTTTTTTTGAAAATGCCCCTCTGAAATCCTAGAGTTAAATGAACACTGTCACATGTATGCAAATTTTGACTACGGGCTAGTCAATCTCCACCCATTGATGTAAAAGTTACTGGTATGTCCAGAGCTGATACGATATTGGAACGGATGAATAGACAGGCGAGTGGACAGGTGGACATGTCTGCGGGGGTGAGGGGGTTATAAGTTCCCGATTTTGGGCGATCACTGGATATAATTTAATTCTTTTGAAAGTTCCGAACTCATTCGAGTAATCTTTCAATTTTTTTTTTAATTCAAAAAATACAGAAACGTTGTGTTTAGTCCCTCAAGATTCTTCCAGGTACACACAAGTGAGATTCGGACCTAAGCGATGAAAGGCGCCGAACAACCGATCACTCCCCATTATTATTAGATTTTGCATAATGTATAAAATCCCTCGTCGTAAATCTAGCTTATACAAATAATCGGTAATGTTTAATTTACTGATTAACAATACCTATATTCTATGTTTAAGAGCCTATTTCAAAATTTAAGCCTTATTGTTAAAAAGTTCTAAAGCTTGTTTGTAAAATCTCTAATGTATATGTACCGACCTGTCAAAAGTTTAACACTGAGCTAACGAAAAGGAGTCGAAGCTCAACTGCGGAGTGACCCAGAAAAGGATAGCCAGTGACTATAAAGCTGCCGAGAGACAGATAGCAGCTGCCGAAAAGATGTCCAGATATAGCTAACGAGGGGACCGAGATGAGCTGTCGATTAGACACTTTTTTGTAAGTTCAGTGTTAAACTTTCGACAGGCCTGTATTATTTTGGTAAATATTAATAGTTCTATCTCTGTTCAATAAGTATTTATTATGACCACGGCTAATCTTGTAAAAACAAACTTATTGTAGAATGCCCAGTATTTGTTTTGGTGTATCAAATGTTTCAATAAAACAATTTTAGAAACATTCTTCATGTACTATACAACTCATGTCGAACTCGTTAATTTAAGACCACATGCGATTTTGGCATGATGAGTGAAATGCAGGGTAGAACATGAAATCGAACCCATGTCCTTCTGGGTTTTTTGGGGACCTCGGTGGCCGAGTGGTCTAAAACGAGGTCTCACAGACCACAGCGCCTCTCACTGTCTTAGTTCGAATTCCACCTTTGAGACAGAACCCAGTGTGAGAAAATTGGCTTGCCAAGGGTGAGTGGAATTTTTCGGAGACTTCGTTTTTCTTTACAATCCAAGAAATGACCGCCTCGATATAAGTAAAAGAATTTCCATTACAAATACCATAATATTGTTTTGTTACCTATTAAATCGAGATAGCACCAGCTATATGGGAATTTTCAGGAAATACCTATACAAACAATAAATAAGTCGACCTATACTTTGGCTACTCGGGTATATATTTAGAGATTTCATCAAAAGTACCCCCCCCCCCCCCCCCCCCCCACAAAAGAAATATTTGAAAGGACGATTACATAAGTTAACGATAAAATTTACTAGAAGGGGAAACAAAACATTACTTATTAGAAAAAATTGCATTTATTCAAATAAAAGCAGATAAGACATCAGAGTTTAGACCTAGGTACTTATTACTGACACTCCCCGAGAGTAAACAACATTTTATATAAAGTATACAATTAAATGTACCGTATACATATTTAAGAAATGAAATACGATCGAATTCAATTCATGCCAATCAACGCATTTATTATACCTATCGTACGTAATGCCGAAATCGAACAATCATATTACTTAAATTCTTTTATTTCTCCTCTTTTCACTTGTAAAAAAGTGAACAAGTGCATACACAGTACCATCACTTTTTTTTTTCGCGATACCCGACACTATTACTGGCCCAAAGTTTGTCAACTGATTTTGAATACGCTTAGAGTGGGGGTACTGCTGGGTAGTTTGAGGCACCATGAAGATACACCGAACTACCACCTGGGTCGCGAATATATTTTAAAAGCCGTGGTACATGTATGGAATGTACGGCAAGATCTGTCTATAAATGCCTCGCAAAGGAACCAATAAAAGTTGCCTTATGGGCAGGTGGGTTATATATACAAGTTCAAATAACATGATTAAAGAGCAATGGGGATAAAATTTTACTGGTTTTTAAAAGAAGATGGACCTTTTATATAGGTTCAAATACCATGGATAAAAGGCAATTGGGATAACATTTCACTGTTTTTAAAAAAACAGGTGTCCCTTATATACAGGCTTAGATAAAATGAATAAAGAGCAATTGGGATAAAAATTTTAAAACAGATGACCTTTATAAAGAGGTGATATTTAGGAAGGTACGACTGAATTATTTATACTTTCTTCATCATGTGATGTGAAATTATATGAAAAGTTCAAGGGACATTGTGTTGGAACGATACGGCAAGATGCACAGCCAATCCTGTCTATTAAGTCCACCTAAGGGAACCATTAAAAGTTGCCTTTTGTGGAAAGGTGTCCCTTATATATAGGTTCAAATAACATAAATTAAGAGAAATTTAGATAAAATTTTACTGCCTTTAAAAGCAGGTGGCTCTTATATAGAGGTGGCCTTTAAGGCAGGTTAGACTGTATAAAGAGTACTTCATTTATTCCCAATTAATATTATTTATGAGCCACTGGCCCCAGTTTCACAATTATTCTTTAATTTTCATTAACTTTAATTTAGCAAATTTTGGTATTCTCTTTTAAAACTATAGTTAATCTTGTCAAAACTTAATACTGGTGCCACCAGCTTGATGTGAACTTTGAAACGACACATTAAAATAATGAATGTCTTTACAATTAACAAAAATGATTGAGATTTCAAATTTGCCGGATTTCGGTTAAGGAACCCTATAAGGAATGATTGTGATGATGATTGTCGGAGTTTAACGTCTACACGTGGTGGTCTGTCGGTCAATGTGCAGACCGTTATGATTGTGAAACTGGCCCCGGTTTCACAATTATTCCTCAGCTAAGATTTTCCTTAACTTAAATTTAGCAAATTTTGATATTCTCTCTTTGGAACTGCTGATGAATATTTTTGTCAAAACCAAAAAATGCAAATGTTTAATTTTAGCAATTATCTTAAAATTGACACCATAAGTTACTGAATATCTTTAAAATTAACAAAATTATAAAGATTTGAAATTTTGCAAGGTTTAAGTTAAGGAAAATCTTAGCTAAGGAATGATTGTAAAACCGGGGCCTGGAGCCTGGTTTTAACGTACAACGGATACAATAATACGATAACCACATCACTGGACATTTACTCCAGTGCCCACTCAAAATCAGGACTGTCTTTTCAAGTTTCACTATTTATCACATAAACCAACTGAAGCACGAGGTAAGCCGGTTATCATGTCATACATGTACTTCAGCTAATAATGAAATCACTTCAAGATGTTGGACAGGGGAGTGGTTGGAGGGTGCAGCCGGGTGGGAGTTAAGAGTGACACATTTCCCACAGTGTACAGTACAGACCTGTCAAATGTTAAACACAAAAGCTAACGAATCGGAGCATCTCTGTCCCTAGTTTCCTATATCTCGCACAGCTTTTTCGACAGATGCTATCGACAGTTTTTCGATCATTATAGCTACAGAATCTCGACAATCGAATTCCGACTCCTTGTCCCTTTACGTCAGCCTTACTGTATAATCTTTTTCTGAGATAGGAGTTATTGTAAATATATATATATATATTCTTACCATTATACGTTCTTTCTGTTCTGGACTTAATGTCCTATAAAATTAGCAAATTCAGCCCTAGGTTTAGACATTGTTTGTAATTCCTCAATTCTGTTTTGTATCGTTGCCATGGGATCCTCATCTGGAAGAGAAATACGAACTTTTTTACTATGTATAAGAATGTCTTCCTGTTTTTGTCTAAGATCCTCCTGTAGGATCCAATTGTGCTCCATTTCAAAATTTCCGAGTGTTTCCAACTTTTTCCGCGCAGTTGCAGTATCATCGTCAAAATTAAAATAGTCATCATCATTATCTTCGCTCTCGGGCCGTTCCTCGAAATCGGAGTCGAGCCCATTTTCCAACGTGACATCCTTATCTGGAGAAGTTTTGACAATCGCACTTTCATCACGTGTTTCAACATCTAAGTCTAAGTTAACATCCGGTTCCAATTTCGGTAAAATAAGCGGTAACCGTTCGTAAGCTTTCGTCTTTTTGGGCGTTTCTTTTCTACGAACCCCTTGTCCGAGAGCGGTTGGCCATCTGTGTAGCCCTTCCGTCGACACAGATTTAGATTTAAAGTCAAATTGGGTGAAGGCCCGAGATAAGTTCAAACTACTGTTGTACAATCGCGGATTTTTGGGTTTCGATGGTGATGTTTTACTATTCATTTTACTGTCGCCAGAAATCAAACTGAATTTTTAAACCTAAATAAAAACCTTTATTAACATCATGACACAAACGCTATAAAATTCCAGTACGTAACATTTTAAAACTCTCCCTCGAGCTCCATTAACTTGTCGTATCCAAAAAGAATTTAATTTTTAATTCCTTTTTTTAAAATTGAATATTTTATATAACACAACTCATTACAACATCCTCTATGTACACGAATTAGATATATCCGAAATTCCCTCTTGTTCTGTAACACATATAAATAAATGTATCCTCATATAAATTAAAAACGTGTGTCGGAAATGTCACCACCAAAAACTATTAAAATGCGATAGTGACCCAAGTCAAACCATTCGGTACACACAAAAACAAACAAATATTTAAAAAGTGCTAAGTCTCTAGTGTGTAACTTAGGCGGATAACTATGGCCGCCTACCCGCGTTCAGTTCAACCTAATCCATTGATTATAATATACATATTGAAAGTATACTTAAATAAATTAATTCCATTTACAGGAAAATTATCAAAGTCATTGGACCTTAATATTACAAAGTTCATTATTCACATTTTTACATATATGTACATAGATATACATGTACTATTCCCGGAGTTAATCATTACAAACACGTTCTAGTTGGTTTAAACCCTTCATAAAAGTTAATTGCACACCACGTCGCACTACACCAACGGTGAGATAGGAAAAATATCTAAATGAGCTTTTCATATTCCTGTCTCGTTTTAGCGATAATTATTCTGGATCTGTGTGTTAATTTAAGAATATATATATACATATTTACACAAATACATACATATACACATATAATATTAGTCGATTAAACGATTGTGTTATATAGCATGCACTGAACAACTAGATATTCAATTAATGTCAGTTTTATTTGGTAAAACCGTTTCAATTGTCAGACGTTTTCAGGAACAATACAGACCCGATAATGAATAACGCTATCAACCAGAGACAATTACATAGTACAGTCATGTCGAAAGTTTAACACTCAGCCAACACATTAGTGTAACGCAACTCGGAACCATGAAGCAATATCTCGACAACTTTTCGGCAGATGATGTCTATTTTTTCAGAAACTTTCAAGCCACTTGATAGCCCTATCTTATCCACTAAGGAACAGAGTTTCGACTCTCTATCGTCAGTTCAGTGTTAAATTTTCGACAGGTCTGTACTGTAGATGGAATTCGCTGTATATATACAATTGAGTTTATAAAATATTCAACAACTGGAGGTTTTATGGTCTGTCAATACTTGTATTTTACACCATAGTCGTAAATCATTATTGAAAGATAAAACGCAACGGCACACTTTTTGATAAATAAATAATAACTGTTTTACACAGTATACGGTATAGACCTGTCGTAGGTTTAACACCAAACTATCGAATTAATGCCGCCGGAATCGGCAGTTGAGCTCGACCCCTCGTTAGCTATACACCGGTAGCTATTATCTTTCTTTATCCATAGACAACTTTTCGACAACAAGCTATCTGTTTATTTGCAATTCGGCAGCTGAAATTCAATTCTTTTTCGTAAGCCCAATGTTAAACTTTCGACGTGTCTGATCGATTTTGTTCCGTGTTAAAAAAACTATTTTATTGGTTATCAGAAAAACATGTATAAGACGGTCACAAGTTGGATCTAAACATAACAGACATATGCTAGGTTGGTTGGTTAAATGATGTTTTACGTCTCATCAGGATTTTTCAGCTATTCTTCTAAAATACCACTGTGGTAGCTCTGTTGGTAGAGTGTTCGCTTCGAAAGTGGGAGGTCGTGGGTTCGAACGCCGACCGGGTCTGACCCCAAGACTTGAAAATAGGCAGTAAATGTTCTTTCGCCAAGACTGGCAGTACGAAATGAAAGTCACTGTTCTTTCGGATTGGAACTTTAAACAAGAGGCCCATGGGCCTGATACACTCACCTGATAACTAATGGCTAGCTGATAGATTTAAAGAAAACATAAATACTGAAACCCCAATTTTTTCTTTACATCATAATGACCGTTGTATCAATACCTACAACATTCTAATATGCATGCCTATACAAAAAGTTTCAAGATAATTAACCATTTCAGTATTGTTCGCATCTGTGACCTTGACCTTTGAATCCATGACCTTTTTCTATACATCAAAATGATCATTGTATCAATACCTACAACATTCTAATATACATGCCTATACAAAAGTTTATAGTTTTCAAGATAATTAACCATTTCGGTATTGTTTCGCATCTGTGACCTTGACCTTTGAAGCCATGACCTTTTTCTATACATCAAAATGATCATTGTATCAATACCTACAACATTCTAATATACATGCCTATACAAAAAGTTTATAGTTTTTGAGATAATTAACCATTTCGGTATTGTTTTGCATCTGTGACCTTGACCTTTGAACCCATGACCTTTTACTATACATCAAAATGATCGTTGAATCAATACCTACAACATTCTAATATACATGCCTATTAAAAATGGTTATAGTTTTTAAGGTAATTAACCATTTCAGTATTGTTTCACATCTGTGACCTTGACCTTTGAAGCCATGACCTTTTTCTATACATCAAAATTATTAATGTACCAATACCTACAACGTTCTAATATTCATGCCTATACAAAAACTTAATAGTTTTTCAAGATAATAAACCATTTCTGTATTGTTTAGCATCTGTGACCTTGACCTTTGAACCCATGGCCTTTTTCTATACATCAAAATGATCGTTGTATCAATACCTACAACGTTCTAATACATGTATACATGCCTATACAAAAAGTTTGTAGTCTTCGAGATATTGAACCATTTCAGTATTGTTTCACATCTGTGACCTTGACCTTTGAACCCATGACCGTTTTCTATACATCAAAATGATCATTGTATCAATACCTACAACATTCTAATATATATGCCTATACAAAAAAATTATAGTTTTTGAGATAATTAACCATTTTGGTATTGTTTTGCATCTGTGACCTTGACCTTTGAACCCATGACCTTTTTCTATACATCAAAATGATCATTGTATCAATACCTACAACATTCTAATATATATGCCTATACAAAAAATTTATAGTTTTTGAGATAATTAACTATTTCGGTATTGTTACGCATCTGTGACCTTGACCTTTGAACCCATGACCTTTTCCTATACATCAAAATGATCGTTGTATCAATACCTACAACATTCTAATACATATGCCTATACAAAAAGTTTATAGTTTTTAAGATAATTTACCATTTCGGTATTGTTTTGCATCTGTGACCTTGACCTTTAAACCCATGACCTTTTTCTATACATCAAAATGACCGTTGTATCAATACCTACAACATTCTAATATACATGCCTATACAAAAAGTGTATGGTTTTCCAAATAATAATTATAATCAGAGGTAAAAAAAAATAGGTCACGACCTTCACAATTGACCTTGACCTCATTTTGACCTTCACAATTGACATTGACCTCATTTTGAAGATATAACAAGAAGATGTCAAAAATGAAAACCCCATGTCATTATCTGGTCAAATTGTCAAGTTATAACAATTTCAATCTATTTTACGATTTTTTTCAAAATTAAACGCAAAAACGCGTAACCTATTTTTTGTTTAAATTTCACAAAATGAACAAACTATAGGCTTAAGACCCTAGAGAAGCCAAATATCACATCAGATTTTTTCTCCAATCTATACTTTCGAAGAAGAAGATTTTTAAAGATTTTTGCACCCCTAGGTCACCTTGACCTAGTTATGGTAGCCATGGCAATGCCATGAACAAATCTGAATTGCACCGGCTCATATATACTTCTCACCAAGTTTCATTGAAATTTGTCTTGTAGTTTCAGAGGAGATGTCGAAAATAGGAGTTAACGATGCACGCACGCACGCACGCACATACACACGCTGCGCTATGCCATAAGCTCACATGACCTTTCGGTCAAGTGAGCTAATAAACGAGGTCCCGTGTCACGGTGGGCTTGGTATGATAAGGAACTGCTGTATAATGTCATCAGCGCAACACGCAGGCAAAATTTCTGCACCTTCGCCTACAGCTGGAAACGTCTCGATATAAGTGAAATAATCTTGACTTGGGCGTAAAACGCCATTTCTCAACTCTCAACTTCTAAAGCCAGTGGTGTTACACAAGTATACAGTCTACCACAAAAATAAATGTAAATTCTTCCATAAAAGAGAAATTTTTACCATCAAAGTTTACACTCATATACAAAAGTGTACAGGATATTGTTGAAATAGAAAATTAACAAGAATATTGGTAGAACTGATGGGTGCTTCTCGGATAAAAGCCAATGGCAAAAGGGCTTTTTTCCAACATGAATTTTTTTTTCAAATGAATTTGCATGAAAAATAAAAAGAACAATAACTCCTGAATTGTAAAAAGAGTTATGGTGACTTAGACTGCAGTTCTCTTTATCAGGATTTATCCAGCAATGAATCTTTAACAGATTTTGTGTTTTTGTGTTATGCTCCGAACAAAATTATGACGGACGAATGGACGGACGGACAGACAGATAGACGGACGAACGAACGGGACGGGCGGACAAAGTGGCAACTACACGCTCTCCTATCGGGTAGCATAAAAAAAACGAATAAATAAATGACGAGGAGTTTTTGGCTTTTTAATTTGGTCTTGTATTCTCTCCAAACCATTCCTCTCAAACTCAACACGGTGCGGTATTTTTTTCTTATCAAGTTAGCTGTAATTAAACCTTACATATAACGAATGAACTTTAAGTTTTTTAAGCAAACAAAGACATTGTGGTTCAGATTATTTAAATTAAATACTTAACTACATCATTAGATTAAAAAGTGTTCTATTCAGAACAAGTATTAATCTTTTGAGTCTATATAAATCTGTTTATTTAAACTGAAAAAACTCGGATCATGTCAAAGTCTGGGTTGATCGAGCTGAAGTACAGACCTGTCGAAAGTTTAACACTGAGGTGACGATAAGGAGCCGGAAATCGACAACTGAGTGACCGAGGTATGGATAGCTATCTATAGTAACCGTGAGATAGATAGCAGCTATCGAAAAGCTGTCCAAATATACCCATATATATCCATATACAGACCAACCTGCCTTAAAAGCCACTCCTATATAAGGGCCGTCTGCTTCTAAAGGCCAGTAGAATTGTATCCAAATTCTTCTTTATTCATATTATTTGAACCTGTATATAAAGACCACCTGCCCATAAAGGTCACGTTTGCTGGTTTCCTTGGGTGGCCTTTATAGACAGGTTTGACTGTATTTATATAAAAAGCCAGATTGAAAAACATGTCGGCAATCGTTTATAATCGTGGAAGTTATTTATATAACATGAAGAAACATCTGAAGGGAGATAACTCCCTATCGATCGCTAATGTTGATATTTACATGGGGATTGTGGTCGCGAATTTACATACTCGCGAAATGACGTTTGGATTGGCACACAAAATGTGATACTCACGAATTCAAAGTAATCTACATTAGCTAACGAGGGACCGAGATTTTCTGCACTAATGCGTTGCCTCTATGTTAAACTTTCGACAGGTCTGTAGACGCTGTACTTGCAATTAATATAGCTATTACTATCGCTTAGTTAAACATACCATCAATTTATATCAAAAAGAATGTCTTGCTTTATCAACCCTATGTTTTGTTGAAATGACACTTCAGTTCAATGTTTGATAAGTTTTGAAGGAGTCGTGATCATTTTGGGAATGATTTTTGACATTGATAATAAATGTTTTACTTTTAAAATTATTTACATTACAGACCCGTCAAAAGTTTAACACTCAGCTAAGAAATTTGTGTCGAGCCGACAGCTTATCTCGGTTCCTCGTTAGCTTTATCTCGACATTTTTTTGGCAGCTGTTATCTATGTCTTTTGGCCACTAGCTGTCCATATCTCAGGCCACTTGAATTCGACTTCTTTTAGTTAGCTCTGTGTTAAACTTTAGACAGGTCTGTACTGTAGCTCAAAATTACTACCTTACGGAACAATTCCAAATACATAATAAATTATTAATATTTTGAGATTATATAAATTAGTTTTTTAAATTAAATTCCAAAACATATTTTTATGAAATGACATTTAATACTAAAATACCTTTTAAGAAAACATCTGAACATCACAAAAAGTTCTGGGTAAGGTGAAAAATATTCACTGTGTGAAAATACTTGTACTTGTGCGAAAGTAGGCCATAAAACAGGTCCATGGGAATAGCACTTATGATTTCACAAGTACAATCAGCTAGGGCGAAATTTCATGATAAAATTTATCCTACATGAACGGTTTTAATTTTTGAAGATAAATTGTCATATTATATTTTATCTGAATGAAATAATTAAAAAATATATATATAATGATTTGTGATATTATAAGTTTTTGAAAAGTTCATTCAGAAAATATTTTGATTTTTTGGATTTTCTGAATGACATAATCAGAAATTTGTAAAATGACAATACTCATACGTTTACTACAACATTTCGAACATTAACTGTTAAGGTTTGCTAATTTGTAGCTTTTAATCTTTTGCAAAGCCGGGGATGTCTTCAATTTGGTTTTAAACTATGCGTTATTGTGCAATGTCATTTCATCATCAGGCAGTGGTTGTTGTAAGGAAAAGGGACGTCTATCACTGTGCTACAGAAGAGGATTCGAAGCTAGGCTGTCGAGTGACCAAGTGCCAAGTGGCCGAAAACCAATAGTAGCTGCCAAAATGCTTTTCAGAAATGAAATGATCTCTCGTATGCAAGTATTCAGTTGCAATTTTAGAATTTTGTGTTCAAATTAAATGTTTTGAAGATGATTTATTTCAATAGATCCCCATTTTGGTGAACGCGCCAGCAATCAGCACTATGTGTAAAGAAAGACAATCTATGTAGACATCTTTGCATTTCATTTATGGACTAAGGGCGATAACTGTTGCTATCAAAACGCTTCTATGTAGGATTTTTAAGAAAAATTGACATACCACAATAAATGAATGCTTAATACTGAAAAAATTAAGTAGAAAAGAGTGGACAAATGGTACCCTAGTCAAGAATCTTCACTAATATCGAGGCGGTCAGTTTTGAAATCTTGGAGGAAACTGGTGTGTTGGAATAAGATCACTAATCTTTGGCAAACGGACAACCTTTCCCATGATAGGATCAGCCCGAGATGGATTCGAACCCAGACGGTTAAAGGCGATGTGATATGTTAGCATGTGCTTTGGATCATTCGGTCTAGAATCTCCTAGAAGTCACATGGAGTTTTACGCCCCAGTCAAGATTCTTTCTTATGTCAAAACGGTCAGCTAAGGGATGGCAGAGGAAACCCGAGTGTCCGGAGAAAACTAACGACATTCAGTAGTCAAACTGACAAACTTTCTGAAACCAAATTCTGCCATAAGTGTATTCAAACCTGGATCATGAGAGTCGCCGTGGCCCGTCAAAATGGACAAAAACAGACGGTGTACTGTATCCAAAAAAAAAAAGAATAGCACGCAGACCGAAATGTCTACTACTCCAATTACAGCCTACTTATAAAAACAATAAAAAGAAGAATAATTTGAATGGGATACCATTTCTATGCCCCCAAAACAAAACATTTGAGTCCAACTTCGGGTTAAAACTCGGGTCCAAAAACCAAAAACTAACGGGGACCCGGTCCAAAAAGGATACCAAAAGACACGACTACGCCCACTCTTATGAAGTTTCGGAAAAATCCGACAAAGCAAAGATGAAGAAGAAAAAGAAGGACAGTAACAACCAATATTAGTACCAATATTCACTCCTTAGTTTGAAGGACATCAAAATAATTAAATTATACTAAATGCGCTTACCATCCAATGATGTGAGCTGTCCGTATTTGATCTTTTTGAGGTTGTAGAGAGCTAACGTCGCCATTGTTTTCTTCTCAATTAGAACCTCCTGTCGAAGGTTTTCTAGAATGCTTCAGTTCTTAAAATTATTTAGTTGTCGAGAAAACTCATGAATCTGAAAATATATAAAAATGAAACTTATATATACAATACAGTGTAAAAACGTCATGAGTATTACCTATTAACCCTCAAATTGAGAGCAGTGGAATTCATATGGCTATGGATGCCATTGGTCACATGACTGCGTATGATTACATAATAACAATTGATAATTTATAATTACGAACTTTATCCCGCAGCGTCTGCTTGTATATATGGATAAGATTTGTTTTCGTGTGGTAATTTTATATCGTGAATTGTTTAGTTTGCCTTGCAAAGCTGTGGCATCTATATTGACTATTGACGCCATTCCAAAACAATTCCAATGTAAATTACATTTTTTTAAATCTTAATCACCGGGATAAGTCGTGTGGTGTTCGAGTTTTTTGCAAGTGATTTTGATTGGCGGCATATAGAGTGCCAGGACACGTGTCCACAATATCGCAGACAACTCGGTCCATCATGCTGAGTTAACCAGCAGAGACCTACGATAAAGGAAAACACCATTCTCACTTGATTTTGAAAACAATAGGCTTAGCGGACAGGTGGTGTTAATATTATTATATAGAAGTCTATTGAATTGGTTTGGGGTTTGCAGGTGAAAATAAAGATTGTTCTGGAGACGGGTTTATGTAAACTTCCGCTTGTTCCTGAATCCAGTTTACAGTTTGTTCTACAAAAGCCTATTTTACTGAATAATAAAATTTATAATGTTTAAACTTTTTAGAAATTGTCGCGATAGCAGGTTTTAAGGTATACGGTAGCTATCCATATACTTTGTGGATTTGCATATTCCCAATAAAAGGTCAAGCGGGTAGGTCAAAAATGTTTACTGTAATTGGTTTGGATAAACGCATATATCTGTAGTCAAATAAATAAATAAAATAACAACACGATCCGTCATTTATGACAAATAGGTTTAATACTTTAAAATCCGTATAATTAACTTCTCCGTCTTGTAAAACTTTAAGTAAGACCCCGAATGTTTTGGATGCCGTGATGGCTGAGTATTTAAGGTTTTAGAACTGAAATTCAAGACGTCCAACCACTGTGGGTTAATCTCAGGTCGACCGCGAATCAGAAAGCTTTCCTTGTCTCTGGCATCTTCCAGATTTCTCCGGATACTAGTATAATTTGAGTTAGATTCAATTTTTATTTGTGACATTGCAGGGATGTACCAGCACTCTAAAGGTGCACGGATCAAATTCTTATGTGACGAAAAACAACATTCGAACAATCTCCCACAATAATTGAGCGTTGTGTTTCAACATATTGTGCGCTTGTGCAAGTTGTTTGAAATTTCATGACCACATTGTACACTGGTGTTAGAAATCTAAACCCATCATTAGAAACAGAAACAAACCAAAGCACAAACTAACAAAAGCAAGCACACTGACTGAACGCAAGCACAAACATAAGACTCAGAATTTAAAATTTTTGTCAAGCACATTTTGACAAGTCAGAGTTTTGAGTTATCTCCCTTTGTCTGAATTCTTTTCTTTTGAAAGACTGTGGATACACAGCTCTGACGTCGTTTGTACTGAGGACGGTTGCTCTATAGCCCTAATCTGGAATATTTAAGGACCATTGCTATATTTTAAGGGGGCCGATACTGGCACGCATATGAAATTTTCGAAGCGTCAGGAGAACAAAAGAACAAATGTAACAAAAGTAATTTTGATTATCAAAATGTATGTACTAGCACCCCGTTTAATCTTTCAATTTTGCTACAACATATTAAAGTTTTATTTTGTCAGAATTGTCCTATTCTTTCGTAAGAGATAAAAATTCTAGGGCGATACAAATATTAACACGGTGCCATAAGAAATATGGTTTCTCCAAATAGCCAATGAAATAAATCAAAATGTTAAAAAAAAACCCATATTTTCTGTTAAACTTTGCAATTTTCATTCATTTTCAAATTAAGCTAGAAATAAGGTTTCTCAAAACAGTCAAAATAAATGAGAATGTACCAAATACAGCATAATGGTTTTCATTAAACTTCGAAATTTAGGGTTTTAATTTTACCGTTTTTATTAATTTTCTTTAAAATAACTTACCTGTTTTGCCTTCCGTTTGCTCTCTATATATACAATGTATATCAATTTGTCACAGATATAGATAATGTACAAACACACTTATGTGAAGGGTTTTTGAGATACCGAACGTTCCAATTCTGACCCGGTAATTCTATCCCCCATTACGGCTAAGTCCTGACCCGGGTGGCATTGGGATAAGTCATCTATACTGATCTTTATCACGACATTGAAATAAGTGACAATAAGTAACAAAAACAGAGACTTATGTTACATATATTATTGTATAACGCTAGATAATCTGTTAACTGGATTATCTCCGTCTTAACGTCACGCCAGTGATTATCGGGTAGGTAATCTTTAAGGCAGTCATGAAACACTTATGTTGAAGTATGGCATTGTTTATTTATTGACAAGGTCGCAGTGTGGTCATAGTCTAAAGATAAATATAGACCTTATAGATAATTATAAAAATATTATTCTCATCATAATGTGAATTCCCTGTCGAACAATGGACTAGTGTATAGCGCCTCGTGATATACATACAAGTTGTGGAGGCGATAACGAAAAAATGCGAGGGCAAAACGCCGTGAACAGGGCTTAACATACAAGTTGTGACGAAAGGCGATAGCGCATAGGAAAAATCCGACGACAAAGAACCGCAAACAACTGACTTATGAATAGGGGTTGATATACAAGTTGTGACGGAAGGTGATGACGGAAAAAAGCGACACAAAAGCGCTGCGGAAAAAATGCGACAACAAAATGCCGTGAATAATGGACAAATGTACGGGACTTAATATACGAGTTGAGACGGAAGGCGATGACAAAAAAAGCGATTCCAAAGCGTCGCGAAAAAATGCGACAAAAAATGCCGTGAACAATTGGCTAATGTACGGGGCTTGATATACAAGTTGTGACGGAAGGCGATGGCGAAACAAATGTGATGACAAAGCGCTGCGAAAAATGCGACGACAAAATGCCGTGAACAATTGGCTAATGTACGGGGCTTGATAAACAAGTTGTGATGGAAGGCGATGACGAAACAAATGTGATGACAAAGCGCTGCGAAAAATGCGACGACAAAATGCCGTGAACAATTGGCTAATGTACGGGGCTTTATAAACAAGTTGTGATGGCAGGCGATGACGAAACAAATGTGATGACACCAAAGCCCCGCGAAAAAATACGACACGAAAAATGCCGTGAACAATTGACTTATGTACGGGGCTTGATATACAAATTGTGACAGAAGGCGATGACGAAACAAATGTGATGACAAAGCGCTGCGAAAAATGCGACGACAAAATGCCGTGAACAATTGGCTAATGTACGGGGCTTGATAAACAAGTTGTGATGGAAGGCGATAACGAAACAAATGTGATGACAAAGCGCCGCAAACAATGGACGTATGTACAGATTTGATATACAAGAGGTACCAGAAGGCGATAACAAAAAAAGTCACATGACACAAATGTGATAATTTTATTCATGAGCTAACAATCACGTGCACATGTGGGCAAAGCGCCGCGAACAATGGACTTATGTACTAGTTGTGACAGAAGGCGATAACGCAAAGAAAAAAATGCACCGGCAAAGCGCCGCGAATAATTGACTGATGTTCAGGACCTAGGGTTTGATATACTAGTTGTACCGGAATGCGATTACGAAAAAATGCGACTACAAAGGGCCGCGAACAATCGATTTATGTACAGGGCTTGATATTCGAAAATTCAATTTGTGCTGAAAAAAAATTAAAATTAAAATACGACAGCAAAACGTGTTATCGACCTCGTGTTTAGTCCAAATGGGGTTTTATTTGGAATATACAGGCTAGTTTCCTTAACCAAACACCGTCCGTTATATACTTGGATTGTTTGTACTCAAAATACTGCAAAAATTTGACTAACACTATCTTCGAAAATACCGTGCTTGTACAATTTGTTTCCTAAATTTGTGTCTAACACTACGATAGCTTAAATGGTAGAGTGCTCGCCGCGTATGGTATGTGGAAGGTCGATGTGAGCGAAACATTCTTGACGAAGACGTAAACCCCCTTTTTCAATTATCCAATCAATCAATCAATTAATCAATCAATCAATCAATCAATCCTTAAACTTGTGTATACTGGCAGTGATTATTTTAATGGCAGACAGTAGCATAGTTTTCAACGTCGTTCCAATAGGCAACACCTTATTCCTCGGTTACAAATTCACGGATCACCTTAGCCGGATGGACCCTGCATCTGCTTGGTGATCTGTATAGGTCCGCTGCTTTCCATATAATAAGTAGTCGTAGTCATGTTAACATGGTAAGTCAATGTCAAATTCCTAGTCTAACATGCAGTTGGTCGGGTTCAATTTCACATCGGGTTTAGGGGCTAATTCACCAGTCACACATTTACGGATAACCTCGCCGGATTACCTACGGCTACGATCCGGCATCATTCGTGGTAATCTGTAGTGGTCCGTAGATTTCCGTATAGTAGCCGTAGTCATTCGTAGTAGTATTCTATATCAGTGACAATTTTTGAACATGTTCAAAATTTGATCACGGATAAAACAACCGTAGTATATCCTTACTAAACCGTATTAGAACGTAATGATCCGTTCTAGTCCCCATCAAAACCGTATTAATCCGTGCTTATATCAGTAAGCCCGAACTCGTCAATCATTTAGACGGTTAGTTTCGGTTAACTACTTACTAGTGCGTTACACTACGTATTTGGCGTCTGTATCGGATCCGTACGCGTGCCAGACTACGGAAATTGTTTTTCCGTGATCATCCGTGAAATTTAATCCGTAGTGGTACCGGCGAGGTGATCCGTGAATGTGTGACTGGGGCATTACAAGTCTGTTTCCGGATATGTGACCACGTCTTTTTTATCTATATTTTATTAATAAATTAGCTCAAGAAGATTGAAAATTTAGTCAATAAATAGTTCGTCTTGTATATATATATTGGTTTTAATTTCTATTTATGAAAATTACTTGTCTGGAAAAAATTATAGAACATTGCTGTGTCAATTTTACGTAAGAACTTAAAATGTAACATTAGAAATGTCACAGTAACTTAGATTAAATAAAATTAATCACGGTTAGTTTTATATTTGACCTCTTGGCAAGTTCGGGGACCGCGGTGGCTAATTTAAATTTTGCAAGTTCGTTTATGGTGACAGACCAGTCTAGTTTGACAGTGTTCGATTGTATTGAGATCAAAAATTTTAACACTTTCAATGACATTTTTATTATATATAAATTTTATTATATATTCACAATTCACGTATTGTGTCGAAGGTGGACAATTCCTGATTAACAAAAGTAAATCAAAATACTAATTTTCAAGTCCCGACCACAAATCAAAGCCAACTCAGGATTCTAATGTCACATATACCATTAAAAATGTCAAATACAAAAATTCATTCAAAACATGTATAATACATATACTAGAACAAAATATATGACCTTTGAAATTAACTACTGAAATAAGATACGTGTAATCGTAAATAGGTGTAAATTAAATTGCAAAATGCTTATGTTACGTAACCAAATAAGTTGAACCATTCTTACCTTTTGTGTTCCTTTCCATTCACGGCGCACCATTTTAACAGAAATGCATTTAAATACAATTTTTTTTCAAATCGGTATTAAAATTTAAACAACCCAGACATCGGATACGCTTTAGAGTAATTAGTATGCTTTTTATATATATCACACCCGGGATATCACATGTCTACTAAAATCGTGAAATAAAACATTAAAATAATTCAGTTCAATAATACGGGTAGAAAAACGTCAGCGAAAACCATAAAACCGTGGATGTGTTAAAATGTATAGAAATTGTTAGAAATTCGATATATAATAAATCAAAGAGAAAAACTGATTTGGAAGTCTTGATTTTTATATTAGAAAAAGTCGGTGAAATCCGTAACAAATTTTTAAACACAGGCAAGTTTAAAATACAGGCCTGTCGATAGCCAGTTAACACTAAGCTAGCGAATTAGTACTAAATCGACAGTACATCTCTTCCACAAGTTAGTTACATCAGTACATGTACACTTCGACGGCTTTAAGGCAGTTGATACCAACCACTAACTGTCCACATATCAGCCACCGGACAGCCAACTTTTAACTCCTTTTCGTTAGCTCAGTGTTAAACTTTCGACTGGTCAGTACGGTATTAAAACTGTACAAATTACTCGATTTTAATAAAGAAACTCATAAAAAGTTAAAAGTCAAAAGTTAAAAAAAGTTATTTAAAAGTTATAAAAAAACTTAAGTCTCAGTAAATATTAGGTAAAAGATTATTTAACGCACGAAAATCGCTAAATTAAAAAAAAGTAAAAATTCTGTACATATATATAGGACAGACCTGTCGAAAGTTTAACACTGCGCCAACGAAAAGGAGATATACAGTACAGACCTGTCGAAAGTTTAACACTGCGCAAACGAAAAGGAGATATACAGTACAGACCTGTCGAAAGTTTAACACTGCGTCAACGAAAAGGAGATATACAGTACAGACCTGCCGAAAGTTTAACACTGCGCCAACGAAAAGGAGATATACAGTACAGACCTGCCGAAAGTTTAACACTGCGCCAACGAAAAGGAGATATACAGTACAGACCTGTCGAAAGTTTAACACTGCGCCAACGAAAAGGAGATATACAGTACAGACCTGCCGAAAGTTTAACACTGCGCCAACGAAAAGGAGATATACAGTACAGACCTGCCGAAAGTTTAACACTGCGCCAACGAAAAGGAGATATACAGTACAGACCTGTCGAAAGTTTAACACTGCGTCAACGAAAAGGAGATATACAGTACAGACCTGCCGAAAGTTTAACACTGCGCCAACGAAAAGGAGATATACAGTACAGACCTGCCGAAAGTTTAACACTGCGCCAACGAAAAGGAGATATACAGTACAGACCTGCCGAAAGTTTAACACTACGCCAACGAAAAGGAGATATACAGTACAGACCTGCCGAAAGTTTAACACTACGCCAACGAAAAGGAGATATACAGTACAGACCTGCCGAAAGTTAAACACTGCGCCAACGAAAAGGAGATATACAGTACAGACCTGTCGAAAGTTTAACACTGCGCCAACGAAAAGGAGATATACAGTACAGACCTGTCGAAAGTTTAACACTGCGCAAACGAAAAGGAGATATACAGTACAGACCTGTCGAAAGTTTAACACTGCGTCAACGAAAAGGAGATATACAGTACAGACCTGCCGAAAGTTTAACACTGCGCCAACGAAAAGGAGATATACAGTACAGACCTGCCGAAAGTTTAACACTGCGCCAACGAAAAGGAGATATACAGTACAGACCTGCCGAAAGTTTAACACTGCGCCAACGAAAAGGAGATATACAGTACAGACCTGCCGAAAGTTTAACACTGCGCCAACGAAAAGGAGATATACAGCACAGACCTGCCGAAAGTTTAACACTGCGCCAACGAAAAGGAGATATACAGTACAGACCTGCCGAAAGTTTAACACTGCGCCAACGAAAAGGAGATATACAGTACAGACCTGCCGAAAGTTTAACACTACGCCAACGAAAAGGAGATATACAGTACAGACCTGCCGAAAGTTTAACACTGCGCCAACGAAAAGGAGATATACAGTACAGACCTGCCGAAAGTTTAACACTACGCCAACGAAAAGGAGATATACAGTACAGACCTGCCGAAAGTTTAACACTACGCCAACGAAAAGGAGATATACAGTACAGACCTGCCGAAAGTTTAACACTACGCCAACGAAAAGGAGATATACAGTACAGACCTGCCGAAAGTTTAACACTGCGCCAACGAAAAGGAGATATACAGTACAGACCTGTCGAAAGTTTAACACTGCGCCAACGAAAAGGAGATATACCGTACAGACCTGTCGAAAGTTTAACACTGCGCCAACGAAAAGGAGATATACAGTACAGACCTGTCGAAAGTTTAACACTGCGCCAACGAAAAGGAGATATACAGTACAGACCTGTCGAAAGTTTAACACTACGCCAACGAAAAGGAGATATACAGTACAGACCTGCCGAAAGTTTAACACTGCGCCAACGAAAAGGAGATATACAGTACAGACCTGTCGAAAGTTTAACACTACGCCAACGAAAAGGAGATATACAGTACAGACCTGCCGAAAGTTTAACACTACGCCAACGAAAAGGAGATATACAGTACAGACCTGCCGAAAGTTTAACACTGCGCCAACGAAAAGGAGATATACAGTACAGACCTGCCGAAAGTTTAACACTACGCCAACGAAAAGGAGATATACAGTACAGACCTGCCGAAAGTTTAACACTGCGCCAACGAAAAGGAGATATACAGTACAGACCTGTCGAAAGTTTAACACTGCGCCAACGAAAAGGAGATATACAGTACAGACCTGTCGAAAGTTTAACACTGCGCCAACGAAAAGGAGATATACAGTACAGACCTGTCGAAAGTTTAACACTGCGCCAACGAAAAGGAGATATACAGTACAGACCTGTCGAAAGTTTAACACTACGCCAACGAAAAGGAGATATACAGTACAGACCTGTCGAAAGTTTAACACTGCGCCAACGAAAAGGAGATATACAGTACAGACCTGTCGAAAGTTTAACACTGCGCCAACGAAAAGGAGATATACAGTACAGACCTGCCGAAAGTTTAACACTGCGCCAACGAAAAGGAGATATACAGTACAGACCTGTCGAAAGTTTAACACTGCGCCAACGAAAAGGAGATATACAGTACAGACCTGTCGAAAGTTTAACACTGCGCCAACGAAAAGGAGATATACAGTACAGACCTGTCGAAAGTTTAACACTACGCCAACGAAAAGGAGATATACAGTACAGACCTGTCGAAAGTTTAACACTGCGCCAACGAAAAGGAGATATACAGTACAGACCTGTCGAAAGTTTAACACTACGCCAACGAAAAGGAGATATACAGTACAGACCTGCCGAAAGTTTAACACTGCGCCAACGAAAAGGAGATATACAGTACAGACCTGTCGAAAGTTTAACACTACGCCAACGAAAAGGAGATATACAGTACAGACCTGTCGAAAGTTTAACACTACGCCAACGAAAAGGAGATATACAGTACAGACCTGTCGAAAGTTTAACACTACGCCAACGAAAAGGAGATATACAGTACAGACCTGCCGAAAGTTTAACACTACGCCAACGAAAAGGAGATATACAGTACAGACCTGCCGAAAGTTTAACACTGCGCCAACGAAAAGGAGATATACAGTACAGACCTGTCGAAAGTTTAACACTACGCCAACGAAAAGGAGATATACAGTACAGACCTGTCGAAAGTTTAACACTACGCCAACGAAAAGGAGATATACAGTACAGACCTGTCGAAAGTTTAACACTACGCCAACGAAAAGGAGATATACAGTACAGACCTGTCGAAAGTTTAACACTACGCCAACGAAAAGGAGATATACAGTACAGACCTGTCGAAAGTTTAACACTGCGCCAACGAAAAGGAGTCGAAACTAGGCTGTCGCAAGGACGGATCCAGGATTTTTTGGAAAGGGAGGGGGGTTGAGAATTACTAGTATATCAAATGCTAGGTGCGAGCTTCCAGAGACGTGGGGTCTAGTAAACGCGAACCGGAACAACACGTATGTACAGAAATGGGTTGTTACAAATGAGGTCACATCAGTCAATAGCTCTCTCTCTCTCTCTCTCTCTCTCTCTCTCTCTCTCTCTCTCTCTCTCTCTCTCTCTAAAATTTTTCAAAGGGGGGTTGTAACCCCCGCAACCCACCCACCCCTTAAATCCGCCACTGTGTCGTGTGGTCGATATATGGATAGCTATGGATACCTGCCGAGAAATATGCAGCGACTGCCAAAAAGCTGTCGAGATATCCCCAACATATAAAGGGGTGAAATTGAGCTGTCGATTCGGCACTAATTCTTAAGCTTAGTGTTAAACTTTCGACAGGTCTGTACTTTCATTATGGGCGCAAAAAATGAAAAATTTACAGATTTTTAATAAAGAGACATTTTAGGGCGTGTTTAATTAAAGTTACGAAAATATATGAGATATCATTATTTACACGTAATTAAAGGCACAAACAAGTAAAAAGTAACAGGTTTTTTAATAAAGAGGCGTTTTTAACTTGTGTCTATTTAAAGTTACGAAATTATTAGAGAAAATTGCTTAGCACATGAGTGTAACATTGTTACTTGTCTGAACTCAGATATACTTTATGTAACAAGTATAAAAGCCACGCAACAGACAAAAGAACAGAGACTTTTTATGGCGAGACTAATTTAACTTCTATTTACAAGTCAGAAAATCACTGTAATTGTGACAGTGAATTAGAGGAAAGTTTAATAAAAAAAATCAATGCGGCAATTGCCAATATACAATTTCTGAGGGCTACACTGGCCACTAAACTTTATTAGGGAAGAGAAAGATGCAGGGTCGGACCGGGGATCGAACCCGGTGCATCCCGCACTATACATGAGTGGTCTACTAACTGACCTAACGAAATCACTACACCGAAAAAAGATTTGTCATCTAAAATGGTTTTCAGGTATCCATAGCCGTAGGAGCAGGGGGGGGGGGGGGGGGGGGCAGCGGGGGCCGCCCCCCCCCTATGTCAGAGAAGGGGGGGGGGGCAGACCCCCAATATATTGTGTGAAATTTTGTATCATGCTTAAAAATAGAAAAGAAAAAAAAACCAAGAGCTTTAACAGGAAATGTCCATCTGGTAACCAATCAATTATCAATTTTCATCATTATACTCAGTAACAGGGCGTCAAAATTTTCCAGGGTACCCCATATCCAGTGGCGGATTCAGCGGGGGGCGTAACCCCCCCCCCCCTTTTGGCGCTAACAATACATATTGTTCAGCTCAGATTGCACCAGAATGCAGGATTTTGCGCCACTTTTTCAAAATTTTCCGGGGGAGCGTGCCCCCGCACCCCCCTAGAAAGTCAGAACCTTCGGCTTTCACATTATACGCCCCCTTTCTAAAATTCTGGATCAGCCTCTGATATCCATCTCCAATGAGAGAGATTGATTATGGAACTTGTGTCATACGGTTATTTTATATAATCTTGCCTTGATATCACAGTATTTTAACCTATCAAAACGATGCACAGTACATTGAAAATGCGTCTAGACAGGACTTAGATTTGAAAATTTTCCGGGGGAGGCCCCCCGAACCCCCACCTATGCGAGGGGTTTAGCACCCCTCTCATACTCTCCCCGCCTCGTGCCATAGGCACGAGGTCGTACCTGCGACATAGACATAGCTTCGGTTTGCCCCCCACCCAATATTAAAAACTATCCTACGCCTATGGTATCGACATATATAGTTCACTAAGAGTATGGAACAATTAAATAAATAAATAAATAAATAAATAAATAAAGAGAGAGAGAGAGAGAGAGAGAGAGAGAAGAGAGAGAGAGAGAGGAGAGAGAGAGAGAGAGAGAGAGGATTGGCCTCTATAGAAGAATTAATGATCAAATGAAAAATTTGTTGTACAGTTAATTGAAACGTTTAATCAAAATTTGACATTCGTAACGAGTTAAAGATTTCCTGAGTATAATGGCCAGGATCTAAATATTTGTTGGTCCATGCTTAAGTTGATGAAATTTATGTTTTCAATACAATTAAAAGTTCAAGACAGGACAGTTTTATGTTTTTTACGAGTAAGAAAAGTACATTTCCCACGAGAAAAATATATTATAAGAATGGACATTTGGAGGTAGATAAATTTGTTGTAGATAAACTTGGTAATTCTATGTAACTTTTTAAAAAAAATCTAAGTAATGTTCAAAATAGCTTGATTCCATCATCTAAAGAAAATACCACCTTAGTTTCATTCACATTTTTAAAAATCAAGGTGCAAATTATTATTATTATTATTATTTTATATAACGGGTATATTAATACGTAAAAATTGATGGTGGGGGGAGGGGGGGGGATAAAACTCTAAATATAAATCATATAGAAATATTTCATTTTTACACACACACACGCGGGCGCTTCTGAATCTATTTTTTCCAAAGAAGAAATTTTCGCTCATTGATGGACTTTCGGTCAGTCTAGGATTCTAGACAAAATACTACGTCGTCAGTTATTATCAGTGCTCCCTTTTATATTCCGATATTATCCAATTTCAAAAAAGATTTAAAAAATGATATTGTTATTATAAATTGCTTAACTTGATTTTCAAAATTCAAGTTTTTAGAAATTAAAAAATTGTACTTACATTTTTTAAAGATGTGTTTTTGTTACAGACATACTTTCGTATAAGTCCACAATAATTAGTCTTTATGAAGGTTCAGGTATATATCAATGCAGTTTCCACTTTATGGGTTTGAACACAAGTTTGTTTATTTTCACATCCTGGTACTTCCTATCACACGATTACGATATAACAGTACAGGCCTGTCGAAAGTTTAACACTGAACTAACGAAGATGAGAGTCGAAGCTTGGCTGCTAAGTGGCTGATATATGATTAACTTGTGGCAGAAAAAGCTGCTCATAAATTGATATTGGCTTACCAGGGACTGGTTTGAGTTGCCGATACGGTACTAGTACATTGGGTAAGTGTTAAACTTTCGACAGGCCTGTACGGCGCTTTATCCCGATTTTAATCCCACACCGACTACCGGGTAACTTTATACTCTGTACGTGTTATTTATTACAGAGTAAATGGAATGTATTGACGGATTTTATTAGGAGAAATTTTCATTATTTTCTGATTCTAATTATGACTTTTTTCAAAGATTTATTGAAATTATTTACACATACATAGTACAGACCTGTCGAAAGTTTAACACTATGCTAACGAATTAGTACCGAACCGACTTCTCACCTCGTCTCCTTGTTAAAGCTACGTGTATACCTCGACAGCTGGTATTTATCTCTCGACAGTTTTTCGGTCATTAGCTATATCAACCGCTTGGAGTGAGTGAGTGAGTAATGGTGTTTAACGTCCCAGTCAAGAATATTTCACTTATATCAAGACGTCGCCAGCTATAGGCGAAAGTGCAGAAATTTTGCCTGTGCGTTGCGCTTATGGCATTATACAGCAGGGTTCTTTAGCGTGCCAAGCCCACCGTGACACGGGACCTCGTTTATTTTAAGTTCCCATCCGAAAGAACCGTGACTTTCATTTCGTAATGCCGAGTGCTTGGCGAAAGAACAGTCACTACCCACTTTTAAGTCTTGGGTCAGACCCGGCCGGGGCTCGAACCCACGACCTCCCACTTACGGAGCGAGCACTCTACCAACTGAGCTACCGCAGTGGTTCAACCGCTTGGCAGCTGAACTGCGATTTTTTCGTTAGCTGAGTGTTAAACTTTCGACAGGTCTGTACTGTATTTATAGATATGTGCATTGTGCAAAATGAAAAAGGTCGATGAGTTTGATAGGCCATTTAGTGCGTGTTTTGGTTGGTTGAATGTTTTTCTTCGTTACAAATAAACTCCTTTAATTACACACTATGTATGGCGATTTTTATTTTTAAGAAAAAAGATTATTGACTGGTGATGCCCAGTCTCCCGGAACACCCAGTCTCAAAGAGGTAATTATATTCATAATCATTATAAAACAATGACTTAAAACTCATCAGCAAATTAAAGTAAAATATTTACACGAAAAGTATGAACAAAATAAATAAATAAATCGATGAATAAATAAATAAATAAATAAATAAATAATATATATATATATATATTATATATTCAACCATATTTGTTATGATCATTTCTGAAAAGAACATGTTATAATGACGCTTTTTGTGAATAATTTACCGGTGCGAAAATTACCGAATTTACAGTATATATTATGAGAATATAAAACTGGATTCCATAGAAGCAAAAAGTTTATTACCAACATTGCCAATTAAGACTTATTGGAATTTTGATCCTGTTTCAATTATTTCACTTTAATCGAGCCGTTACCGGTTATTGAAGAAGATGTAGAAATTACCATAATTTGTAAATGCGCTTTAAACACGAAAAAGCCAAGTGATCGTTCAAGACTCATCGTTAAATTGTGGTACCTCTGTGGTTGAAGTGGTCTAAAGCGCGCGCTGAACGGCTCATAGCGCCATTCATTTTCTAAATTCGAATCACACTCTGGCAGACCCTAGTGTGAAAAGGTTTGTCACTTCGCTTGCTTTTCTCCGGTCATTCGACCAACCAAGAACTGACAGTCTCGATCATAAGGGAAATAATCTAGTATTCTGGCTGGGGCGTAAAACACCTTTACTCCACTTAGCACCAACCGTGATTTCAACGGTTTTTTTAGATTTTTTTAAGGTGGCGGTATTAAAGTAACACACACACACACACACACACACCACACGCATATATTTCAACTGTAGAGTCTCGTTCTCATTCTCTTATCAGTGCTCTCTCTCTCTCTCTCTCTCTCTCTCTCTCTCTCTCTCTCTCTCTCTCTCTCAAGAGACATTCTAATTACATGTATATTCTTTCCACATCAAACTTTTTTATAATGCTAAACGAATTATTACATAAATCGTTTTCAGACTGACTGAAGAATGTCAAATCAATTATGAAAGAATGTCGTAAGAAGATAAAAATTCCTCTACAATGTTATTTCTGCATAGACATTCCAATGCTACCAATATTATCTTCATAAAACTGACACTTCACTTGATGTCATAAATGTTTCCAATCGAACAGGAAAGGCGATGAATTACGGATCACAGTGCCTCAGCCATGGTCGAAATTCCAGTAGGCGAGAGAGTTTATTTGCTTGCCAAAGGTTGGTGGTTTTTTTGGTACTTCAGTTCCCCCCACCACTCCGGGAACTGGCCGCTTTGAAATAAGTGAAAGAATCTTTGGGCGCAGAACACCATTTATTCACTACACCATCCCCAGAACTGCCTGCCACGATATAAGTGAAAGAATCTTGACCAGTGCGTTAAACACGTTTTAACTTCACACCACGTGCACAATCAAATGGTGTCTTAACCCTACACTTTTTAGCTCACCTGAGCTGAAAGCTCAGATGAGCTATTGCAATGGTTCACCGTCCGTCGTCTGTCGTGCGTCGTGCGTTAACTTTGTACATTTTAATCATCTCCTCTGAAACTACCAAGCCAAATTGGATGAAACTTAGTGATGATTTGCACAAATGAAAGGATTATGTCCCCTTGGGGCCCAATAAAGGGGGAAATTGTGAAAATCTTTAAAAATCATCTCCTCTGAACTTACATGAGATATAGCTTAGATATTTCATGTGAAACATACTTAGGGCACCTAGTTTCAGATTTGCACAAATCGTAACTGTTGAGGCCAAAATGGGGAAATGGCAAGATACTTAAGGGGAAAATCGCTAAAATTAATGTATTTGTCAATATATCTTGAAAACTATAAACTTTTTGTATAGGCATGTATATTGGAATATTGTAGGTATTGGCCTAACGATCATTTTGATATATGAAGGAAGGTCATAGGTTCAAAGGTCAAGGTCATAGCTGCGAATGAATATTTAAATGCTTAATTATCTCAAAAACTATAAACTTTTTGTCTAGGCATGTATATTAGAATATTGTAGGCATTTGCACAACGATCATTTTGATATATGAATGAAGGTCATAGGTTCAAAGGTCAAGGCCATAGACGCGAACGAATACTTAAATGGTTAATTATCTCAAAAACTATAATCCTTTTGTAAAGGCATGTATATTGGAATATTGCAGGTATTGGCCTAACGATCATTTTGATATATGAATGAAGGTCATAGGTTCAAAGGTCAAGGTCATAGACGCGAACGATTACTTAAATGGTTAATTATCTCAAAAACTATAAACTTTTTGTATAGGCATGTATATTAGAATATTGTAGGTATTGGCCTAACGATCATTTTGATATATGAATAAAGGTCATAGGTTCAAAGGTCAAGGTCATAGACTCGAACGAATACTTAAATGGTTAATTATCTCAAAAACTATAAACTGTTTGTATAGGCATGTATATTAGAATATTGTAGGTATTGGCCTAATGCACATTTTAATATACAGATGTTTTAGCTGTTCATAAATAATATATTGTAGCTAGACTTTAGATATGTTATATATAGCATACTTATATAATAATTATTATAATTAATTTGCAAAAATACATGCATATTATTGGCCCTTACTGCTGAAAATTTTGATATTCTCTTTTATTAATGTCATTGACCATTGAACCTGTGCCTAAGATATGTACTCTGCCTCAGGTGAGCGTTAAGGCCCATCAAGATTTTGCTCGGATTCGCTATGAATAGACAGAGCTTCAGCTTCATACAAATAAGTGCACGGTTGTTTGGTATAGACAACTTAAAATTTTTACAGTAATTTCTATGTATACAGGGTAGGGAACCTAAGTCATAAACTCGACTTCGTATACACAAAAATGGCGACGAAACCATCGACTCGCGGTGAGTTTTTACCGAGTTTCCATGCTTCTCATCAATTTATACCTAAAGAAGGCAGCATAAGTTGAATAACTTTAAAAACGATCGTTTGATGTATAGACTATACATTCTCAGAGCTGCTAGTTTTTTTTCAAATATTGATAAACAGAACAAACTCAAAAAGATCAGGACCAAGCTGGTCAAAATTAGATTAGTTTAATCAATGATTGACACAAAATAAAACCATGAAAAATTAACATAACGTTATAAATAGACAATTTTGAAACGATATTTCTCAGTTTGATTAGTTTACTTTTCACAAAAATATTTGATTGCATAAAAGAAGCAATTTTTGACTAATCATTAATTAAGCTTATCAAGTTTTGAACATCTGAGTCCTACCTCAACGTTTTACTTGCTTCAGGTCCCAGTTTCACAATCATTCCTTAACTAAGATTTTCCTTAACTTAAATTCAGCAAATTTTTGTCATCTCTTTTTGAAACTACTGATGAATATTTTTGTCAAAACTAAATTCAAATGTGTTAATCTTGATGTGATCTTAAAAATAACACCTTAAATTCCTGAATATCTTGACAAATAACAAAATTATGAAGATTTGAAATTATGCAAGATTCAAGTTAATGAACATCTTAGCCAAGGAATGATTGTGAAACCTGGACCAGACTGAATAAAATAATTGAGATAGAAACAGGAATATCGAAATGAAGCGATTATGATTGACAGAGCAATTATTTAGACTTACTTTTTGGAAGTTGTTTCAAATTCTGAGACCACTAATCCAGGGAGAATCCTAAAGCCATTCCAATACTGTCGAAATGCTTATCACTTTTCTAAATCTTAACGAAACATGAAGTTACCAAAATGCTTTATAATAACGTCATACACAACTTTCACCTAAAACAACTGTTTTGAAAAAAAAACCCACTCGTTGCCGTAATTAAATAAATTACTGGTAGAGAATTAGGCGTGATTCCGTTATCAGAAAGGCTTTGTAAAAATGTCACACTCACAAATTTGACAAAGAACAACTGTCTGCGAGAAAAAAATCACAATCCCCTTCCTTTGGAAAAAATGACTCGTTGCCGCAATGAAATAAATCACTGGTAGGGAATTTATTTCACGTCTCGTTGTAAACTCGTAATGAAATGAACAGTGCGAGAATTCGTAATTTTAAGAAATCGTTATACAACAAACGGTTTAACCAAACGTTTTAATGTAAAGAACAGTGTAGGCGGACCTGTCGAAAATTTAACACTAAGTCCACGAAAAGGAGTCGAAAGCTCGGCGGCTAAATGGCCGAAATATGAATATCTAGTAGCCGAAAAAACTGCTGTTGTTGCTGCTGATGAAAGATTGATAACAGCTGCCGAAACAAGGGGTCGAGATGAGCTGTCTACTCGGCACTAATTCGTTAGCTTAGTGTTAAACTTTCGACAGGTCTGTACTGAAGCCATTATAAACGGGAAAAAGGTCTTTAACTCAACAATAATAGCTCATATTATTACAGTGTTTTGTTTGGATTGGGACTTAATTGATGGCTTGATGGATCGATTTTGTGTAACAAGAATTTCTACAACAGAAAATATAAGACCGAGAAAATCTGCCGATTGATAAAAGTTAAGTATAGCACATTTTCATCATTTTCGTAAGTCGAAAATCCAAAGCGAAAAACCTGTCTGTAAAGGTTAACCACGCAAGGAAACCAGTAAAAGTGGCATTTATTCCCAGGTGAACCTTATATAAAGGGGTTCTATTAAAATGAATAAGGAGTAATTGGGATAAAATTTTACTGGCCAAAAAAGCAGGTGATCCTTATATGGACGTGGCCTTAAGACAGGTGCGAATGTACAATAAAAACTGCCTTAGCGACCACCTGGATGATTAACGGACGACCAGGTTGCATCCCGCAAAATGAATTTTGAATCTCATTAGTGGCCTCTTAAATCAGGTTTTACTGTAATTTAAAATCCTGCAGGATTTTCGGCCTGAACAAATTATCTAAAAGATATCGGGGCTTTATGATATTAAATATAAATCCGAGTTAGCGGAATGTTTTATCAAATCATACAATAAATCACTGATAAACATACTCTAAAAATCCCGGATTTCCTCGGCATATTGGTTGAGAAGAGGATTTGGGCTTAACTTGGAAAGTATGTGTAGTCCACACCTAAGATGGCTGCTATATTGCATGGTTGATAAGTTACTTGCGTTGGTTTTTCTCCAAGTACTGTACTGACCTGTCGAAAACACTAAAAAGTAGTCGGATTTTGACTATCGAATGGCCGAGCGACCGATAGCTAGAGGCCGAAAAGCAGATAGATTTTGTCGGAAAGCTATCAAAAATAGCTAACGATTGACCGCAATGAGCTGTGGATTCGGCACTTATTCGTGTGCTTAGTGTTATACAGTCAAACCTGTCTATAAACGCCATCAAAGTGAACTAGTAATAGTGACCTTTATGGGCAGGTGACCTTTATATAGAGGTGGATTTAAGGCAGGTTGGACTGTACTTTCGACAGTTTTGTACTGTATATATTGTCAGTTTCTATTTAGAATTTTTTTTTTAGTTTTAGTTATTGTTTTTAGCAGTTTGGGTACATGCCTCGTATAATATTAAGAATTAAGAATTCTAAAAACCCACAGAGTACAGCATTTAACGTTAGATGCTTTCACTTATATAGCAGGGGCGGATCCAGGATTTTTTGAAAGGGGGGGGGGGGTTGAGAATTACTAGTATATCAATGCTAGGAGCGAGCACCGAAGGCCCGAGGTTCCAGAGACGTGGGGTCTAGTAAACGCGATCCGGAACAACACGTATACAGAAATTAACATATGGGGGTCACATCATTTAATAGCTCTCTCTTTTAAATTTTTCAAAGGGCGGGGGGGGGGGTGTGGGTTGGGGGTTGGGGGGTTGAAACCCCCCGCAATCCCCCCTTAAATCCGCCACTGTATAGAGAGTTAGTTATCTTATGGTGTAGAAAAGAAAGTGTCCGCAAAAAAGCACCGACATTTGGTAAGCGAACTGACAAAAATCCTCACACTTGGATCTGTCGTAGTGGAATCCTGTTTAGATACATGTGGCCCGTTTTAATGTCATTTTCTTAGTTTTAAGTAGCTACCTAAACAGGGACGCTAACCCTTCCGGTGCATCCGGCCTCACTTTCCTGTGGAAGATCAGGTGTTTAACCTAATTTTCCAGTTTCAAAGTTTTCACTTTGCTTTGGGATTGGAATTTAAACATGGATTGGTATGTTTGTTTTTGATATCTAAGTTTTTAATATGCTTTTGGATTGGGATTTGAACATGGATCTGTATGTTTGTTTTTGATAACTTTGTGTCAATCTAACTGTCAATCCACGACGGGATTAGAAATATATTCAAATATTTTGAAACTGTGTCTTATAATTATTTACCCACTCGGTGAAATTCATTCTTCTTATTCCGTTATCCAACCTTTCCTTTGATATATAATATATATATATATATACAGTCAAATCTGTCTATAAAGGTCACCCAAGGGAACCTAAGCCGCTATAGACAGGTGGCTTTTATATACAGGTTCAAATAATATGAATAAAGAACAGTTGTGATACAATTTTACTGGCCTTTATAAGCAGGTGGTCCTGATATAGAGGTGGCCTTTAAGGCGGGTTGGACTGTATATATATCTGTAAACTTTTTTGTCTTTAACAATGTTTGAAAAACTTCAATGCATACTTTTTATTAATGTCTTTACATGTGTCAAGCGGAACATGTAAAATTTAATTTAATAAGTGCTTTCAAACTCGTACATACATGTACATATAGTTTGGTAAATTTAAATTAAAAACATCTTTTTTAATATAATTTTATAATTGGCAAGTACATTAATTAAAATCACACTTATAGCTTATCAAATCTAAATTTAAAAAAACTTGTATTACTTGAATACAAGTTTCACAATTTTTTTAAAATTAAATTGAAATTGATAAATTCGTTAGGCTGAAATCATTTTTCAAAACTTATTTATTTATTTTTAATTTTTATTTATTTATTTTTTAATTTAATATATTGGGAGTCTCAAATATCACGTTTTATGCGCATAAAAAGTTTAATAATTAAGGTTGAAATTATTTGTTATTTAAATTCTGGTTAATATGCACATCGGTGATTTTTTGCCTTTATTATATTCATATTTTGCTATATGGTAGAGTGGTATTAAACCCACTAACTTAAAAGTTCAGTTAACTGAGTTCATTTCTAATTTTAATTTCGTTTTAAAGTATTGAATTAAAATTGAGAGCCTTCCTCATAAAAAATGTCATTATATTCATTCACTTGTAAATCACAATATTCATATATATATATATATATATATATATATATATATATATATATATATAATATATATATATATATATTTGTCGAAATATAAATGAAATCTTGTGATATATTTTCCAATTTTAAATTGTGCTACTGAATCACCCGTACTCTATCTCACGAGAGAGAGAGAGAGAGAGAGAGAGAGAGAGAGGATCTCCCCCACCCACACGTTTCACATCAGTAGATACACAGCTCCAGTGAAATCGGATTACAGAGTAAAACCGCTCCATATTAAATCTAGTCCATCAATCAAATGCATTTTGTATAGTTCAGAAAATGTAGGAATTGAAACAAATAAATAAATAAATAAATAAATAAATAAATAAATAAATAAATAAATAAATTAATAAATAAATAAATAAATAAAAACCCCTTACCTTATTATTGGTCTCCAGTTAAAATAAATCTCCATAAATATTCTCCAATTATCATTTCCGTCAGATTATCATTAGAATTCACCAGCTCAGTTATTATGTAGGTATAAACCCTTAAAAATGGTAACAACATATAAATTGTTACAACGTCGTATCTTTTACAAACTGGTAATCTATTTTGGAAATCTACGGCGGTTTTTCTTTTTTAAAATTTAAATCAATTTAATTGTGTTCATTTTTTTTTCAAAAGTGATCTTCAATATGTATATACATGTTCAAGGTATCCGACATTGTTGGTATACGCTTTTTGATAAATTTGTTAATGAATTTCTGAAATTAGATACGGCGAATTATTCAGGTTTTGTATATGGAAATGGATTAGTCTTTAACCTAGAGTACAGACTTGTCGAAAGTTTAACACCGAGGTAACGAAAAAAGCCAAAGCTCGACTGTCGAGTGGCCAAGATATGAACAGCTAGTTATCGAAAAGCTGTCGAGAGATAGGTATCAGCTGCCGAACGTCTGTCGAGGTTACGAGATGTCGAGACGAGCTGTCGATTCGACATACATTCGTGAGGTTAGTGTTAAACTTTTTACAGACCTTTACCGTAATTTAAGAAACACGAGAATGAAGTGTATAGTGCGGACCGGTCATAAGTTTAACGCTGAGCTAACGAAAAAGAGGCCGTCGATGCTCACCTGTCGAATGATCGACATCTGGATAGCTAGTGATCGAAAAAAGCTGTCGAGAGATAGATATATAGTATAGCTGTCGAGATATATAGCCAACGAGAGGTCGAGATTACAGTCGATTCGGCACTAATTCGTTAGCTTAGTTTTAAACTTTTCGACAGGTCTGCACTGTGATTATAATAAGAAATACCGTGACATTGAGTTCCAATCAATTTTATTGTCTACTAACTTTCTGCTTAAAAGCGACGTTTTAAAAATGAATTTTATATTCATTTTATTTCATTTTTAAAGATTTTATAAAATGAATTTTCTTAAGGCACACCAGAATGGAGTGTGATAATGATAAAAATGCCACCGAGACATTGAGTTACGATCGATTTAATTGTCTGCTAACTTTCATCTTAAAATGAAAATTAAAATGATTTTAATATATATTTTATTATTTTCATACAATTTTCGGAACGGAGTTTTAAAGACGTGTTAGATGTATTTGCACACTATTAAATTTCACATGACACTAAAAACGGTTGTATTTTATAGTTCGTCTTTTAAGTATAATTTTATGCCGTTTTGAATATTTATTACACGGATCAATTTTTATTAAAGTGTTAGTACGATTGATATAAAACCGTATGAACCCCCATACACAAAGAGAGAGAGAGAGAGAGAGAGAGAGAGAGAGAGATTTGTTCAATCTCAAGCTGTTGGTCAGGCCCGGGATGAGGACAATTTGGGTCCATCGCCTTTGATTTGGTAGAAATTTCTTGTCCGAAGATTTTCAGTAGGTTGGAATAACAATAGAATTCTATTTGAAATTGACCTGGATCACGTTGCCTTTGGCAGCCTGGAAGCGCACTCTTGTCGAACACACCTGGGTTGGAATCCCAATTCAGGTATGTTCTTATGTTATAAAATTTATCAGTTCGTTTATAGAGGGTCGATTGTTTTCTCTGGACACTCTAGTTTCCCCCACCATCACAGAACTGGCCGCCCGGATAGAAGTGAAAGAATCTTGACTGGGACGTACAAAGCACCTCTTCACTCCACTCTCATACGTTAACATAATAAGAAAGCAGTTCATTTGTCGTGACGTCAAATTGTCATTGGTTGAAGCTCCAGTTGGGATATGTGGTATGTCCTTGAGCAAGGCATCTCGTTGATAAATGAACGTTTGCCATTTTCTTACGTCAAATCCATTCCAAGAGGTCTGAAGTTGAACTCAGTCCAAACTCCGAAACAACGTCTGCCTTCTAGCGCCGCCGGTATATCTCGAGGTCGACACTGTCAGCTTGACAGATACGGATGCTGGTTACAGTTCAGAGATATGCTTCATATTATGCAAACCGAGAAAAAATTGAACTTTGGACATTTTTTCATCGGACATATATAACAAACCTGCTGGAAGTTTAAGGTCCGAGGTAACGTTTGACTGCTCGTATCAGTCTCTCGTTAGCTATATCTCGACAGTTTTTCTATATTTGCTATCTATCTCCCTGTGACAGCTTTCCGGTCTCTACCAACCATATCTCAGCCACTCCGCAGCAGAGCTCCAACTTCCACTTAGGCTTCGCGATTTGTGATTTGTCCCAGCCTGCTTAAACAGTTCATTACTCGATGAACGATTAAAAACAAACGGCAATCTTTAAATAAACCGTATTTTTATTAGAAAATATTTTATGATAATCTATAGGAAAAAAATATATATAGAGTCAATTCAACGCAATACATAGATAATTATAAATAGAATCAAAAGTGGTTAAAATAGAACATTTTCCATTTATTTAATGATCAATTTTCATTGGTATATTGAAACGGACCAATTTCAATGTGCTTGTATGAACTTCCGGATTTTTCAGATTTTGTTTTGTCCGCAATAAAGAGTAAACGTGATTAAGATTTTACCGGAAATAAATATCGGGTACCTGTAGCGTATTTATAGACGTCATTTCCGGAATATCCATAAATGGTTGAATGAATCACAAAGCAAAGTCCATACAAATCCATGTATTTTAGAGAACATTGTCGTAATCACACATTTTGACATGATTTTGTTTAACAAAAAACTGTTCTTTAGGCTACTGAATAATCCTGTTCTCGATTCTGTTTCCTTTTGGATAAATGCAGATAACCGGCAAAAAAGCAAAACTATGATATACCTATTTCCAAGAGAGAGAGAGAGAGAGAGAGAGAGAGAGGGGGTATTTTGTTTCAAACGTTGTGTGAAAACAAGCATTGTGATAAAAAACAAACATACTAATCCATGTCCGAATCACAATCCAGAAGCAAAGTAAAAACTCTGGAACTGACAATTTAGGTTAGACACGTGAGTTTCCACCAGGGAAGTGAGGCCGGGTGCTCCGGAAGGGTAAGCACCTCCTGCTAAGCTAGCTTTCAGAATATACATGTGTAATTATATGCTGAGCATGTAGTCGTATCTACGGTCAGAATTATTTCTTCTGATATTTCAGTCTCGTTGAAATCTTATTTGAAATACATGTAATTTCAAAATTATGTAACACTGATGGAAATTGTTATAAAATTCTACAATTATTATTAACCCTTTAAACTGTGTAAAAATATGTATGTATGACAAGAGTTCTTTTCAGTAATGTAATTTTCCAGTTTTACAACTAAAGAACTTGAGGTCGATGGCCGTGGTGTCAGCCAAAGTATGATGGAATGGGAGTACATGTAAGTCTACAAAAATGACTTAACAAAATTAAAGCACATCACAAACATGTATCTATTTCAGGATTTCAAAACTACTCGGTATGGTTTTTACGATTGTTTATCTATACAAATGTTGAAATTAAATTATCTTTGTCCTAAAATATATCTAAACTTGATACAATTATTAACATAAAATTTTTTTATCATTGATTGGCCTAAGAAGTTCAACATAATGTGGGGTGTTTTTTTTAAATCATCACAAACATAATTATTTTGCTCTACATGTCAGACTCATGAGTTTTATCTTAAGGACAGTATGGTAAAAAGTGAGGAACTGTGATTAAAAAGAGAAGAAGAAAAATGACCAGGAAATCAGAAAAAATGTACTAAAATGAGAAAATTTTCAAAACAGAGGTATATTTACATGACCCTAGCGAAAAAAAGTAGCCAACTGCTATATGTCTTTTTCTTTTTAAACCATTGTTTTATGGTAATATACATGCACTTCCTTGGGTAATGGAAAAATAATTCAAGTTTTGGACTCCTCAGAAGAAAAAAATATTGAAAATAATTTGAATCTAATTAACATATTTAGGTTGTTTTTCAAATAAGTTGTAATGCTGAATTGTTTTTACACGTCAATGATTTCATTCGCCAATCCAAACGATTTAACTAAAAAACTATTCATACTCCATTGTTTATGTGTGCATCTCTCTCTCTCTCTCTCTCACTGCGGTAGCTCAGTTGGTAGAGTGCTCGCTCCGTTAGTGGAAGGTAGTGGGTTCGAACCCCGGCCGGGTCTGACCCAAGACTTGAAAGTGGGTAGTGACTGTTTTTTCGCCAAGCACTCGGCATTACGAAATGAAAGTCACGGTTCTTTCGGATGGGAACTTAAAGTAATCGAGGTCCCATGTCACGGTGGGTATGGCACGCTAAAGAACCCTGCTATATAATGCCATAAGGGCAACGCACAAAAATTTCTGCATTTTCGCAACAGCTGGCGACGTCTCGATATAAGTGAAATATTCTTGACTGGGACGTTAAACACCATTACTACTACTATTACTACCAAAGACGTATTGGATTGATCCACTATGGGGAATGTTACCACAGAACATAAAAAAAAGGTATTAAGATCCCTATTAAATGTTATTGCCTGTCATAATGGTTACATTATT